>JAYESA010000008.1:40453974-41053974 GCA_036927795.1 Iris macrosiphon | reverse complement strand
CTCATAGGGGCCATAATAGGTGGGGTCAAAGTTCTCATCATCGCCTAAATCATTGGATCCAGTCAGGAAAGGAGCAAAGTACACAATGCACAACAAGATTTAAACTAAATATTTGTGACAGGTAGAAAATAACTGACTAAGCATCATGTTGAGAATATACGTAAGTAGGTAATGAGATTAACAGAGAAATAATGCTATAAATCAGGACTAGAAATAAAATATGGTTAATTGTTATAAACAAGAAATATGAGTAAAACAGGAATAAATATGATAGTAACTGTAACAAGACAATAAGAACTACAACAAGGCAAGAATTATGTGCGTGAACTTGTGTTTATTTTAGAATACATAGTTGGCATGTAGGGGTTTATAAGGCTAATAAGGTCGCCATAGACGACTAGCAGTCAGGAATAAATAAGTATAAGGCTGAGAGTACAGTCGCGTACCCACAGCTAGCAGTCATGACAAGGGGGAAGGGTAAACTACATGCCTTCAAGTATTCTCCCACCCAACACGAAAAGTAAGACATGAAATCCAGTATTCAAGACATGAAATCCAGTGTTCCAACTCTACGTGTAATCATCAATGGTACTAATAAAGCAGGGAATTTATTTATCATAATATAAATATTAAACTTGAAGTGCAGGTACTTGCCTGATGTTTGGATCCAATTACAGTTATGTTCTCGGGGAATTTCCAGAGATGTGTCCGGATGCTGAAATAAACATTACCATCATGCTTAGAAGATATCAAATAGCTAGAAACGCCTGTCCTTGGGTCCAATTTGGAGACAAGGGCAAAAACGACAGTTTCGGGTCAAAACGGGGTCCGCATGTGGGCCCGCTTGCACCGAAAAATGTGTCAGGGTCAAAGGTCTCCAAATTCACCAAACTTAGTGTCAACAGGTCAGGAACGATGATACGAACCCAACGGAACTTACAGAATTGGATTCCGATAAGTCGATCACAAAATCGCCCGTCGAGCGGGGCTTGTGGGGCCCACGACACGCAATTTCGTCAACGTTCTCAGAATCGAACCAAACTTGACCCACAGGACCAGCGTATCGCTACGAGTCCGATGGCGCAAGTTTTGTCTCGATCCGACGTGTATACAAAAAGTTAGGGCGAATTGCAGAAAAGTCGGATACGGGGCGATGTCCGTGGATATGCGTTGATTTCGGTGTGCACGCACACCCGAATCAGCTTCTGCGAAATCTCACACGTCCGTATCGACGGTGCGCACGTATCTGTGAAGACCGCGCACGACCAAGTCGTCCCGTTTGGCGGGGCGTACCCAGTTCCGGGGTGAATCGGGTCGATATTTTTCCTGTTTTTGGATCGCGGTGTGCGATCACCACAGGACGCGATGCCCCGAGCAGTTTTGTCCGGACACCGAGAGGGTCATACAGGCTTCACAACGCAATTTATGGAATTGAAAACGGGTCAGCGAGGAGAAATTTACATGCACCTGAACAGGGCTCAAAAATCCAAAGAATCCCGTGTCCGACACGTGTCCGACACGTGTCCACTGAATTGGGAATTTAGGGATAGGGTTCTGGACTCAGGCGATTGCCGGCCGGCGGGGGCTGAGCGGCGCTGTGCTGGCCGGAGGCGGCCGGGGACGCCGAGGGCGGCTCGCCGGGGAGCGGGGCGTGTGGGGACGGGCGGCAGCGGCTGTCGGAGGTGGCCGGCCGCTGCTGCTGCTGGATTCGAGGGGGAGGCCGGAGCCGGTGGGGCGGAGATGGCGGTGGCGCTGGAGGCGATGGCGGCAGATCACGGCGGAGGGAGGCTGAGGCGGCTCACGGCGGAGCGAGGTCGGGCAACTGCCGGAGAGAGGGAGTCGGGGGGGTTTATAAGGAGAGACGGCGGTGGCTCGGGGCCGAGGGAGGCGGAGGGGAGAGGGGGTCGTGGCCGCGGAGGGTGGGGCGAGCCGGGCGGAGCGGCGGGCGGCGCGGCAGAGGCGCCGTCGGAAGCGGAACGGAGGAGCGGGTCAGCGGGGGAGAGGGGCTGGGGAGCGGGTCGGGCGGGTCGGGTTCAGGCGGACCCGACCCGACCCGTTAGGGCAACGGGCCGCGGGCTGTTGGGCCGGGCTCGGGGGTTTGGGCTGGGCCGGAAATATTAAACAGAATAATAATAATAATAATAATAATAATAATAATAATAATAATAATAATAATAATAATAATAATAAATTAATCAATTAAATAAATAAATAGTTTTAGGTGATTTAAAAATAGGTCTTGGGCCCGATAAATTCCAGAAAAATTACCCTAAGTCCAGTTTTTCATTTTACACCCAAAAATGTTATTTTTATAATATTTTAATATTATTTATTATCAATTAAAAATTATGTAATAATTCAAAACCCTGAATTTAATTACAGAAAATTCCCAGAATATTCCAGAAAATTGCGAAAAATCTAATTTTAATATTTTTGAAAAAAAATCAGGGGCTTATAATCTACCCAACTTATAAAAATTTCGTCCTCAAAATTTAAAATATGGCAGGGTTCTCTCTGTCCAATCTCACTTGATTACAGTCTAACGGGTTTCTCTCAGGTGAACATTGCGGTCGCTACCCAACTTAAAATTTACCCATCTATCCTTTAAGGCTATACAACTAGTAAAGCTATGTCCCAACTTAATTAATCATGGTAATGAATCCTTAAGTCTTTAACACAAACACATCACCTATGGTGTTCCCTTAATCATAGAGGGTCATCAACAATTCGACCGGTCTGAGGGGTATACCTAGTACTATCTCTATATCAAACTTATACCAAGCACAAGATTTCGTCTCTCCGAAATAAGGGAAGACGAGGATCAATAAAGAGTTCAAGGGCGAGGTGGTAGAACAGAGGTACAGGGATAAAGGCGTTTAAGGAATTCTAATGGAAATTGTCCGGCGGTTATGGATTGAGATTCTATTCTGGTAATCATTTATTCGTATGCTCGTATTAGTACAGTTATGTAACTGATACGATATGCTCGGATATATTTAGGGGGGCAAGTATACTAGTCACTATATATCTCAATCCACGTAAAGTAGTCGTGCGAAGTGCGAATCAAAATGCACTAAGGTTGATCGGACCGTAGTACACTGATTCTGAATAGACACTTGTATTAGTGGGGTTGATCAGGCCTCAATAATGCATGTGTCATGAACAAGCCCGATAAAGGGTAAGCTTGCAAAACTAGGATATAAAATAGCAGCATAAGTCAAGTACAGCAAATTTAGGTGCGCTAGATGATGATGAAAAGGGAGGTACAAATTATTGAAGTTCACAAAATAACACAAAATAAGAACAATAGCAAAAGCTTCTAAAATCTCTACAGTTATCAAATTTAAAGCATACCAGGTTATTTAGCAAGTTCAAAAATTACTAGGTTGGGGCTGAGGTCACGAACCAATAGGCACGAGCTAAACAATACTAGAAAGGCAGCAAAAAAAATCACTTACGCGTATTAGCTGTTCCCAGAGTCTGCGCGTTCTCCACGGTTATCACGTAAGCTTGTCCGCGTCCTGGAGCAGCGGGACAGTCTCTCACTTGATGTTCTGTTGATCCACAATATAGACAGGCACCCAGTCTCTTCCTACAAACTTGCCAGGTGTGACCTTGTTTTTGACAAAAGCCACAAGTGGGAACTCGTTGATTCTGTCCTTGAGCTTGGTGTTGGGGTATTGTGGCTCGAGGGAGAGGACGCTGGGTTTGCTGCGGGGACCTTTGCTGTGGTTGTTGTTGGAACGGGCATTTGTGGGGTCCCATACTTCCAGTATCTCTTTCCCGTTTTAGTTTATGCCCCATGTCTCTCTCAACACCTTATGCCACGCTCAAGATTTCCTCGTATGAACGAGCTCGGCTAGTGGTGACAGCAAGGCGAATATCAGGAGACAACCCCTTCTTGAATCTACGGGCTCTGTCCTCCGGGGTACAAACCATGTACTCTGCAAAGTGGCTCAACCTGCTAAATTCAGCAGTGTACCCATCAACAGAAAGGTTACCTTGTTCCAGCCTCTCGAATTGGCTTTCGAGAGCTTCCCGAGCCACTTCGGGATAGAATTTCTCCTTGAACAGCCTCTTGAAGTCCTCCCAAGTGAGATCAGGAGCAGATAGTTGGGGTTCATCTCTAAACCAGGTCCGAGCTATGTCGAACAGTTGCAGGCTTGCAGACTCCACTTTGAGATCATCAGGGACCCGAGCAGTCTTCAGGAGTCGCTCCACATTCTCTATCCACTCATCGGCATAGAGAATGCCCTCAGTTCCATAGAATTCCAGGGGTTTAAGATTCTTGAAATCTTTGGCACTTCCTGGCCTCTTTTGTGGTGACTCTTGGGACCGAAGAGCTTCTGAGAGGCTGGTTCGTAGAAGTGCAGTCTGTTCTTTCTGGGATTCTACGAGTCCCTGGAACACTCCGAGTAGCTATGCCCCATCTAAAGTAACTGCTGGAGTAGATGGAGGCGGCGGGAGTGCAAGAGTTTCGGGCACAGTCTGCTCAGCTGGTTCTGATGTGCCTCCTACTGTGTTCCTGGTCTGAACCATTCTGGAAGATTAAGGGATAGGAAGATTAGAATAGATTACTTGAAAATCAAGGGCGATAGGAAAATTGATTAGGAATGATATCAAGGTTTGAAATAAAAGATCATATTCTGTGAATGAGCTTTTTCCTAAATCCTCAATCTTGTTGCAGGCCTGTTCGGTCCCTAAGTTGAAACCGAACAATTTAGTCGTTGGACCTGCATGGGCCACCACAAAAATGTGTCACGACTCGCACCCGGATATTCGGGCACGAGTACGTGGGTACGTCCAGCCTACGCCGCAGAGTCGGCGGTAGTACGCTGTCTAGGGCATATCCACAGTTAAAATAATCTAGCTCATTCACAATAATTAAATAGGCAAGGAAAAATGACAGAAAAAGAAAGCTAAGATTTCATAACTGAATGAGACAACAGATCCAGAGTTTTATTACAGAAACCAGAAGTTAAATCGGGGACAAACCCGATTACTAAGATGAAAGGAAATAAATAACTACTGCTGGCTACTCCGCAGGAGTAGCCTCCTGTGCGGGAACCGGCTCTGCAACTGTATCACCTGCTGCCTCATAGGGGCCATAATAGGTGGGGACAAATTTCTCATCATCGCCTAAATCAACGGATCTAGTCAGGAAAGGAGCAAAGTACACAATGCACAACAAGATTTAAACTAAATATTTGTGACAGGTAGAAAATAACTGACTAAGCATCATGTTGAGAATATGCGTAAGTAGGTAATGAGATTAACAGAGAAATAATGCTATAAATCAGGACTAGAAATAAAATATGGTTAATTGTTACAAACCAGAAATATGAGTAAAACAGGAATAAATGTGACAGTAACTGTAACAAGACAACAAGAACTACAACAAGGCAAGAATTATGTGCGTGAACTTGTGTTTATTTTAGAATACATAGTTGGCATGTAGGGGTTTATAAGGCTAATAAGGCCGTCATAGAAAACTAGCAGTCAAGAATAAACAAGTATAAGGCTGAGAGTACAGTCGCGTACCCACAGCTAGCAGTCACGACTAGGGGGAAGGGTAAACTACATGCCTTCTAGTATTCTCCCACCCAACATGAAAAGTAAGACATGAAATCCAGTATTCAAGACATGAAATCCAGTGTTCCAACTCTACGTGTAATCATCAATGGTACTAATAAAGCAGGGAATTTATTTATCACAATATAAAGATTAAACTTGAAGTGCAGGTACTTGCCTGATGTTTGGATCCAATTACAGTTATGTTCTCGGAGAATTTCCAGAGATGTGTCCGGATGCTGAAATAAATATTACCATCATGCTCAGAAGATATCAAATAGCTAGAAACGTCTGTCCTTGGGTCCAATTTGGAGACAAGGGCAAAAATGACAGTTTCGGGTCAAAACGGGGTCCGCATGTGGGCCCGCTCGCACAAAAAAATGTGTCAGGGTCAAAGGTCTCCAAATTTACCAAACTTAGTGTCAACAGGTCAGGAACGATGATACGAACCCAACGGAACTTCCAGAATTGGATTCCGATGAGCCGATCACAAAATTGCCCGTCGAGCGGGGCCTGTGGGGCCCACGACACGCGATTTCGTCAACGTTCTCAGAATCAAACCAAACTTGACCCACAGGACCAGCGTATCGCTACGAGTCTGTTGGCGCAAGTTTCGTCTCGATCCGACGTGTATACAGGAAGTTAGGGCAAATTGCAGAAAAGTCGGATATGGGGCGATGTCCGCGGATACGCGTTGATTTCGGTGTGCACGCACACCCGATTAAGCTTCTGCAAAATCTCACACGTCCGTATCGACGGTCCGCACGTATCTGTGAAGACTGCACGCGACCAAGTCCTCCCGTTTGGCGGGGCGTACCTAGTTTCGGGGTGAATCGGGTCGATATTTTTCCTGTTTTTGGATCGCGGTGTGCGATCACCACAGGACGCGATGCCCCGAGCGGTTTTGTCCGGGCACTGAGAGGGTCATACAGGCTTCATAACGCAATTTACGAAATTAAAAATGGGGCAGCGAGGAGAAAGTTACACGCACCTGAACAGGGCTCAAAAACCGAAGAATTCCGTGTCCGACACGTGTCCACTGAATTGGGAATTTAGGGTTAGGGTTCTGGACTCAGGCGATGGCCGGCCTGCGGGGGCTGAGCGGCGCTGTGCTGGCCGGAGGCGGCCGGGGACGCCGAGGGCGGCTCGCCGGGGAGCGGGGCGTGCGGGGACGGGCGGCAGCGGCTGCCGGAGGTGGCCGGCCGCTGCTGCTGCTGCTGCTGGATTCGAGGGGGAGGCCGGAGCCGGTGGAGCGGAGATGGCGGTGGCGCTGGAGGCGATGGCGGCAGCTCACGGCGGAGGGAGGCCGAGGCGGCTCACGGCGGAGCGGGGTCGGGCAACTGCCGGAGAGAGGGAGTCGGGGGGGTTTATAAGGAGAGAGGGCGGTGGCTCGGGGCCGAGGGAGGCGGAGGGGAGAGGGGGTCGTGGCCGCGGAGGGTGGGGCGAGCCGGGCGGAGCGGCGGGCGGCGCGGCGGAGGTGCCGGCGGAAGCGGAGTGGGGGAGCAGATCTGCGTGGGAGAGGGGTTGGGGAGCAGGTCGGGCGGGTCGGGTTCAGGCGGACCCGACCCGACCCGTTAGGGCAACGGGCCGCGGGCTGTTGGGCCGGGCTCGGGGGTTTGGGCTGGGCCAGAAATATTAAACAGAATAATAATAATAATAATAATAATAATAATAATAATAATAATAATAATGATAAATTAATCAATTAAATAAATAAATAGTTTTAGGTGATTTAAAAATAGGTCCGGGGCCCGATAAATTCCAGAAAAATTACCCTAAGTCCAGTTTTTTATTTTACACCCAAAAATGTTATTTTTATAATATTTTAATATTATTTATTATCAATTAAAAATCATGTAATAATTCAAAATCCTGAATTTAATTACAGAAAATTCCCAGAAAATTCCAAAAAATTGCAAAAAATCCAATTTTAATATTTTTGAAAAAAATCAGGGGCTTGCACTGGTGAGCAATCTTGATGCCCTGGCGTAGGACGTCCATCTGCCTCTGTTGTGCTGCCATAATTTCCTGGAACATAGCGACTATCTGTGTCCCGTCTGCTGGCATAGATAGTGTTGGTAAAAGATCCTTCGTGACTGATGGAACAGTCCTCAGAACTGGTGGTGGAGCACCCCCAAAAGCTGCTGCTAAAATATCTACCTAGACTGGTAAAGCAATCCTCTGAGCGAAAGAAGGCAGAACAGTCGTTGTTGTCTCTCTCTGAGGTGACGAAGTAACGAATCTCGTCGAAACTGCTCTATAGCGCTTCGATCGAGTTTTTGGCGGCGTCCTGAAGACAGATTCAAACAAAGAATAAATATTGCGCAAGATACGATAGCATCAAGGAAGGACAATAATATTCCAAGGAAAGTAATTATTCTGAAAGATAAAGATAGCAATTTCAATATATTAGAAATATTCCTAGTAGTGATTGAGTATCCTCTCATTCTATATCCCTAGTCCTATATTCTATAGCAGGCTTGTAGTAATACTCTAAGTCTGAGTACTAGTATGTTGACATCGCACTAGTTGCATAGCTTGACCTGCATAGGCCACCAAAAAATGTGTCATGACCCATACCCGGTGTATGGGCACGAGTACATGGGTACGTCCATCCTACGCCACATCATCGGTGGTAGAACGTTGTCTAGGTTAATAATACTATCTACACATCTCACACATAATATATAAGGCACCTGTCATGCTATCTCAACTCCAAATAGAGGATAATATGATAATATGGTAATGGTAAACAATACTCAATCATAATAACAAACTAGAAGAAGATATGGCATGATACAGAATAGAAGGAAAGAAATAAACTCACAATACATCATAAGTCCAAGTCTAATCTTAACACAAGACATCAAATAATAGTACAATGCCAAAATCTAACTAACATATACAACATCATGAATAAACTAAATATGCCTCATCAACTGCTGGTACTAACCAACAGGCTCTTCGGATGATAACTCAACTGGCTCGCCATCCTGTGTCCCGTAGTGCGTAGGACACCAGTCCTCTAATAAATTATCTGAAAAATATATCCAGTTAGGATTGGAGCAAAGTACAACCCAAATAGAAGTTCCAATAATTAACAAAAGCTATGAAACAACAATATCAATGAAAATAATTGATGAAAGTAACTGAACTAGCATCCATCACAAGAATAAGCTTCATGGTAAATAATGACAAAAACTGAGAACAATATGGTGAGAAACAATAATGTAATGAACTGGAATAAATAAAACTATATATATAAATGTGCCTAGAAATATTAGTAAGATAATGTGATCGACTTGGGCCCAATACGGGCTATATATAAAAGGTGAACTAGCATGATCACGCGTGAGTTGCATAATCTGCTAACTATCACCGGCTATACTAAATCACGGGCTATAACATTTGATCACATATCCACTAATATTTTTCCAAACCACGACTAGTACACGGATCCAAATCATGATACGTTATAACACATATATCATACTGCACAGTCTATAATATCATGCACTATGATCATAGTCTATATAATCACTAATATATCACAGTAATCACTGAGTAATCACGAAGCATGATACGGCGATCACTGAGTAACTACGATAATAATATCTTATGACCAAGATCCACATATACCAATCCTTGAAAACCATTGTGTCAAGAATCAAATATCTCAGTACTAAATACATAAAACATAGAGGCTATCAAATAAGGAAACTATCAAAGAATGTACGCGCCTAAGGTCCTGAGCAAATAATATATCTCGGTATTCTAGCTGGTGTCACACACACCTAAATATGAATATCATGTTACTTTGTGTATTAAAATGAGAAATGAGCTAAATTCTCTAAATATGTTTTTCTAGGCCATTTCTAGCTAAACTTGGTCAAACCAGTCAATACTAGGTCATACCTTTATTTCTAGACCAATACTAGTTAATCTAGTCAAAACCTTGGGGTATTACCTATACTAGTCATTAATACTAAGGTATTCACATACCTACTCATAAACAATAACTATCAACTATATTAGAGTATCTATACTCTTACTTAACTAACACTAATATCTTACTATCTCATATATACTAGTGGATACTAATACCTAGTATTAAAAATCAACTAACACTAGCACCCTTACTAAATAACCAATACCTTGGTTGAAGCTATACTTAGATTCTATACCAATACCAATAGTTGTTAGCTACTACCTCAAAATCTGGAACCAACTTCACCCAATACCTTGATGGTAACCCTCTCACTCACTTGCTCACACAACCATCTAAAAGCTACCCAATACTTAAACATACTAATATGCTATTGTTGTTGTTCTAAGTTCCCTTGTCTTCGTTTGACTTTAGACACCAGCTCACAAATTCCTATACTCATGTTTCTATGTATCATATTGATACTATGATACTAGGTCACTAGGATACTCACATAAAACCCTTCACTCAACTCTCAACCAATTTCCTATTATCTAACCCGAGCTTCCTCTTAATATACATGCATACTAAAATAATCCCCCACACAGTCCAATCATATCTGCCCCCCACTGCACACAATGTGCCACTGAAACCAATCATTAACCCCCTTTTTGATACCACTTAAACTCGATGCACACCCTCATGGCTTCAGACTTGGCATCGAGGTACTGTTATGGTTGCTCTGACAGTCATAATATTACACTGTCCACCCCTTCTAACACATATCATTCCTCCACTTGCCTGGATACACAACCATACACACATATGCCCAACCCCTCAATGCTCACAAACCTGGTACAGATACTCAATCGTACATACTTCACTAACACTTGATCACAGACACTAATTCACTCCTCATTGATCTTAATTTCCCCCACCAATACGCACAGTCACATAAATAATAACATGTATTTATATATCATAAGCAAAATGTATACTAACATATATATTTATATATACATTGAGGTTGCATGACACCAAAATCCACACTAATCGCCATTTCCTCATACACCTATAATGTATCACTAGGATACCTATGATACACATCCAAATAGAATGCCAAAACCCCAATTCTCCATATTAATCATTCATACATATCAAATAATCATATATATAACTAATGCAACTTGTTACAAAGCAATTGAAGGAAAACAACACAAATTACCCCAAAATAAATCTCGTATCATAGCGTATCCCAAAATACCATAATACGGCCTACTCGTATCCATTTGTGGATACGTATTTAGTTTCATACCACCAATCTATGTATAATTAGATCTAATTGGTCTCCTGACACACACTTGATGTGTCAATCTAAGAATTTCTACTAATTGGACACAAATTACCATGTACATTCCATAAAATAGGTCATATGAACCTAGTTCTTGATCCTATGGGTAGTCCTAAGCCAATAGATAATTTCTAATGATTAAATGCAAGAATTAGAGTCTAAATTAAGGGATGGATTCAGAATTTATCTACTGGGAGATTGATTCTCAATAAAATGCTCAATAGACACAATTAGGACACAATCTCCTTGTCAATTCCTCTTCCTTCAAGTGCTCCTTGCAATCCAAGCTCCAATGCTTCTTAGATGGTGAAAATGAGAGGTAATGGGTGTGAATTGGGTTGAATTTGGTGGAGGGATTAAGTGACTTGGGGATGAACTAAATTGGGAATCTAGAACGAAATAAAATGAAGGTTAGAGAGAGTGAGAACCCCCTTATAGGTGGTCGGCCCCTTCTTTCCCCTTGCTCAAGTAACATCAATTTTCTAATGTACCCCCACTAATTAATTATGAGGAATAATTAGGAAGGCTATATTGGAAAGTCTTTAAACTAATGGGAATTAATCTAATCTCCTTAATTAATTAATGGAAAGGGTCTAATGGGCTTAGTCTAATATTGGGCTCAATGTGTCATGACAATCCAATGGGTCTACTAATGACAAGTCTAAATAAACATAGACTAGCCAACTAACAATTATTAAGTAGAACAACATAATATAATTAATTAGTAGCACATAATATAAATAATAAATCACTAAATAATAAATATGCTAAATGACCAAAATATTCTCATCTAGAAATATGGTAGTGACACTTCAGGAGTTCATACTTAGACTTTGAAAGGCGTACTCAGAGTATCGCTCATCCGAGGTAAAACATCGCTAAGGTGGGTGGCTATGATGAACCTGTCTTTTCTTAGCTTGCACACATAAAACATGGACGATACATGCTAGTCGCTAGAAAAATTACTTCTTGTATACTATTAAAGAATGCAACGCACCTAGCTAAGGGAATAATTTCATCTTATATTGCTTGTCTTGAACATGAAAAATAAGTAACTTGATAGATTTTCTAATGTGCTGCTCTAAATGCCTCCGTACGGTTTCAATACTCGCACTAACCCTTTAGACTCGCATTAGTGTAAATGCTCATGTTTCAACATTGTTTTAATGCTTGCCTGCTTATATGCAAACTAGTACTCGCTCTTCTCGTTTTAATGCTCGTCATGTAAGTTCATACCCCGACCAAGTAATAATATCCATGTCTTTCATTCATTTAGTTCACCGGAAGACCATTAAATAGTCATTCCGTGCAAGTATGAAGCTGAAAGTATTCGGGATTGTTAGGTCGCCAAGGCAGTTCCCGATCTAGGGGATTGCATCATGTCAAGTAAAGCAAGAATCATAGCTCATGGAGCAATACTCGTTCAGGACAAGAATCAGACGACTCTAGGAGCTAACTAGTGTAAACAAGAATCAAGATTTAACATATCGTATCGTGAATCTGAAGAACCAAGACTTACATCGTCACAGACAACTTGTGCACAAGGTATTCATATTCAGGTTCCTGCGGACGATCGTCGGGGCACCGAGGCCGATCTGATCCGTACGGAACTTCACAATAGTCTCATGTACCGGATGAGATGGCATATAGCGCTTCATGTTCCTCGTATTGCACACCATCCTCGTCCATGACTATAAATTGTCCTTTATGCCTATGCCAACGACAATTGTTCATATAGTTTAAGTAATCTCTCTTAGCAGTAATATGTGTTCGAGTCATTGCATCAAATCAGTAATTTGAACACCTGAGCAATCTATTGCAACTTATCTAAGTATAACACATTTGAGTAATCCGTGTAACTCGTGTATCTGAATCAGAAACCCGCTCATGACACTTGTGTTTGCTTATGCGATTTGCTTGGATTTTATTATATATATTCGTGCTTGGTTTAACTAGGTTTTATCTTTAGGCAGGAAAGGATGAATGGTAAGTTGGTAAGTCTCATCGTGATACTCTTATATCGCACGGCTCACCGCCACACGATTTAGGCTTATATTATATACCATAAAACTGATCCTAAGGTAAGACTAGAAAGTCAACATAATAGATTATGCATGGAATAATTATAATATATTGGATTTGTCGAGCGGGCGAGAGACCTCCTCACCAGTACATTCAATGTACTGATAACCCACCAGATTGTGTGCAGGGTGCGAGAGACCCTCTTTCAGTGCGAAGTATCCCCTCGTGTGCGCTAAGGCATAGAGTTCGCTCTGGAGCCTTGAGGTGCTGTGTCCGGGGCTGAAGCACATATACAGGACATAATATTGTAACATCGCCTATGTATCATTCCATTTTGTAAGCCTCTTGGCACGCCTTTATTGTTTCTAGGGAAGAGTGCTTGAAAGATTTATAATCTCGGCCTAGCACCGCTTGCAATATTTCTTGATTATCAATAAACTTATTATTTTACTTTCATACTTGTGTTATTCAATGCTTCCGCTATGACGACTCTGTAAACTTGTTACCAATTGCTCGTTTGGTTCTTATTCTGCTACATTCTGACTATCTGTGCGACTATGTGGCTTAGTTATTTTATCGCCTGTTCGAAATATGGCCTTGCAAGGACGCAGCTTGTTCTCGCGCAACATCATGTCTTGATGGGCATGATCGTCCTATGGGAGCGCTGGTGCGGTGATTCACGTCCAGCGGGGACTGCCGATCTTGAGGGAGATCGGGGCGTGACAGAGGTGAGTATTGCATCCCTCTAAAAATATTTAGGTAAATGGGCTTGAAAAATGCGGGTTCGGTCAACGTTGAGTAAGTGCCTATGCTTTCACTTTGTTGTGGTATGTTTACACTACTAGATTGATTAATAATCCCTTTTCATGAATAAATTTTTTTTAGTATGAACTCGGGGCCATTATCCCTACGCACAACTTTGACCTTTGTATTGAATTGGTTCTCTACCATGTGAATAAAATTGACTAAAAAGATTCATGATTCTCACTTGTGTTTCATCAAATATACCCAAGTACTCCTAGTATGATCATCAACTATGGTGAGAAAATATTTTGTACCAGAAAGTGAAGGCACATGGTAACCACCCCAAATACTAACATGTATCAAATCAAAAGATGACTCACTTGAGATAGTACTTAAAGAAAAAGATAATCTGGTTTGTTTGGCTAAAGGAGAAATGGAACACTTGCTTGTATCACAAGATTTATTTATAGAAAATAGAAATAACATAGAAACCTTGTTGGAAGGATGTCCGAGGAATTGATGCCAAAGACTAGAAGTGTGAGTACGGATGTTTGATAATAAACGAAAGAAATGAAACAAGGTTTATACGAAACCCTCTCTTTGGTTTACAAACAAGAAGTACAATTAATCCTATACGAGGATGTCAAGTACAAAATTTAATCTAGGTAAATATTGCTATAGGAGTCTGATCTGCGGTCGATCACTTTGTCCCTTGGACCACACGATGATGAAGAAGTTCTGCAGAAGAGGGAGAAGCTTCAAAGGTTGCAAGAGGGAGTGGATGCTCGATGCCAAAATCGTCGATCACTACTCTCTGTCTGTGCTCAGGGTTCTTCTCTCTCAAGAAATAAATCTCCGACTTTTTTTCTCCGAGTTTTTGACCTTTTTTCGACTTTTTTCCAACCCTGGACCTCTGTCAATTGAGGTCTCTATTTATAGGGTTTGGTGACAGTAACCGTCCAGTCGACGTAGAAGCCGAACAGTGGAGAGTGTGGCACCTTTTACCCGGCGGTTATAATAATTGCCACCCACGTATATATGATCTTCTGAATCTGCGTATGACGCGTGTCCCATTATGAGGTAATGCGTATAACTACTGCGAAGATCACGGCATGCAAGCCACGTAGGTAGCTATCCCTCACGTAGAAAAGGTTGGCGTAGAAGCCAATAACTGTCACCATGGCGTAGAAGCCAAATAGTTATCGAGTTGGCGTAGAAGCCAAATAGGCGTGGAAGCCTAGTAGGCGTAGAAGCCTGAAGTTGCATGGATAGGTAGCTGGCGTAAAAGATAGCCGATCCCCCTTTCTTGACTGAGGTCTTGAGCTAATTCTGGACCAAATAGCCTTATTATGCACCAATACAAATATAGCCTGAGTTGGCGTATTCCGAGGAGATAGCATACGACGTACTCCTATAGTTGAAAATACCAGGTCGGCGTATTTCAAGGAGATAGTGTACAACGTGCTCCTATAGCTAAAAATAGCCTGATGGCGTAATATGAAGAGGTGATGATGTTGACGTATTAGCCGTAATTATGGCTCACCCAGTCTTTGAAAGTAGAACCAAATCTCGTGCATTAAATGCAGCAATCTGCCCCCATCACGCGCATTAACAGCAGAGACATGCCTCGAGCCCTGTACGAAGAGCAGCTTTTGACGTGGCGGTTCATTTTGTCTTTTGTTGAGCGTAAAAGCTCGCATCTGCCTGTATAAAACTAGGCAGCGTATTTCCTTGTATGCGTAAAAGCACTTTGTATCAAGGAAATGTCACTAAACGACGGTCTGGGTCTCTGTGCCGCACCATTATTACAACTGTCGTCTGGATAGTCGTGCAGTACTCTTTGTCAGGAGTCAGGTTCACTGCATGATTTGACAGGTTCATTCGAGGAATACGAAGAGTTCCTCGTACATTCTTCCACTACATTAAAAGTGAGCGGGTTTTACACCAAAGTGGCGATGTAA
Organism: Iris macrosiphon; assembly: GCA_036927795.1. Taxonomy (NCBI): domain Eukaryota; kingdom Viridiplantae; phylum Streptophyta; class Magnoliopsida; order Asparagales; family Iridaceae; genus Iris; species Iris macrosiphon. The sequence continues at coordinate 41,038,400 of JAYESA010000008.1, read as the reverse complement.
CATCCTTTTTACGCTGAAGCAGCCTGGAAATACTGTATTACGTGGGTTGTTTTGGAGCTATATTTTACGCTGCACTAGCGATGAAGCTCTACTGTACGCCGATGGCTCTGAAGTCGTTTCTTACGCCACACAGCACTGAAACTCTGCTTTACGTGGGTTTTATGCATACTGTGTATAACTCTGCAGCATATTTTTTATGCTTCTACAAGACCCCCTTCAAAGTTATCAAATTCCTCGTAATTTGAAACACTTTGAATGAAGCATGAAACGGTCAAGTCTGACTCGTTCCTCGAGGCTAAATTCTCGTTAGGTTTTTTAGGGATTTGTTGGGATTCGGTGTTTTCTCTTTTGCCTATATAAAGGATGATGAGTTAACCTATTCTTCCCACATTTCCTTTACCACACAGAGATGATTGCTGGACTTCGTCGGGTCGACTTGAGGAAGAAGAAGACCATGTTCTTCCAGCATGTAAGGAGCCAAAAAAGAAGGCATCTTTGAGCAAATGTCCTCTGCAATGATGGATCATGGAAGGATATCATAGCTTCCTTTGCTCGAGATGATCAGCAATTTCATATGACGATTCGTCCAGGATAGAGGAAGGGTCTTATTTGGCCACACAGCTTGCAAGCTGTATTTTCTCCTGTTATGACGGAGGACGAGGGCAGACAAACTGGCCCTGTCTTCCAGTATTGAGTTGGGTCTAAAATCTCAACTCAATCTGTCATGGCGTATGGAGGATGGGCTCTGAATAATTCAAACAAGCCCAGTTTTTCATATGACGATTCGTCCAGGAGAGAGGAAGGGTCTCATTTGGCCACACAGCTTGCAAGCTGTATTTTCTCCTGTTATGACGGAGGACGAGGGCAGACAAACTGGCCCTGTCTTCCAGTATTGAGTTGGGTCTAAAACCTCAACTCAATCTGTCATGGCGTATGGAGGATGGGCTCTAAATAATTCAAACAAGCCCAGTTTTGTATCCTCCCGCCATTAATCATTTTTTTGTTAATAGGCCACGAAAGCCGACTAACTGCTGAAGAAGACGGAAAAAGATCTCCACCAATACGAGAACCTGGCAGAACAGATTCTGGGCGTGATCTTTAAATGAAGATGAGAAACCCTTTGTAGAGAGAGGATTTCCATCATATGTAATCATGAAGATGAAAAACCCTTTGTAGACTGGATTTCCATCATATGTAATCATGATTAATAAGATTGTCTTCTTTTACGCATCTGATAATTTGTCATATTTTGCTGTGATGAAGTCTGAATAGTGTGCAGCTTCGACACGTCTGAATAACTTTACGCCGACTCTGATAAAAAGAGTATTTGGTCTCGTCCCGTCTTTTACGCGTAACTGGAGATGCGTAGAAAGTTGCTTAGCATTTAAGTCGAATATTCGAACTGTACTGCTATTTTGAACGAGGAGTTGCGTAGAATTCTGAACTGTCACTTCTCCGATAAGAAGAATTCCTGTTCAGACCATCACCTTCGAGAATGATTTCTCGAAAATCCCTTGAAGTAGGGCGAGAAATAGCTGTCAAAACTGACCATGCTTGAACTGTCGAGAAAATATTCTGACTGGATTTTGGATGAACTTCCAATCGACCCAATGAGAAGAGTCATTTTCATTGCTGAACTCTGTATGTTTTGGGTACTTGGGATATTTTGAGGCCAAGAAGGAGTATCTTCCGAGAAAAACCGTAGATTTATACGCCTACTCTGGCCTGCGTATTTTCAGATATGCAGAGAGTCATAGATCCGTAGTGTAGATGAGCATAAAATCATAGGTTTGTAGCCTCTCGAGCGTAAAAGCTGCTGAGCATAAGGGCATCCGGGCGTAAAACCGTAGATTTATAGCCTCTGACAAGAAAATTTCCGAGCGTGAAGTCGTAGATTTGTCGCCTCTGAGCGTAAAAAGCTTCTGAGCGTGAAATCATAGATTTATAGCCTCTGAGCGTGAAGTCGTAGGTTTGTAGCCTCTCGAGCGTAAAAGCTACCGAGCGTAAAAGTATCCGGGCGTAAAACCATAGACTTATAGCCTCTGAGCGTAAAACCGTAGATTTGTAGCTTCCCGAGCGTAAAAAGCTCCTTGGCGTAAAATCACGAATCTGCTCTGCACGAAAAACTTTTTGAATTCCCTGACTGTCCGTCTTCCCTAAATGATATGCTGATGTGGTTTCGAATCATAAACGAATATTAAATATCGGATTTGGTTAGGGATTCGAGGAGTCTATCTGAACTCTATAAATACCCCAAGGCCTTCAGAGAGAAAACTCTTCACCTGTCTTTTGCAAAAGAAAAACCTTCGTCTCTTTGAGAACTCTTCTTCGTTTCTTCTCTGAGCACTCTGAGTTTTTTTAGAAATGGCACCGAAACAATCTTTGACTGCTAAGGGGAAGAAAGCTGCCTCCTCTTCTCGCTCCTCTGCTCAAGCACGAGCGACTCTGAACGAACCTCGCTCTGATCGAGGTATTCCACCGTCAAGCTGGAGGATCTGTCCCACGTGACGTTCCCTATTTCTGGAACTCAGTATCTTGAAGGAAGGGGAAGTCTGATATCGTCTCAAGGAGAATGAATGCTGTTGAGTATGATCAACGGGGAGCCCCTGACGTATATAGATGGGGCCAAGTATATAAAACCAGCTTTCCTTTTTGGGGATATGATTGACAAACAATCCCAAACGAAGCCCAAGAAGGAAGACTGGGTTTTTACTGCTGGGGGCATGGTCATGTACCTGCCCAGGATACCGATAGATTATCCCATCTCGGCATTCTTCCATGCCACGCATCCAAGAAAGATGTCGTGGACTCTGACTCCTAATCTTCACGGCCAGCCGGAAAAGATATTTTATCAGAAAGGATCCGACCAAGGATTATTTGTGAGCCACATTTCAGGCCCTGTAATGCCTTTCAGGGGATTATTTCAGGGCAGTATCCCGAGTGAAGACACTTCACTGCTCCAACCAGTCCGATTACCGACTTTCTGTAATGACTTCATGGGACAGAGAGGAGTATACCCCAAGGTTAATCCTCGGACCAATGGATAGCTTACCCCTTCGAATCTTCGATGGGCTCGTTTAGCTGCTTGGGACCTGAAGCATTTTCAGATGGAGTTGGAGAGCATTGGCCTGTTCGCGGCTGTGAGTGCTACCAGTGTTGGGATGCCTACCAATCCCAACCTATTTTTGGCTCTGATGGAGCGGTATATCTCGCTCACCGGGACTTTTGCCACTCCGCTAGGGGAGTTGGGATTGGCCCTTCACGAGATGGCAGAGATTTCAAGACTGCCAATAGGGGATACTCCTTATGAAGAGTATGTTCCCACAAACAGGGAGCTGGGGGATACAAACCCTCAGGTGGTGGCAGTGTACCAGGAGCTGATGTGCCATTATCTTGCGTGCACCACCTTTTATAATGAGCCCTCTGATTTGGCTCATACCAACAAGTGGGCGTCCTATCTCTTCTTTCATCAGGCCAGGGATGCTAAGCCAGACAAAGTCATGGATAGCAGGGATAAGCCTTTGAGCCTTCTGAGCATGCTTAATTCTCAAGTAGTCGACGATCTTATTGAAGACGCTGGAGCTTCAGATCAGGTCCTCGATGAGGAGATAGGGAATTATCCTGCTGGCACTAAAGCCTACAGTTATATGAGGCATTGCCGCAGGCCTCTGTCAAGGGAAGCTCAACTGGCTGGCTTCCTCTCTGTATGGCTACGCCGACTGGTAGTACCTGGCATTGCATCTTCGGATCGCATTCACCGCAACACCTTATGGCCTGCAGTGCGTTTGGTGTTCGAGGCAAGACTAGGCCTGCTTTCTGCCATGGTATACCACATACAAGCTGGCCTGAGGGCCATTATTGATGGGCTGCTTGCCGACGAAACACGGTGTGACAGCTTTCCCAGGGTAGAATTACCGTTCCTGTATCTGATGGGATGGCTAATTCTTCATAACCCCAGGGTGATGTCTCCCGGCTCTGCCAGTAGTTCGGGGAATAATTTCTTGTTGAATTACAAGAATTCTACTTGGAATGTGGTCACAGTCGTGGACTGTCGACGAGCATTAAATTTTGCTCATAGTTGGAAGCTCTTCTGCATCGTCCCCACTGTACATCTCAATCAACAGGGGACGAGACTTCAGGATTCAGGTGAAGGGAAGACCGTTCTTTCTCCTGAAGCTTTTTATTGGTTGGTCTGTATTAGACCTTCCTATTTACTGTACAAAAGTAAGGACCACTGCTTCTTGGAGCCGTATCTGCCTAGCCGATTCGCCAGACAGTTTGGGTATGACCAATTGCATGTGGAAAATGCCATCACCAGCTTCAAGTCCAGAGGTGGACTTATTGATGGAGCGAGAGGATGGCGGTACTTCATAATGGGTTGTACTGGAGCAACCTTTACTATACCCGCGACTTCTCTCTCCATAGAGTTGCGCATCCTCCATTCGTTTGCCCAGTTTTATGTGGCCATCAATACCTTCCATCATGATTTTGATATGCGTGGAAGTTTTATGATGCCCTCTCATAAGTCTGCTGGAAGAGGGATGTCCCATCAGTCTCCTCTAACGAAGGTGAAGACCCTGTCGGTACAGATGAGTTTTTGTTGACAGTACTGAGAGACGTGATACCTCCGCCTGTAGAGCCTCTTGTTATCCCTGAAAAGCGAAGGGCTCCTATTCTGAAGGAGGCTTCCCCTCGCAAGAAAAAGAAGACTGTTAGTGGTCCTGCCAGGGCTTCCAGCCATGAGGTTCCCAGGAGTGAACCTGCTGTTTCCCCTGTTGGGGATGAATTTTTGCTTAGAGGTCCTTCGCTTATTAGAGAGGGAACCTCCACAGTTCCGGCTGACAGTGCCGGAGATTCTTTGCTCGAGGCTGCTGTCGCTGCTGCCGCTTCAGATAGTGCCGCGAGATCACCTTCACGATTGAGCAAAATAAGATTACGTATACCTTTATCCAGACCAGCAACGGGAGAAACCCCTGCAGCGCCTGTAAGTATACCCAGCGAGATTCCACTCGGTGAGCCTCGAGTGGATCTTGGTGAAGACCTGGAAGAATACCTGCCAGTGTCAGTTGGCACACCCCCTTCTCCAGGTATGACAGCTCTCTTAGCATCATTAAGAAATGATTTAGCTGTACTGGCTGCGGATGCGACATATATACCATCGGCCATGGGTAAATGTCGTCTTTACGCCTCTTTTAGAAAAATCAATATCAGGTTGATATTAACTTTCTCTTGTCTTCTTTTCAGGGGAAGACATCTACGGAGAGGACAGCATCGACGCAACTTTTGGCTCTGTTGCAGCTGCTGCCGATGACATGGATGTGTCCGACTTCGAAGAGGAAACATTTTCTAGTGCCGGCTCACCCGGTACAGTTTCGATATCTCGAGAGGAGGATGAGCCTGTCATCATGACTATGCCTCTTTTGAGTACATCAGCCACTTCGACCATTATTGGTGCCTCTACTTTTGTCGCGCTATCTACTGAAGCGACGACTGTGACGACACCCTCTGCAGTCGTTCTTGGAAGGGGATTCGCTGATATTGCAGCCACTCCCAGCGTCCAGTCTGATTTTGCCATGCTGATTGAGCAGTATAATAGTATTTTCTACACCACTTCAAAAACGCTGATATCAATGGTGTTGGAGAAGAATCTAGGTTTTGAGGCTCTAAGGAGGTCCTCCCAGTTTGTGATAGCGTCGATCAGAGATTTCAACGACGCTGGTAGAGCTGATACACTGGAGCAGATAGTTAATGGTTTGGAACAACCCATTAACAATTATTTACAATTATCCTAGGACAGCATTGATGACCTGATTCAGGCTGAATATGACTCTTTGACTGCGAGGCTTGTCGGGGAGATGGAAACTCTGAGCAAGTCCATCGAGGCTCAGCAGAAAGAGATGAATGAAGAGCATGCCGCATTGGAGTATATCATTCCCCAGCTGGCCAAGTGCGAGGCCGAATATGAGGAAGATGCAGCGAGAGTCCGCACATTGAAAGATGAACTCGCTCAGGCAGAGGAGAGGGTTCTCGCTTCATCGGCAGCTAGAGATGTATTGAAGAACCGACTGGAAGCGTCTCAGCAAAACCTGACACGTGTGGGTATCATCCAAGCAGATTTTGTACGTGTTCGGTCTGAAATGTCTGCCTTGAACAATGAGGAAGCAAGATTGGAGCGGGCTTGCGCTACCGTTTTAAGCTCCAGGAATGAGAAGATGGCCGCATTGGCGCAGCAGATCCGTGATTTGACTGCTCCTCCCCAATGATGTACTATTTTATTTCTTCTGTAATTTCTCGAAGACAATAAAGATACATTTTCTGACTTTGTGGGTCCATCATTTTAGAATATGATAGGCTAGGGTGAAAGTGATATCAGAGGTATCATTAACATAACATTCTTTCGTTAAGGTTTTACTGAATGTAAATCTATTCAGAGTTAACATGAACCTGAAAGAATATAATCCAATTAAATTTGTATACTAAATACTATCAGAGGTAATATGAACATGATAGGCTTACAAATTAGTTAAGGATATCTATTCGGAGGTCACATGAACCTGATAGAATATGATCCAGCTAACCTTTGTGCATGGTATAGCCAGAATAAGATCTTCGTCATACTCCGTTAAACGAAGGAGATCAAGTATAGTACTTCTTTGGGATTTTGCAGTTGATAGTAGCCAAAAAAAATTATTAGACTTGGCTAATCTGTAAGCGCCATTTGCAATCATATAAGAGTCCTCCATTTCTTTATGATTGTTTGTGCAAACTTTGGACATCGTACTAGAGGTAATATGGACGTAGTACGATACTGTATTTGTTGAGGACATCCCACTGGGGGATTTTTGGTGGACCTATCATTTGTTATGCAAGAGAGTGCAAATAATAGGTTTGAGACAAATCCTGACAGAGATAGTAAAATACGACTCTGTAGGGGTTGGATAGGGACTGACTCTTTCTTCGCTAGGAAAATGAGGATAGTTCAGAGGTAATATGGACATGAACATTTTATTTTTTCCATCGAGGGCATTCCTCAGGGGAAATTTTTGTGGACATATTACTTCTTGTGCACGAGAGTACAAGTAATAAGTTTAGGACAAGCCCTGCCAGAGGTAATATAGACGTGGCAGTTTTTGTGGGCCTAACACCACTGGCGTACTTAGAGTTAAGTACGGGTGCTAAGTTGAGATGACAACCGATATCAGAGGTAATATGGACATGATAATCGATAGCCAAAACTCGGATGGTTTGTTCAGAGGTAATATGAATATGACAAACTCTTGAGTTGTGACTCCATTGGGGATGGAGGTATACATCTGCTCAGAGGTAATATGGACATGGCAGTTTTGTTGGACTTAACACCACTGGCATACTTAGAGTTAAGTACGGGTGCTAAGTTGAGATGACAACCGATATCAGAGGTGATATGGACATGATAATCGATAGCCAAAACTCGGATGGTTTGTTCAGAGGTAATATGAACATGACAAACTCTTGAGTTGGGGAAATAAAGAAAAGTTTGGACAATAGTTCATAGGTAATATGGACGTGAACTCATGTCCGAAAGATTCACTGGGGAATGATTTTCCTGAGTAGGGATAGACCTGAAGAATCCACTGGGGAAACTTTAGGGACTCATCATCTGGCATATTCTTGGGGGAGCAAATTGTCACGTTAAAGTAAAAATAATATGCAGTGATCGTCCCTTCGTTTACAGATGCAAAGTGATGACTTTGGCGTCGATCAACTCCTGGATTCTCTTTTTTCAATACATAGCACGCCCTTGTGGGGTAATGAATGTACCGATGAAAGAGACAGTAATCTGGGTCATCAACTTTGCTAGTCCTCTCAGGATATCTGATGTTGGATAGCCGAAGTTTGTGTTCCTTCATCAACATATTGAAGATTTCAATGATGTCATCTTCATTGAAGGAGAAAGTCCCTTTTGGCCTTCGGGCTCCCGATGCCTGAGTTTTACGGTCTTCTTGGAAGATCGTCATCGTTGCATCATCTTCAGACTCAGAGGGAATTCTACCCCCAGCTCTGGATGCTGCCTTATTTTGTCGAGGTAGACTACCCCCAGACATGTCGTGGTATTTGTCCACAGAAGTTGATTTAGAAGGACCTGCCTCTGGTTGTACAGGATCAGACTCTTAAGGTTTGGAGTTTGTAAGAGATGCAGTATACCCCAACCCAAAATGAGTTTGTTGACAGTAAGGATTACCATGCAACGGTGTTCGTCTGCCTTTTCCATAGTTGAGGCCTTGTTTCAACTTCAAATCATAGCCTATGCTTTGTATAATCTTTAAAGCTTGTGGGCTATACCTGTGGATTTGTATTTTGCCACCGTCAGACTCGCGAAATTCTTCTTGTATAATCGGTCTGCTCCACATACGACCGAAGACTATTGGATGCTGGTCATCACGAGTTGGAGGAACAATAAAGGCAGCATTTTCATGTGGTCCATATGTCATAATGACATTAGATGTTGACGCATCTTCCCACATGATCTTCCCACGTTTGATAGTTAGGGGAACTGAATCCTGGTTATGACTCCTGTCTTCGCATTTCTGGATCAAGAATTCGCGCAAGTCAGGAGGATTAACAGAAAAGAAGAAGGCTTGTTCCTCCTGTTTATATCAGTTGGAATGCGGAGATTGGGAACCATAACTCTCCCCCTGCCACCCGTATACAGCAGTTCAGCCATGTGAGTAGCACATGATCCCCGAGGAGTGTGTCTATCCGCAAACTGGGCCTTCTTTACGTTGAGGGGCTTGACCTGGCATAGTCTCAAATTTTGCTCAAGCTGGCGTAAAACTGAGGAAGTCCTCAATCGGCCGTCCGCTTCTCGCGTAATCTGGAGAGCGGGTAGATTCCTCTCTTGCAGGCGTAAAGGCCGAGAAGTTAAGAAATCCGCCACTTGTTTTCCCTTGCGTAGATTGCAGGGACCATCTGCTTTTCCACGGAGGAAAGATGCATTTTTACGCGCGGAGCACGTTTAGAATTTCTGATTTGGCGCTGAGGCATTATGAGAAATTTTGTCTGCCACGTCACCGACGGGAGACTGAGTTTTACGCGCAAAGCTAGAAGCAGTCTTCTGGATTAGCACTGAGACATTGCCAGAAGTTTTGTCTACCACGTCACAGACGGGAGACAGGGTTTTACGCACAAAGCGTGGAGTAGACTTCTGGCCTAGCACTGAGGCATTGCCAGAAGTTTTGTCTACCACGTCACAGACGGGAGACAGAGTTTTACGCGTGGAGCGTGCAGGTTGCGAAGCTACAACCTTGTTGGTCGGAGAAACCGGAGAGTCGGCAGGAATGGTAGGGGATGTCCGGGGCGTCCACACCTTACGCAGTTTCCTGTTGTCTTGGACGGAGAGGGAGTGAGAGCTACCCCCTGCTCGAAGCATGTCTTTGTAGGCTGACTGGATGAATTAAACGACCAGGGTCTTCCTCATTGATCCTACTGATACTGCATCGTGTTGAGCAATTGCCTTCTCGTCAGATGAGAAAGTCGTCCCCAGCAGAGTCGCCATCTTGTGTTTGATAATAAACGAAAGAAATGAAACAAGGTTTATACGAAACCCTCTCTTTGGTTTACAAACAAGAAGTACAATTAATCCTATACGAGGATGTCAAGTACAAAATATAATCTGGGTAAATATTGCTATAGGAGTCTGATCTACGGTCAATCACTTTGTCCCTTGGACCACACGATGATGAAGAAGTGCTACAGAAGAGGGAGAAGCTTCAAAGGTTGCAAGTGGGAGTGGATGCTCGATGCCAAAATTGTCGATTACTACTCTCTATCTGTGCTCAGGGTTCTTCTCTCTCAAGAAATAAATCTCTGACCTTTGTTCTCCGAGTTTTTGACCTTTTTCCGACTTCTTTTTGACCCTGGACCTCTGTCAATAGAGGTCTCTATTTATAGGATTTGGTGACAGTAACCGTCCAGTCGGCGTAGAAGCCAAACAGTGGAGAGTGTGGCATATTTTATGCGGCGGTTATAATAACTGCCACCCATGTATAAATAATCTTCTGAATCTGCGTGTGACGCGTGTCCCATTATGAGGTAATGCGTATAACTGCTGCGAAGATCACGACATGCAAGCCACATAGGTAGCTGTCCCTCGCGTAGAAAAGGTTGGCGTAGAAGCCAATAATTGTCACCATGGCGTAGAAGCCAAATAGTTGTCGAGTTGGCGTAGAGGCCAAGTAGGCGTCGAAGCCCAGTAGGCGTAGAAGCCTGAAGTTGCATGGATAGGTAGCTGGCGTAAAAGATAGCCGATCCTCCTTTCTTCACTGAGGTCTTGAGCTAATTCTGGACCAAATAGCCTTATTTTGCACCAATACAAATATAGCCTGAGTTGGCGTATTCCGAGGAGATAGCATACAGCGTACTCCTATAGTTGAAAATAGCCAGGTCGGCGTATTTCAAGGAGATAGCGTACAACGTGCTCCTATAGCTGAAAATAGCCTGATGGCGTAATATGCAGAGGTGATGATGTGGATGTATTAGCCGTAATTATGGCTCACCCAGTCTTTGAAAGTAGAACCAAATCTCGTGCATTAAATGCAGCAATCTGCCCCCATCACGCACATTAACTGCAGAGACGTGCCTCGAGCCCTGTACGAAGAGCAGCTTTTGACGTGGCGGTTCATTTTGTCTTTTGTTAAGCGTAAAAGCTCGCATCTGCCTGTATAAAACTAGGCAGCGTATTCCCTTGTATGCGTAAAAGCACTTTGTATCAAGGAAATGTCAATAAACGACGGTCTGGGTCTCTGTGCCGCACCATCATTACAGCTGTCGTTTTGATAGTCGTGCAGTACTCTTTGTCAGAAGTTAGGTTCACTGCATGATTTGACAGGTTCGTTCGAGGAATACGAAGAGTTCCTCGTACAATCTCCCACTACATTAAAGTGAGCGGGTTTTACGCCAAAGTGGCGATGTAACATCCTTTTTACGCCGAAGCAGCCTGGAAATACTGTATTACGTGGGTTATTTTGGAGCTATATTTTACGCTGCACTAGCGATGAAGCTCTACTGTACGTCGATGGCTCTGAAGTCGTTTCTTACGCCACACAGCACTAAAACTCTGCTTTACGTGGGTTTTATGCATACTGCATATAGCTCTGCTACATATTTTTCCTGCTTCTACAACGGACAAAATTATATGTTTCTTTCTTTACTTGGTTGAGGCAATATAGTCCGTCTTGCTCAGTTCTCATCCCAATCTTCGCCGATCGTAGGTCCAATATGACACAAAATTGATTGAGAAATATGGTGATGTAGAATGAATCTAATGCCAACTTACTAATGGAGATCAAGTTTAAATAGAAGATTGGGGAACATAAGACATTCTGAAGGCTAAAATTGGGAGAGAAACAAATTTGCCAATTTGGGTGACCTCAACCGAGGTACCATCCGATAGTTTGACAAAACGATTGTCAACATGTTTCAAATAAGTGAGAAGGAAAGGACTACAAACAATATGATCACTAGAACTACTGTCTAATATACAAATATTTTTCTTGTCATTTTGAGGAAAAGCTTTAACTGAGAGTTCTTCAAAATTTAAAAAGTTACCAACATGGTTAGCTGTATAATCCTTGTTCTTGCTCAACATGATCATGGATTTCATCCATGTGATATAGTTATCTTCCATCAAAGAATTTAATGCAAGAACTGCTCCAAGTTTGTCACATCTCGACTCCGTTAAGTCGATAATCTTCCCCCGAGCGTGATGTCGTTCATGTCTAGGTTGCCCAACGCACAAGACAAGAAGATAAAACATATTGGTTTTCATAGAAAATATCGAGTTGGAGTAGAAGATTTATCGAGTCATAATGAAACACTTAGAGTCTGCGAAGCAAAGTGAAGCTCTTTTATTAAATAATGAAATAGGTTTCAAGGTTTTCAACAACCCAAGTAAAATATGTCGCATTGGCTTACAAAACTTTTGATCTCTCTTGCTCACAAAGGATCCCACTATTTTATATATCACGTCTTCATATATCAAGCAAGCATCCCGACCAAAACCTGCATGTTGTTAATCTAAGCTTCCAACGTCTATGGTACGTTCGAGCAATTGTTCATACTTGGGGGTTGGGGGATCAGTACACAGCTTGTACTGGAGAGAAGGATAACCCACTCGCCTAAATTGACACTAAGTAATCATGTGAGCATACAAATTATATGGTGATCTTCTATTCAGAACTTAGATGAATTTCAGTTAATGTTTGAGGCATACATCGAAAGTAGTAAATCATGTTCGCACATAAATATTTGAGTTTGCAAGCATGTAAACATGTTATTCTTTGAATCACTTAAGAAACAAGCATGTTATACTCGTTCGCATTGGGAATTAAACTTGTTATACTCGGTCATCTTGATAACTAAGCATGTTATATTTGAATTACGTCCATAACGCATAAAAAATGTTGAGTTACCCCGCTCAATAGCGACTATAAATATAGCCGATGTGCACACTCTTGCATCGAGGCAAGGTGGCATTCATCCTTCTGGCTGAAACGTTAGATATTCTACCGCAGCTTATCTATATGAAGGTCACTAGAGACACGAGTGCCATACTGGACTATTACACAACATCTACGACAATACTTTCAATATACTTTGGTTGTAATATCTCAACTGATGGTCCTACAAATGCTCGCAAAACGTGAATCTTGATAAGTGATGCCCATCCACCCAAAGGTTGTAACTCCTCGGATATAATATCTCGCTATACCGTGCTAAATTTAGTACTTCCAAATTCCTCCAAGGCCGAACAGTTCCGGTGCCTCGGCGACTCTTGTTCGAGGAATAACTACAAGTCCGTGTACGGGCAGTCCGTGACCATACAATATTTCAAATTATAAGTACGACAAAGTATGACTCTTCTCGCCCCACTATACTCCAGCGCCTCTTTGTTTGTAAGTATGGTCGAAGAACAAGTCTACTCGCCCCCTAAATTGCATGATCACTTTTGTCCTTCGATCACTATTTTGTTGTGACCCATAGTCACCAAATACTCTGAGTCACCATGTTGCTTCTCGATACAGTATTCCATAGGCACCCTATCCCTGAACGATAGTTCCGTGGCACCATTCCCCTTTCGATATCGTATTCCTTTGTGTCCTATTCCTGAATGATGGTTCCATGGCACCATGCCCCATCCGATGCTTGAGCTACTGTATCCTTTCTTGACAGTTTAGGTGGTCTTGAGCTACAACTGTTGGTGTCCTTATGAAGCGTTCTTGTTCGATATTGGTGCGCTTGATGCACGCCTTGATATACTTTATTTTAATGTTCGATCTTAGTGTCCAATATATGTTAATACTTCTATTCTCTGAACCACGCACGTTGAATCCATGATATCGCTAGCATGCAACTTTTGTATTTTATTAAGACATGAAGGTGTAGAGAAGAACGGTCAGGGCCAGCCTACCTTATACTAATATATTTATCATTCTGTTAAGCCAACACGGCTTATCGCTTTACCTGAGTCGATACAACCTATCCCTAAATTATGTGGTCCGATGCGAAGCACGATTTACTTAACTGGTATAACCATGTGAGCAGGCCGTGCTTCGTAATCATCCGACCTGAGTGGATTAATGAATATTGCATCATCACTTAAGTCCCGTTATCTCTACACTACTCTTGATGAATCCACAAATTTTATTGCATGATATATGACTCCGTACTTCTGCCCGCATCAGGGCAAATTATCGACCTTAGAAATTCTACCTAAAGCCTGTACATGAAACCAAAACCTGAATCAAAATTTGTTCCCAATTCTGACTTATTGAAATGCAACCAAACTATTGCCTCATTTTATTCCGACTCGGCATAATGCACCGTACGAAGTAGGATATTACATAATATACCACTCAAAACAATGTTTGTTCTCGAACCAAAACCCATACTCCTTTCTTTTGATAATATTGAACCGTCATTTCATATAATGCCTCAAATTTACTTCATCTGTTTCATACGCAACGCTCATACAATTTCCTTAACTCCATGTCGCTTCATATTGCTCCATTCGAGTTAGCATATCCCTTAGTTTGGATTCATACATATATTTTAGGCATCCCCAAATTATATGCAATTCAACCAAGCTTAGTGATAGCGAAGTCGAACAAGCTAAAAGTGTGACTTCGTTTTTAAAATACCAACCGTTTCATACTCCCGACTGAACTGGCCTTAGCGTCCATTCACGAAACTTTTTCGTATGCGCATTATTTTTGAACACTAATTTTTTTCCGCCAACACTCTCTGTGTTCAACATGATTCATATTGCATTCCGCCTTTATATGTTTCGTGCTGATAAATTAGACTTGTACATTACATTGAGTCGTTGTGTATCCGATCACAACGAGTCTCCGCAACACTTTTTGTTCCACAAATCTGTTGCAATAGTAATCCCAAGTATGCGTTGTATCAAGCCCTTTGCGCATCCGATCACAACAATTTTTCTCTAACACACTCCTGTCCAATTATTATCCACCTCTTGTCCAACTATTTCTAAAGTCTTACTTGATACCACATACACAAGAATTATCTGCCTCATCTATACTATTGTTCGTGCCATCTATTTCTCACGATCATCCTACCGAACTATCGACACATCAACGTCTGAGATCACCCCCGCTAGGCAACTTACCCAGACAACGTGTTAAGTCTTCCTGATGCAAGGGACTAACTTAAAACAACCATACCCATGTTCACGAAATTTGTAATGCGATTTTATTCCTCAATAAACTTTTTGTCCCTCTCATTTCTTAAAATACTCTGATATGCTATCGCACCGTCCCGACATATATTTAGCGTTGGTCGAATCGATAACCAACGCTAACTATCCTTCGGTTCTAGCTATAAAATCGATGATGCACAAAGGCATCAATCTATCTGGCACTACTGTTTTACCCGACGCATCTGATGTTATATCCTCAATTGAGTGTGTAAATCACCAATCATCAAAATCTTGTTATGGTATTTTCAGCCGAAGGCTATTCCATCGAATTCTAAAATTAATATTCGATTGCCTAGACTTATCCTCAATATGCACCACCAAATATTCATTATCGACGCAATCTCTTATGCGTCATCCTTCGGGTCATCCTATGGGTCTCCAATAATTGCTTTTATTCGGCAGTTAAGTCTCTAGGGTCATCTGTCTCGAAGCTACACTCAATAATTGTTGATCAACAGTGATTGACAGTTACTAAGAACCGTGCTATTTCTTATTATGAAGCCAAACCAATTTTGACGAGTTCAATGTGATTCTACCCAAAATTCAAAAATACGTTTCTAACTCCGAATACGCATGCACTACCGTCAGCATATCCGCTAACCAAGGAAACATCTAGCTTTTTAGGGTTCGAGCCTATCTACCCTTTGATCGATATCCGATATACTCTATACTCGACAAAACCATCCTTAATTGGAATACTAATCCCGCAAGCTCATCCAACTAACTCTATCGTTCTGCCATGAATCCATTAAGTAAATTTTTGATCGATCGATACGACTTTTCTTAACGTTATTCGCAACTTATCGAATTGTAGCCTTGCTCCATTTTGTATCCATTAAGTTTAAATGTGCAACCATTTTGTTCGAGCGATACAGTAAATGATCTCGACGTCAAGCTCCGTCGAGTTTTCTCAAAGGTCCATCCCTTTTGATCTTTGCTCCCGTTTCAATCTTCCCATCTCTATGTCAATTTAATTCATGTTATGTTGTGTCTGTGTGGTCTCATTGACTTGCACAACTATCCATAAGGCAAATTCATTTCCATATTATATTCTACCCCTTTACGCCATAATCGTTACACCATCTCGTAAATATCTGCATCCGTTTATGTCTCGGTTGAGTAACCTAGTTACCGATCATAAGTACCAAGCAATAACGATCAAGTCCTCGAAGTTTTATGTGATACAAATAATTCCAAATCTTCCATTCTCAAATGAGTTCCTCTGCTCAACCAACATTTTCTTTGTATTTACAAATCTACGGACTATGCTTGTTACTCCTTGATTCGCATTGATCTCTCGTGCACGTGTGCGTACTTAGCCGTTATCGATTTCCATCGGCTCAATTCTTCGCATCAACAACTGTTTCATTATACTTCCAAATCGTGCGATCCGATTACAACATTTTAAATTTCTATCCAACCGATTTCATTCGTTGCCTCGACGTATAATTTCTTTTGCTATTTTCAGCCAACTGTCTAGGACATTTCGAATTCTTGTCCGACATAACATTCGTTCGATACGAGATTCTATTCCCAGGAATTCAAATATAATTTATCAAAGAATACTCAAGTCACACACTGCCTTATAATTTTATATACGAGTCTCGACTCTATACCATTTTTTGTGGGCAATCTATCGCTGTTTATGCGAATGTCCTGACATATATCTCTTTGTGGTATGGCATATACCACTCAGAAATTGAGTCACTTTTAGTATCAAAATTTGCTCTGCACTAATCCGACATCTGTTTCGAATTATCTATCCCACAGTGATCCTACCGACTATGAACTTAATGTTCGCTCACTCAAAATCTCACACGAAACTCAGCCAACATAACATCACTTTCAATTTCTTTCGATTTTGTTCGTTACATCTCGTGCAATATTTTCTTCCCGATTTTCCAAGTCGATACTCGCACCGTTCAACACGTTTGTTATCCTTTCGACGTTCTCAAGTATATGATATCATTCGAGATATTGACTTATTGTATCGATGCAACAAGCATCACTCGAATTGACTTGCCGCACGCTATGCAACAATATCGCGCGGTGTTACTTGGTATTACGATCGATAGAAAATAAATACAGCAAACACACACAACATTTTAAGTTATATAGAGTTATTATATGGAACATCCAATGTAACATCGAGTAGAGTCAAGAGTCGTTCGATCAGGCGACAAATTTAGAATTTGTGATAAAATGAATGATTATCCAATAAAGTAAAACTGGCGCTCTGATACCACTTTGTCATGCTCCAACTGTGTAGTGTCGATAATCGTCCCCTGAGAGTGATATCGTGTGTGCCTAGGTTGCGCAGCGTGCAAGGTAAGAAGATAAAACATAATAGTTTTCATAGGAAACACCGAGTTACAGTGAAAGATTTATAGAGTCATAATAAAACACTCAGGGTATGTGAATCGAAGCCCTTTTATTGAATAATGAAATAGGTTACAAGGCTATAAATAGCACAAATGAAATATATTGCAATGGCTTACAACACTCTTGATCTCTCTTGCTCACAAAGGATCCAATTATTCCATACATCATATCTTCGTATATCAAGCACGCATCCCTGCCGAACACCTATATTTTGTTAATCCGAGCTTCCAATGCCTATGGTACGTCCGAGCGATCTTTCGTACCTGGGGCGGTTAGGGGATCAGTACACATCTTGTACCGGTGAGAAGGATAACCCATTCACCTAAACCGACACTAAGTAATCATGTGAGCATACAAATTATGTGGTGATATTTATATTTAGAACTTAGATGAATTTCACTTCATGTTTAAGGTATGCATCGAAAGCAGTAGATCATGTTTGTATGTAAATATTCGAGTACGCAAGCATTAAAACATATTATTCTTTGAATCACTTAAGCAGGCAAGCATGTTATACTCGATCATATCAGGAAGTAAACTTGTTATTGTGAGACTCGTCTCCATGTTTTCGTATTCGTATTCGTATTCGAGATATGCGTATATTTTAATATAATTTATTTTCTTGTAATTTTCTGATTTTTTGATGCACTTTTGGGTAAATCCTTATATTTGATATTTAGTCATTATTAAATGTTTAGATATTTTCATGAATAGATTTGATGCATGCTTTGGACCGTTGGTCTCTTAGTTTTCCTTGTATATGACGTAGATCGACCTGGGTGTGGCATGTATCATGATCCAACGGTCACAAGTTGAACCCCTTGGCTATATAAGCCAACTATTTCTTTTTCCTTTACTTTTCTTTCCTTCTCTTCTCCTTCTTCCTCAGCTGGACCGAGAGCTTGGCTTGGCTTGGCCGTGGGTTTGAGTCCTTAGTGATAATTACTATATAGCCTTCACCCTAGGCAAGTGCCCTTGTGAACCGAGTGAACCTATAGTTATTATTTCATGATTTTGTAGATAAGATTTAGATATTGTTGTTGAGATTTCATGGGTTTGATCTAGTATAACTTAGGATTTCTGTGAACTAGTTTCCCTCTTATTGTTTAGAACTGGATTTTATGTATTTTGGTTTTGGTTTCACTTAATTTAGATCTATCCAGAGGTTTGGAGGAGCAACAAAGTCAGAGCACCTAGGGTGCTGGCTTGAGAAGAAGATTGATCAGTTCATGCAATAATTCGCATGAGACGCTTGGCGTATTTTAACGCAACTTCGGTAACTTGAGCGCACTGTGTGTAGTCTCATAAGCGTACCTTGGTACAACATTCTTTTTCTCTCCAAAAGTACGCCAACGACTCTATGAGAAAATTTGTCCGCACTTTTAATGTCACGCCCCAGATCCAAAGTACTAGAGAGCGGGGGAATGACTCAGCCAACCGCACCTTGAGGAATACCGAAGTAACCCATAATATGTTAAAGTTTTCTAGAGATAATGGGGTGCATACTACAATCAAGTCTCCTATTGTCAAGAAATTCTATATCTCAATCATTCAAACAAGTAGCAATAACATAGAATATTTCAGAATAAGTAGTAAGGCATCCCAAATGCCGCATCAGAATATTCCTTAAAGATCTAGCAATACAAAATGATATTCCAGATACAAGATCAAAGTATACAAGACAGTGAGTCAGCTGCAGTCTGAATATAATACAGTCTTGTAAGGAGCTAGTATCCAGATTTGTCGGCTAATAGTTGCCGGTTGGCTAAACGTCCAAAAGAATCTAGTTTACAAAATACGAGCAGTGATTAAAGGAACCCACTCGTGTCCCTCAGCAGCCATCCTTTGGGTGTGTGCCATCAGTGAGGGAGAAGTAAACTAGATCCTCAGGTGCTGCCTCTAAACCCGGCCGTGCAAAACTAGTGGGGTTAGACCCCAAATAAAAAGTACCACAAAGGAAGCACGAAATAAAGAAACAAAACCAGTCCTATAGCATGAGATACATGAGACAATAATCAATGACATATATCCCATCCATGACATGATACGACACCCCTTCACCAAATAAGGACAAAAAGTGCCTTATCAGATCAAGATAAAATACGTCCCTTGATTATGGTCAAACTAAAATAATTCTGCTTTCTAGTTTCAGTCCACAACCTATTATAACACAATAACGCAACCCAACAACCAAACAAGGACATAGATTGAACCATCATGCCACAATAGTCTTTGTCCTTAATTTCACTCAACCGAAGGCACAATACACAAGTAGAGCTACAATAAAAGAGAAATAATATGGATTCAGTCCATAGATTATCGTAACACAACGATGCAACCCAAGAGCCAAACAAGGACATGGGTTGAATCATCGTGCCACGACAGTCCACCTTCCTGGAAAGGCATATATTGCAAGCAATTTATACGGAAAATTATGTATTACGGCTTGATATGTGATCTCGGGGTTACCCCTGTAATGCAATAAATGAGTATCCTCAGATCGTGCCCTATTCGAGCAGGGCTGGCTGGACCAATGATATACGAGCAATAATATATATATATATATATATATATATATATATATATATATATATATATATATATATATATGGGTAAATAGGATATGAGCCATAGGCTCATATTCTTATATTAGCCATGCACATGTGGACCAAGAGGAATTGATTCCTACACCATGTGCACTAGTACACTCCATTCCTATTGGTCCACATGTGCATTGGCTCATGTAGGAATATGAGCCTATGGCTCAAATCTTTTTTTCTATATATATATATATATATATATATATATATATATATATATATATATATATAATGCACCAGTCCCTTACAAGGGGATTGAGCTAATTAATGATTAATAACAGTTCCAGGCTTTCTATAGGAAATATAATGGCTCGGCCTTATAATTAGATCAGATACTGTACTCCACTAGTGTGGATAATATACAATATCCGTGGTGGGCAGCCTTTACTCCCAGCAAATTTAGGGTGGCTCGACATGCAAGATCTCGAGATATCGTTCTCTCCCAATACTCTATAAATTGAGTTGCCTAGTCACATTTATCGTCACTTTCTTATATCGATAGATGAGAATAAGAGTAGTATGAGAACCCTTCGAGATCATATCCATAATCTTTAAACCAAACAAGGACCGAAATTGTAGACCCTCCCCCTGAGTTGAACTATGCCCCTTATTCAATCTAACATATAATAAGGTGATCAAGGGAATCTCATGTCAGGTACTTAGTCAAATTTGGCATATGGTCATAACTGGGTCATACAAGTTATTTCTAAGTTTAACACATAACATCACAATCATTTAATCAAACAAAAATATTTAAACTAAGCAAGTGTCCAACTTGTGCAGAGGACAATAGGCCGCATGTTATCGAGGCCTCATGGCTGTCCAGGCTGTATGCCGTCGAGATAAGGTCCACCCTTTGGGACGAGTGCCGAAGTGATGGGCAATAAGTACAAGTCAGAATAAGTGACATAAAGTGATTGATGTGACTGATGTTACATGCAAATAAAGTATGTTAGAAGAACAAGACAAAATCATAAAAAGATGAGCCATGGCGGTACTGAGTCATACGTTCAAAAAAAGTGGAACGCATAGCTCGAGGCCACATGTTGTCCTTGGCTGTATGCCCCTTTTGGCCGTATGGAGGACTTGGACTTAGAGAAATTTTATTCGTTCAAGTTTCATGCATTTGGCTAAGGGATGCATATGTAGATTTTAGTCATGCGTCCAACAAGATGGTCGTATGCTAACTTTGGATCGATAAATCCAGGTCGCATGCTAAGAGGGTCGCATGGAGCTCCTTCATCCCTGAACACCAGGTTTTGGCCAGGGAAGCTCCAAAAACCCAAATTTTTGTTTCTTCCATGGAAACCTCAAACGAAGTCCAAATCCAACAAAGTAAAGTTCTAAACTACTAAAAATTAAATGATCATCAACATAGAACAATTTTTTTGAAAATAGCAAGTTTTTAGATATCAAAACCCAAGAAAATTCAAGAACACATAAAATCTCTAAACTTAAAAATATAGATCTTCACTAATCCATCTACCAAAACCAAAAATACCAAGTTCTAAATGTATGGAGAATCACATAACAAACATAATGATCTCATGAATAGAAAGTTTTTCTATTTTTATGCAAGGTGTACTTGCCTATGGAGGGAGAGAAAAAACCTAAGAGAGAGAATGGAAAAGAAATAATGAGAAGGAAGAGAGAGAGAGAGAGAGAGAGAGAGAGAGAAAGAGAGTTTTGGTTTATATAGGGAGGGTTTGGGTTCACTTGACCAATAGTTCAAGTCATGACCAAGCCCTGATCTCAAAATAAACCAAGAACCAAACTCTACCAAAAATAGTATGGCCTCCAACTAACCTGACAATCATGCTAGCAAGCAAGAATACGTTCCAAATATGTATATTGGAAACATGGATTACATTTAGTCACATGCGTACTTTTGTACTGCAATCCCATTTTCCTTGCAAAAGTACGCCAATGGCTTTCTGAACTCTTGGGCGCACTTTTGATAAGTATTTTCTTAGGCGCACTTTTGAGTGTTCCTTCTAGACTTTCCTTCATCAAGTAAAGTACGCCTAGCCTATGTTGGCATATAATTTCTCTCCCGTCATTTTCTTGATGGACGAGACTTGACTTCTGTATTTTCTCAATTACTCGATTGTTGTATTTTCTCGATTCTTGTATTTTGTCCCTTAGTAGACCTTCCCTCGAATACTTTCTTTTGTATGCCAGCGCCTCTAAAGCTAAATCCTTTCCCAAAGTACGCCACTCTTTGCAGTGCCAAAGTATTCCTATACTCAGTCATGCATACATTTACACTTAGAACCATTCTTCAATGCGTACTTTAGACAAGCTTTCTTGGCGTATCTTTTATTCATTTGACTGGCATTTTCCTGATGGTGGCATATTTTGTTTTGCATATTTCATAACTCGATTACTATGTTCTTGATCTTGATTTTCTTAGCATAGCTTATTGGTTTCACACAGTATCGAACACGAATTCTAGTTTTTCCTGATATCATGGTAATATATTGACATTCATTATAGTGTCTCGACGTAGCGCACTTATGAATCTAGACTCATGAATTATAGCACACATGCAATGCTTGATATTGTTCCCGTGGTTGACTTCTTGTTAATATCCTGATTATGCTTGTCAAGCTATTATCCAGTCTTGCATTATGTTTAAGGAAGATTTTTGGACATCATGGTCAAAAATTCTTGAATAAAATATCCAGGATAATGTACTAGATTGATAACCTAGAAGCAATTAGAGAGAGATTTTTGGCTACATGCAATCCATTTATCTAGGTCACATATGATGGATTTAGAGCTCTCCGTTGTGAGGGACACACTTTCAGCACAAGGACAAGTGTTGCATTACAAGTAAACAAAAAAATATTAATTATTTTATGTAATCCTTTCGCTTAGATAACCTGGATAGTCTACAGGGCATATGGCTATACGGAATCTCAATTGCATGTGCTAGTAATTAGGATTGTGATAATCCTAGTTAGTTAATGGTAGCAAGCTGTAAGACATGCTTGACCGTGATTGATTAATTGCTTGCCTAGTCCTGTCATGAATCATCCAGTCTATAAATCCTAAACTGTATCCTGCAAGACTTTAACTGCTCATTTTATTACTGCTTTGATTCCATTATTATTTGATGCCTTGCATTTTTATATTGGTTTTAGTTTATACGTTTGGCTTCCTTGTGTTACTTGCTATTTTGGAGTCTGACCCCACTGGTTTTATATGGCCAAATTTTAGAGTAGTGCCACAGGATCTCCCGTACCTTCCTCCAGATAGTGACAACCAGGAGCACCAGAGGACATGAGTGGGTTTCTTCTTCCATCTTCCACTAACATCTGCATATTATTATTTTTATGCATTTATCCACCAAGAATGTATTTAGCTCGTGTTTTGGACTTGATATGTAGCGTTCGGGCTTGACATGATGGACATATTCTAGACTATAACTAGAGTTGATCATGTATGAATTATAATCTTTCTAGTTCTCCACTTTTGTTTAACTAGATACATGATCATCTATGTATGTATAGTTTGGGGCACCTTACTATTGTATGTCTGATGATTATAAATTTTGTAACATGTAGCTTGCTTGTGATTGAGACACCTAAGATTCCTCGACCTAGGATTAACTGTTGGATTATAGAGTAAATTCTACATATCTTAGACAACCATGATTGTATCTCAGGGTACTGTGTACTCTAGCATACATAGCTATCTTTGTCTGTCCCCGCTCTCCAGTATTCTGGTTCTGAAATGTGACAATGTTTAAGTGGTGGCTTATGCAGGTCTGGTTCTCATACGTATGAGGGATTACCAATATTTAGATATCTCAATCTTGTTCCTCCTTGATCTCCTTTCCTGTTATTTTATATCCATGAATCCATGATATTTTATCTGCTTTCCTTCTTGATCAATCATGTCCTTCCAATTTGATCCTTGTATCCCTTATCTTTCATGGACACTGTTCCTGGTCATTTCGATCATCCAACTAGAGTCCCATAGGTGGTAAGACAGCATCCAGCAGGCCAGCAGATTCCAGAGGTTCAGCCTTAGCATTATGGAGCAAAGTCAAGGATGGCACAATATGTAGAGCGGCGAATTCAGGCAGAGCCTCCAGTTGTAACCTTAGAGGCAGATCCACCTGTTCCTCAAATGCATAATACAGAAGGTGATACTCGGGCAATTATCGATATCATTATAGACTTTTTGGCATCTCAGGAACATTATGGTAACGCTCTCACTCAGTAGGTATAAGAGGCTTCAGAGAGAGGTGGTTATCATGCCAATAATTCGGTAAGTAACTTCAAACGTCTCCATGTCCCATACTTCTTTGGTACTGAGGATACGATTGCGTCAGATGCATGGCTTCAAGATATAGAGGATATCCTTGAGGCAGTAGGAGTTTTGGCTAGGGAATTGGTAGTAGTGGTATGACTGTAGTTATTGGATTTGGCCCGAGATTGGGGGGCAGCTCAAGCGATTTTCTTGGCTACGCCCATCTTATGGGCATATTTTAGTTAGAGATTCCAGAAGATGTAGTTTGACGCGGTGTCGCATTACGATTAGCAACAAAAGTTTAACAACCTTAAGTAGATAGGCATGACCGTCAATGGCTATACGACGGAGTTTTGTAGGCTTAGTCGGTTTTCTCCCACCTTGGTGACGACAAAGTTGGATAGAGACATGAGGTTCCAGCAGTGATTTTACTTGTAGATCATTCTACCAGTGGAACAACATGAGTTCCAGACTTTTAACGTCGTGATACGAGTGGCGATGAAGCACGATTACACCTCCCAGAGGATTATGGATAGGGTTGGGGGTCGAAAGAGGCCTCATGTATCTGGGTGTTCATTCATCCAATCTTTGGCACCATCTCCAGTAGTTCGAGCTATGACAATTGGTTCTCTTCGGAGGGCGGCTTTGACCGCATCATTTCAGCCGTCAGCTCCAACTCGTTCCCAGTAACAAAGGCCATAATCTTCAGTAGGATGTTCTTATTTTGGAAAGCCACGACACATTATTTCTAAGTGCCGTAGAGCATAGGGGTTGTGCTTGGTTTGTGGAGCTCCTGACCACAGAGTGGGATCTTGCCCACGAAGAGCCAGTTCTTCATCATCTTTCCTTGCAGGTCCGTAATATAGGGCTCCGGTACCGGTTCAACAGTATCAGGTTTTGAGGATATTGCCGACCAAATCTCGAATATTCCAGCAGCAGAGGCCTCAGCAGTATATGAAGGCCCAGGTCCAGGCCAGACAGAGATGACCGTATAAAGAATATCTAGCATCGAGAGGACGAAGTCAAGCTATGGTGCTTACCGTGGAAAAAGAGTTAGCTTCAGGTGAGATGGTGTCAGGTACCATTCTCGTAAACTTTTATTTAGCTTCAATATTATTCGATTCTGGTGCATCGTATTCATTTATATCTGCACGATTTGCGGCACAAGGGGGGTTTGCATCCCGAGTTATTATCAGTAAGGCTCAATATACTTACTGGTAACGGTCTCGTGGCAGTAGATAAGGTTTATGCCTCATGTTGCGTCGTAGTGTGCGGGAGATTTTTTTTTGCTAGACTGATAGAGTTTTCTATGGACAATTATAATATCTTAGGAATAGATTGGTTGAGTTCTCGACATATAATGATATATTGCCATGCTGGCAAGGTTATCTTTTGTATCCCCAATGAGAAGGAATTCTTATTTTCTAGAGGCAAGACAGAGTCTCCATCAGCTATCTTGAGGTTAGTAGTGGCATAAGAGGTACAATTTTCTCGATTTGTCAGCGAATTCCCAAATGTGTTTCTCGAAGAGCTTCCAGGCAAGCCACCAGAAAGAGAGATTAAGTTCACTATTGATATGGTTCCAGGAACAGCTCACGTGTTAGAAAGAGTCTACAAGATGACACCATCAGAGTTGGAGATCTTGTACTAGATAATTGAGGAATTGAGAACCAAGGAATTCATTCGTGGAAGTGGATGGTCTTGGGAAGCCCCAATGCTTCTTGTAAACAAGAAGGATAGCACATCGCATTTATATTTTGATTATCATACCATAAATATGGTAACCATTAAGAACAAGTATCTATTGGCTAGGATAGATGACTTGTTTGACCATCTTAGTAGGGCAACAGTGTTTTCAAAGATCGATTTGCGATCGGGGTACCATCAGATCAGAGTCAGATCAGGATATACCCAAGACAATATTTAGATAAAGATATGGCCATTGGGAGTTTCTTATAATGCCTTTTGGAGCAACCAATGCGCTAGCAGTATTCATGGATCTCATGAACCATATTTTTATGCCCCATTTGGATAAGTTCGTAATAGTGTTTATCGATGATATCTTGGTTTACAGTCGAAGCAAAGCAGAGAACGAACAGCTTCTTCGCGTAGTTCTTCAGGTTCTCAGGGAACATCACCTATACGCGAATTTCAACAAGTATCAAATCTAGCTTGATCACATTTCCAACTTGGAACATATCGTTGCTAGAGGGGGATCCCAAGAAGATATAAGCTATTGAGACTTGGTCGATTCCTCGTACAGTGGTAGAAGTTCGTAGTTTTCTGGGATTAACAGGCTATTATGGATGATTTATGGCAGACTGTGCTAAAAAAATTTCAACTTTGACATAGTTGATATGCAACGATATACGATTTGAATGGCAAATGCTTGTCAAACTTTCTTCGAGAAACTCAAGCAGAAGTTGGTTACGGCTCATATTTTGACACTTCCTGATGGGTCCGGTGGGTTCACAGTTTATTATGATGCGTCGAGCAAAGGATTAGGGTGTGTACTTATGCATCATAGCATAGTTATATATTATGCATCTCGGCAGCTTCAAGACCAAGAGAGGAATTATCCGACGCATGATTTAGAGTTAGCTGCAATTGTTTTTGCACTCAAGCTTTGGAGGCATTATCTGTATAAAGATCAAGTAGTAATTTTATCGATCACAAGAGTGTGAAGTAGGTAATTACTCAGAATGATCTTAACAAGTGGCAGAGGTGATGGCTAAAGCTATTAGTGGATTACGATCTTAACCTTCAGTATCATCCTCGGAAGGTTAATGTCGTTGCAGATGCTTTGAGACGGAGAGCTGGGGCCTACTTCTTTATATGGCAGTACGAGATCTTAGTGGATATTCAAGGGATAGGCATAGAAGTAATGCTTTCTAGTGACACAGCGTTGATGGCTTGTTTACAGGTTTAATCCAGTATTGTGGAGAGAATCAGAGCAACACAACTAACAAATGCCAAGCTTCAGTGACTCAGAGCAGAGTGTGAGGTAGGGCGTAGAGCAGAACATTCATAGTGATGGAACTCTCATGTTTGGAAATCATCTTTGTTTACTGAGCGGAGATATTCATCAGGAGATTATGTCAGAAGCCCAAAGTTCGCAGTATTTTATTCATCCAGGAGGTACGAAGATGTACCAGGATATTCGTTAGTATTTCTGGTGGAATGGGATGAAGAGGTAGATAGCCTGGTTGGTCTCTCAGTATTTAGTTTGCCAGCAGGTTAAGACTGAGAATAAGAGGCCAGATGGACTTCTTCAGCCTTTACCAATTCTAGAATAGAAGTGGTAGCATATTACCATGGATTTCGTGACATGTCTTCCTATATACCCAGTTGGTAGAGATGTTATTTAGGTAATAGTGGATCGACTCACAAAGGTTGCCAACCTTCTTCCTTTTGGAGTAGACCAATCTACAAAGCAGTTGGCTCATATATATATGCGTCAGATTTTCAGACAACATGGGGTGCTAGTTAGCATAGTATCGGACAGAGATTCTCGGTTCACATCATACTTTTGGCAGAGCCTTCAGTAGTGTTTAGGTACTCTGTTTGATAATAAACGAAAGAAATGAAACAAGGTTTATACGAAACCCTCTCTTTGGTTTACAAACAAGAAGTACAATTAATCCTATATGAGGATGTCAAGTACAAAATTTAATCTGGGTAAATATTGCTATAGGAGTCTGATCTGTGGTCGATCACTTTGTCCCTTGGACCACACGATGATGAAGAAGTGCTGCAGAAGAAGGAGAAGCTTCAAAGGTTGTAAGAGGGAGTGGATGCTCGATGCCAAAATCGTCGATCACTACTCTTTGTCTGTGCTCAGGGTTCTTCTCTCTCAAGAAATAAACCTCCGACCTTTGTTCTCCGAGTTTTTTGACCTTTTTTCGACCCTGGACCTCTGTCAATAGAGGTCTCTATTTATAGGGTTTGGTGACAACAACCGTCCAGTCAGCGTAGAAGCCGAACAGTGGAGGGTGTGGCACCTTTTATGCGACGGTTATAATAACTGCCACCCACATATAAATGATCTTCTGAATCTGCGTGTGACGCGTGTCCCATTATGAGGTAATGCGTATAACTGCTGCGAAGATCACGGCATGCAAGCCACGTAGGTAGTTGTCCCTCACGTAGAAAAGGTTGGTGTAGAAGCCAATAACTGTCACCATGGCGTAGAAGCCAAATAATTGTCGAGTTGGTGTAGAAGCCAAGTAGGCGTGGAAGCCCAGTAGGTGTAGAAGCCTGAAGTTGCATGGATAGGTAGCTAACGTAAGAGATAGTCGATCCTCCTTTCTTGACTGAGGTCTTGAGCTAATTCTGGACCAAATAGCCTTATTACGCACCAATACAAATATTGCCTGAGTTGGCGTATTCCGAGGAGATAGCATACGGCGTACTCCTATAGTTGAAAATAGCCAAGTCGGCGTATTTCAAGGAGATAGCGTACATCGTGCTCCTATAGCTGAAAATAGCCTGATGGCTTAATATGCAGAGGTGATGATGTGGACATATTAGCCATAATTATGGCTCACCCAGGCGGTTCGTTTTGTCTTTTGTTGAGCATAAAAGCTCGCATCTGCCTGTATAAAACTAGGCAGCGTATTCTCTTGTATGCGTAAAAGCACTTTATATCAAGAAAATTTTACTAAACGACGGTCTGGGTCTCTGTGTCGCACCATCATTACAGCCGTCGTCTGGATAGTCGTGCAGTACTCTTTGTCAGGAGTCAGGTTCACTGCATGATTTGACAGGTTCGTTCGAGGAATACGAAGAGTTCCTCGTATAATCTCCTACTGCATTAAAAGTGAGCGGATTTTACGCCAAAGTGGCGATGTAACAACCTTTTTACGCCGAAGCAGCCTGGAAATACTGTATTACGCGGGTTGTTTTGGAGCTATGTTTTACGTTGCACTAGCGATGAAGCTCTACTGTACGCCGATGGCTCTGAAGTCGTTTCTTACGCCAAATAGCACTGAAACTCTTCTTTACGTGGGTTTTATGCATACTGCGTATAGTTCTGCAGCGTATTTTTCATGCTTCTACATACCCACCTGAAGTTTACTTCAGCATACCACCAATAGATTGATGTTTAATCAGAGCGTATGATTTAAATCCTCAAAGATATGCTTCAATCATGCACTCTTGACTTTGGAGGTTCATGGAAGAAGCACTTTCACTTGGTAGAGTTCTCCTACAATAATAGCTTTCAGGTGAGTATTGATGTCATGACATGCACCTGGTATAGGGGCACGAGTACGTGGGTACGTCCAACCTACACCACAGCATCGGTGGTATAACGCTGTCTAGGTTATCCTTACCTATCAAATTATCATACTAGTACAACCAGTACTACCATGTACTTAATCACAATAATCTAGAAGAAGAACGAACAAGAAGGATAATCAATAACATTCTACAAGAAGGAAACTAGGCAAGATATGAAAAATAAACACTAATTAGACACTACAATAGTCACCTCAAGTCCATAGGATAAGAGCAGTCATATCTATAGCACCAATCTGAGATCCCAAAATGGAGAGCACAACCATCACTGAAAAATATTATCCAATCAGGAAGGAGCAAAGTACATACCACTGAAAGCAGTTCCAGAAACATAATAGAGCATATATAACAAATAATAGAAAATGATACATGATAACTAGAAAGAAAAAATAAAATGAACTAGGGTGAACATGTAATGTACTGGAAGGTAAAGAACAGACAATATGAATAGCTGCAAGTGCTGAAAGTAGATATACTAGCTAATGTGCCGTAGAGTACAAGTTTATTATATGATCGGTTTGGGTTCAACACGAATATACGCACACTGAACATGAGCAGTGCATAAACAAGAATATAATAAGGTAACTCGATTACACGTGTGATATGTAATCGACATGTAAACGAATATACTTGGACTTGATCATATAACCAGCTCCTACTCCACCATCCCCAACCAATACTAATAGATCCAATCCCAACACGTTACGAATATGAATATAAGCATACTGAACACGAGCAGTGTGTTAACACAAAGTACACGATAATCAATACCCGATATATAAGATAAAATACATGTGAAGGAGTACCCGCTGAACACGGTAGGGGATAACATCTCCTGACATAATCTATTTAGTACTAATCCATGTAATCACTGTGTCGGAATCAAGTATACAGTTCTAGAACATGGGATATATACACTATCATAAAATAAAAACTAATAGAGAGATGTACTCGCCTGGTATCCGGTGCAAGAAACAGTAAACATCTCTTAACTGGAGTCCAAGAGTCCTAATAATGGAATATTAGTGTTAGGGAGCGAAATAATTGATAATCATGTTTATCTAACTAATGGTGATATTTCTAGGCCACTTCTAGGTCCATACTAGTTTAAATTGGTCAATACCTTGCAGTTCTAGGTTTGCTGAGTCATTCCAAGGTATTCTAACTTATACTAGTCTTATACTAGCTAATATTATGTTATATTAGGTGTTCTAGGTCACGATACCCTATTACCTATAATCCTTATTCATATCTTGGCTTATAACTAATTTACCTTAATGTCTAGCACAACCCTTGGTTTTATTACCTTGGTATCACTCAACTTATACTTACCTACATCTAACTTTAATACCAGTGCCAATAGCTAACTAAATCTCATGAATTAGTAGTAGATATCAACCTTCAAACCCTATCTTAACTAGACTCTAGTCTAAACAATAATACTCCCATCTTATATACCTTACCTAGACTACTATCTATTAACTTAATACCTAATCTAAAATCCTGATTACCCATGTATCACAGATACACAAACAGTTACTCATGACCATGTATCTCACACTCCGGCTTGCTCATGTGTGCACTGATTTTGTACACAAATATCATGCCCACAGTCCTTAAAACTAATACTATTTCCTCTCACTGCTACTACTTGATACTATGTCTAACAAGATACTCAATTACACCCTCTGATACTCAAATATTGATACTAACTGAACCTAATGCACAATACATATAACTTTAATACCACATATGTAATTGATGTGCTTAACTAACCAATGCATATCCTTCACATGGTCTGCACCAAGGAACTCCTCATTCAGGCTGCTCGAGCACAACCCTTATCTTGCACTGCACCTGTAGATATTTCACTAAACATGAGCTCTTAATACTACGGTGATACTCCTCTATTTCCCTTACAACTTGCAACTGAAATATATACCCAACTGCTACCAATACTAACTACTAACCGATGCACTCTTAACTAACCCAACTGACGCTAACATACCTACAACTGACATCCTGTATGTACACTACCTCATATTCTAATATTAACTAACTGATACATTAACTTATCTAACTTACCTCATATACCAATTGACATTCATATATCACTAACTAACCCCACTAACATACTTACAATAACTTAACAACTAACATTTACACATATAGTAACTGTCACTCTAAACTAACAAATCAAACCAAACTCTAATACACATTAACTCATCAATTATCAATAACAACTGATACCTATATACTAACTTAACTACTAACTGAACTAACATCTATATAGTAACTAATACTAGTAACTGATACTTAACTTATACTAACATAACTCTAACACTCTAATCACCCTACTGATAAACCTATTGCTACTGCTATCTTCTCCTAACAACTACAGATACACTCCCTTTTGCAGTCACTGAGCACCAAAACTAGCACCAACCTTGCAGTTCCCACTCCCTTTCATTCTTGTTGCTACTGCAGCTGCTACTACCTGTTTTACCATCTCTGATACTTCACCCTGGAATGGAACCTCGGTATAGAATCCTTACAGGCCCGAGCATCTACTTGCATCCTTCACTGGTCTGGACTGCAATATGTTTCCTTCCTTACTGTGTACAACTTAACCAATACTAACTCTGGGACCTGCAATTGGAAAGCCCCCTCCCAAGCGATCAGCTAACACTGATACTTGCCGTATCATACATACAATGTTGTCATAGAACTCTCTCTGTCACTTGCACACCTTGCTCCCAGGTTCTCCTTGTTGAAACCATAGATTCCTTCGAGTCCACTGCAGGTTTTCCTTCTATCCGAGCACCCACTGCTACCACCACCTGTGCAACCCCTTCCTAAGTTGATATTGCCCAATCCTACTGCCCCCAAAATAGATCTTGTTGCCAACTTCCATCCTTCCACACTACACACTAACATTCCCATAAATTACTCTCACATACACATGCACACCTTCTCATGAATCTCAATTTCATAGTACCCCATTGTTGTCCATGATAACATGATACTACAGACTCCCTCACACACAAACTAACACAACCCCCATATTGCTGCAGATGCAAAACTGTCACTGCCTGCAGACAGTTTGCTCTAAGCAACACTACTTGTTGCCTCTTCAAGTTCATGCAGTGCTCATTGCTTGAATCCTCCACTCGACTGCAAGGTCTGCTGCTGTTTGTGTGCACCTGCACATAATATACGTTCAGCAGAACACCCTGCCTCCGGCACGTCCACAAACCACAAGATATACCTTCACCCATATGCCCTTCCCTGATATATGGATACCAATCAATCCTTTGAACACCACTCGGACACCCCTCACCTACATTCACACTGTTATCAACCTCCAAACTAAACACATACACCACTCTCGTAAATGCAATAAATCAAACACTTGGTGCACAACTTGTGATACTCATGATAACATTATCAAACACCTTACTACCATCATGAGCACTTCACCAAAGATATGTATAACATACATACACCTATAAATAATAGATCTAATCATAATATAATACAATTGATGGACACCAATACTAATGAAAACACAAATCCACCTACCCGTATCATGAGTATTGTGATACGGCCTATATGTATCTAATTGTGGACACGTAACTAGACTCACACAACCAATATAAACCTAATTAACTCTATTAGACCTAAACACAAATACTTGATGCTCCAATCTCGAATTTTCCCCAAATTTGGCATCAAAATCCATGTAACTATCTCCATAGAACTACTATCAACCTAATTTCTCTTCCTATGGGTAGCCCTTAGCCATGGGTAGGTTTCTAATGTTCAATTATACTATTTAGAATCAAAAAGACATAGATAGTAGAAATTTTACCTATTGGGAGGTAGATTTCCAATGTTATGCACTAAGGGAATACAATCTCCAATATTGGACACCTCCTTCAAAATTTTCTCCTTCTAATGCTTCCCTTGCTCCTCCAAGCTCCTTAGAATAGGTTTAGAATAGTGGAATTAAGCTGGATTTGGTTAGGGAAGGATTGGGATTGACAAGAAGATTTGGGGAAAGAAATGAACTAATTTAGAAAGAAAAATATGAAGGGAATGGAATGGAGAAGAGTCTCTCTCTCTCTCTCTCTCTCTTAAGGTGGTCAGCCCTATGGTGAAGCCCTAATCTATTCTAAAAGTCCTATTTGCCCTCTATAATTAGTCATGAAGTATTTGCACTAATAGGGGTTTAGTTGGAGGAACTTCTAATAATTAGTGAAGGAAAATAGTTGGTCATTCTCTCTAAACAAATAAGTCAACCAAGACTAACTAATTAGTCACACTAATGGGTCATGACAAGTCCATTTAGGTTTATTTAGGTTCACTAACATTTAATGTAACTGAGGGCTAACAACTAACTATTAACTATATACAACATATATAACAATACTAATTATTATAAAATAAAAATACCACTCAATATAATAATTATGAAATACCATTATTAATAATATTAATAATAATAGGAAAAGACAAAAATACTCCTCTCCGAAAAAGCGGAAATGACAACTCTTTCTCCCTTGAAAAAATTTTGTCCTCAAAATTTAAGGCATTGCTCCTCTCTCTAGGCCAGTCATCACCAATCTAATATGATCACGCAAGATATTTACTGATACTAGCACATATTCAACTAATCCCTGATATTCCCTAGGTACTATTACTTCCTAGGCGCTCTTGATATAGAAATACTAGCTTCCTAACTATACACAACATCTGTACTTAATATTCTAGGACACTAACTTCTCAGCACTCACAACAACTCATCGCATACTACCACCACTCTTGACACCTGTCTACTCACTAGATCACCCTATCACTTCACTAGAACTCCTGATTACATGCACCCAATGAACTAGCTATTTACTTCTATAATACACATGTTTTACTTTACTCTCATAGGAAGACGCATGATTCCATATATCTCTCTCTCTCTATATATATATATATATATATATATATCCTCCCATACAATTTATACTTGAACCTACGGACTGATACACAAATCGGGGGTACACTAACATATATTCCATGACCAATCTTGATACTTCTCAACCCATGACACACCATTGGTATTTTTTAATACCCAGACCCCCACTTTATGATATTCATAGAACTCCTACATTGGTATTTTACTTCACCATCATGCATTCATTCATCACCTATTGTACATTGTGCACCCAATTCTAGTCACTATACTTTATTTTCCACTATATCTCAGTCCCTAATACATCAACATCCTCAAGTACTAGGTGATATACCCATCATACTTACTAACTCAATAACTGTCCTTGACTCATGTACTTAATATTCTCTGCTACCTACTTAACACCAACATGCCCCACCGTCACACTATTGGTACCTCTGGTACTAAACCCTTACTTCATAATACTCATAAAACTGGTACTACTTTACCACTCTTATTTTCCTCACACATCTCTATTAACACTTTAACACTCTCAAATACTAGATGATACCCTAATACTAGACATATATGCACATCTACTCCCACCAATGCCCAACACTCAACACATAGCACTAGTCTTATTACTGGCACAATATATTCTATCACTATCACACTCACCTATATACTTATGTGTAATATTCTATCATGACACAATCACTAGTATCTCCCTGAATATACCTTATTTTTCTCACAACACAACCAAGCACCAAACAGTATATCATGCTCCATCGATATCCAACATAAATTTTATGATACCTAATTGATACATAGGTCAATCAATCATAGGAATTTATATCTATCTAGAACATGCATGATGACACTTATATCAACTCCTGGAATCATAACTAATACTCTCTTCTCTTCCTTCTACCATTGATACAAATATCAGTTATACTGATACCTACCATAGAACTATTGCTACAGAGGTAATGCACTATGAGTTATCTATAGACTGATGCCTATAACTCACATGCTCAACCAAGAACCACTCATATATTCACAAACCCAACTCTAAACAATTAATACTAATACTCAAAGACACAGACCTAATTGTAAGTCGCCAAACTATTATACTATATAATGAATCTCAAGAACTAATAAAATAAAGCTTATAAATCCCTAATCCTGAGCTAAAAAATGATGGAATAGAATCCTATAATAATATAATAGAAGATAGAGATGATACATTAAGAACCAATTTAAGATATAATCTGATAATCATACGCGTCTGTCCGAAATTATGATACTCAGAATTCTCGCCGCGTTAGTGAGCATAGCTGTGATAAACGATAGATTTTATAACTAAGGTATGCAATTCTATAAGCATGTCATCTAGAATTCTCACCACGCCAACCGGTATGGCTAAAAAAATCCTAAATTTTATAACTAAGATATGTATATTCGAAGTTAGGTCCCTACGTTTCTGCCACGCCAACTAGTATGGCTGCAATAAACTCTAGTCTTCAAAACCAAAGCAGACATTTTACCTTTCTCACTGTCCTTATCTACATATGTCATCAGAAGATAAGATAATTTAGTCCATAAATTCATCTCGATATGAAATCAAACACAACAAATAACACCAAGAATTAAATTCAACAACGAATCATTAAGAATCAAATTCAATATCAACAAATGATATTGAATGGAAACAAGAGAAAAAGATTTTGAATTTGGATTTCAAAATAAGATTCTCAAGGGTCGTCCCAGGAATCTCTCAAGAAATACTAATTTGTGATTGAGTAGTCTTATCCTAATATCCTATATAATATATCCAATCGCAGGGTCACAGAAGTACAACTAAATCATCACACTATCACGACATAGCACAACTTGCGAAGCCTGACCTGCATGGGCCACCACAAAAATGTGTCACGACCCATACCCGGTGTAGGGGCACGAGTACGTGGGTACGTCCAGCCCATACCGCAGCATCGACGGTAGAACGCTGTCTAGGTTATCATTATCTATCTAACTATCATACTAGTATAATTAGTACTACCATGTACTCATTCACAATAATCTTGAAGAAGAACGAACAAGAAGGATAATCAATAACATTCTACAAGAAGGAAACTAGGCAAGATATAAAAAAAAGGAATACTAACTAAATACTACAATAGTCACCTCAAGTCCATAGGGTAAGAGCAATACTGTCTATAGCACCATTATGAGATCCCAAAATGGAGAACACAACCATGACTAAAAAATATTATTCAATCAGGAAAGGAGAGAATTACATACCTCTGAAAGAAGTTCCAAAAATATAATAGAGCATATAGAACAAATAATAAAAAATGATACAAGATAACTAGCAATAAAAAATAAAATGAACTAGGGTGAACAGGTAATATACTGGAAGGCAAAGAACAAACAATATGAATAGCTGCATATGATGAAAGTAGATACACTAGCTAATGTGCCATAGAGTATAAGTTTATTATGTGATCGGTTTGGGTTGAATACGAATATAAGCACAGTGAACACGAGCAGTGCGTAAACACGAATATAATAAGGTAACTTGATTACACGTGTGATATGTAATCGACATGTACACGAATACACTTGGGTTTGATGACATAACCAACTCCTACTCTTCCATCCCCAACCAATACTAATGGATCCAATCATGACACGTTACGAACACAAATATAAGCATACTGAATACGAGCAGTGTGTGAACATGAAGTATACGATAATCAATACCCGATATACATGATAAAATACATGTGAAAGATTATCCGCTGAACATGGTAGGAGATAACATCTTCTGACAGGATCCATTTAGTACTAGTCAGTGTATCCACTGTGTCAGAATCAAGTATACAGTTCTAGAACATGTGATATATACCCTATCATAAAGTAAAAACTAACAGAGAGATGTACTCGCCTGGTATCTGATGCAAGAAACAGTAAACATTGCTCAACTGGAGTCCAAGAGTCATAAAGATGTAATATCAGTGTTAGGGAGTGAAATAATTGATAATCATGTTTATCTAACTAATGGTGATGTTTATAGGCCACTTCTAGGTCCATACTAGATTAAATTGGTCAATACCTTGCAACTCTAGGTTTGCTAAGTTATTCCAAGGTATTCTAGCTTATACTAGCTAATATTAGGTTATACTATGTGTTCTAGGTCATAATACTTATTACCTACAATCACTATTAATATATTGGCTTATAACTAATTTACCTTAATGTCTAGTACAACCCTTGGTTTTATTACCTTGGTATCATTCAACTTATACTTACCTAAATCTAACTCTAATACCAGTGCCAATAGTTAACTAAATCTCATAACTTAGTACTAATAGATATCAACCTTCAAACCCTATCTTAACTTGACTCTAGTCTAAACAATAATACTCCCATCTTATATACATTACCTAGACTACTATCTATTAACTTAATACCTAATCTAAAATTTGGATTACCCATGTATCACTGATACACAAACAGTCACTCATGCCCAGGTATCTCACACTCTAACTTGCTCATGTGTGCACTTATTTTGTACACAAACATCATGCCCACAGTCCTTAAACCCAATACTATTTTCTCTCACTGCTACCACTTGATACTATGTCTAACAAGATACTCAATTACACCCTCGGATAATCAAATCTTGATACTAATTTAACCTAATGCACAATACATATAACTTGAATACCACATATGTAACTGATGTGCTTAACTAACCAATTCATGTCCATCACATGGTCTACACCAAAGAACTCCTCATTCAGACTGCTCGAGCACAACCCATACCTTACACTGCACCTGCAGATATTTCACTCAACATAAGCTCTTAATACCATGGTGATACTCCTTCATTCCCCTTACAACCTATAACCGAAACATATACCCAACTGCTACCAATACTAACTACTAACCGATCTACTCTTAACTAACCCAACTGACAGTAACATACTTACAACTGACATCCTGTATATACCCTACCTCATCTTCTAATATTAACTAACTAATAAATTTACTTATCTAACTTACATCATATACCAACTGACATTCATATATCACTAACTAACCCCACTAACATATTTACAATAACTTAACAACTGACATTTACACATATACTAACTGTCACTCTAAAACTAACAAATCAAACCAAACTCTAATACTTAACTCATCAATTATCAACAACAACTGATACCTATGTACTAACTTAACTACTAACTGAACTAACATCTATATACTAACTGATACTAGCAACTTATACTTAACTTATACTAACATAACTCTAACACTCTAATCACCCTACTGATCAACCTACTGGTACTGCTATCTTCTCCTAACGTCTACAGATACACTCCACTTTGCAGTCACTGAGAACCAAAACTGGCACCAACCTTGCAGTTCCCACTCCCTTTCATTCTTGCTGCTACTGCAGCTGCTTCTACCTGTTTTCCCCTCTCTGATACTTCACACTGGAATGGACCCCCTATACAACTATCGCAGACCCGAGCATCTATTTATTTCCTTCACTAGTCTGGACTGCAAAGTTTTTCCTTCCTCACTGTGTACAACTTAACCAATACTAATATTGGGACCTACAACTGAAAATCCCCCCCAAGCCATCAGCTAACACTGATACTTGTCATATCACACATACAATGTTGTCATAACACTCTCTCTGTCACTTGCACACCTTGCTCCCAGGTTCTCCTTGCTGAAACCACAGATTCCCTCGAGTCCACTGCAGGTTTCCCTTCTATCCGAGCATCCACTGCTACCACCACCTGTGTAACCCCTTCCTAAGTTGCTATTGCCCAGTGCTATTACCCCCAAAATAGATCTTGCTGCCAACTTTCATCCTTCCACACTCCATACTGACATTCCTATAAATCACTCCCATATACACATGCATACCTTCTTATGAATCTCGATTTCATAGTACCCTATTATTGTCCATGATAACATGATACTACTCACTCCCTCACACACAAACTAACACAACCCCTATACTCTTGCAGATGCAAAACTGCCACTGCATGCAAATAGTTTGCTCGGAGCAACTCTACTTGCTGCCTCTACAAGTTCATGCAGTGCTCATTGCTCGAACCCTCCACTCGACTGCCAGGTCTGCTGTTGTTTGTGTGCACCTGCACACAATATACGTTCAGCAGAATACCCTGCCAGCTATACGTGCATCACCCACAAGATATACCTTTATCCATATGCCCTTCCCTGATACCTGGATACCAATCAATCCTCTGAACACCACTCGAATACCCCTTACATACATGCACACTGCTATCAACCTCCCAACTAAACACAAACACCACTCTAATAAAGGCAATAAATTAATCACTTGGTGTACAACTTGTCATACTCATGATACCATTACCAAACACCTCACTAACATCATGAGCACTTCACCAAAGATATGTATAACATACATACACCTATAAACAATAGATCTAATCATAATGTAATGTAATTGATGCCAATGGACATCAATACTAATGAAAATACCAATCCACCTACCCGTATTATGAGTATTGTGATACGGCCTATATGTATCCAATTATGGACACGTAACTAGACTCATAAAACTAATATAAATATAATTAACTCTATTAGACCTAATCACAAACACTTGATACCCCAATCTCGAATTTTCCCTAAATTGGGCATCAAATTCCATGTAACTATCTCCATAGGTCTACTATGAACCTAATTCCTCTTCTTATGGGTAGCCCTTAGCCATGGATAGGTTTCTAATATTCAATTATACTATTTAGAATCAAAAAGACATAAAGATTATAAATTTTACCTATTGGGAGGTAGATACCAAATGCTATGAACCAATGGGACACAATCTCCATGAATGGACACATCCTTCAAGATTTTCTCCTTCCAATGCTTTCCTTGCTCCTCCAAGCTCCTTAGAATAGGTTTAGAATGGTGGAATTAAGGTAAATTTGGTTAGGAAAGGATTGCGATTGAGAGGGAGACTTAGGGAAAGGAATGAACTAATTTAGAAAGGAAAATATGAAGGGAATGAAGAACTGTCTCTCTCTCTCTCTCTCTCTCTCTCTCTCTCTCTCTCTCCTCTTAAGGTGGTCGGCCCTATGGTGAAGCCCTAATATATGCTAAAAAGTCCTATTTTTGCCTTTATAATTAGTCATAAAATATTTGCACTAATAATGGTTTAGTTTGTGGAACTTCTAATAATTAGTAAAGGAAAATAGTTGGTCAGACTCTCTAAGCAAATAAGTCAACCAAGACTAACTAATTGGTCACACTAATAGGTCATGACAACTCCATTTATATTTATTTAGGTTCACTAACATTCAATCTAACTAAGGGCTAACAACTAACCGTTAACTATATACAACATTTAAATATATATAGAAATACTAATTATTGTAAAATAAAAATACCACTCAATATAATAATTATGAAATATCATTATTAATAATATTACTAATAATAGAAAAAACAAAAATACTCCTCTCCGGAAAAGCGATAGTGACAATTCAAATAGCTCCATTCGAGGCACTATATGGCAGAAGATACATATCACCGTTAGATAGGGATGATGTTAGTGAAATACAGATGCTTAATCCAGAAATGATTACACAAATGATTGAGGTAGTCAAGCAAATCAGAAAGCATCTCAGAGTAGTTCAGGACTATCAACTCTATTGGACAGATTTACATCGTCGACCTCTTGAGTCCTCTATCGGCGACCATATATTCCTTCAAATTTTGTCTACCTAAGGATTTATCAGTTTTGGGGTACTAAAAAAGCTTAGTTCGAGGTTTATATGTCCGTTCGATATTCTCGAACGAGTTGGATATATTTTCTATCGTCTCGCTCTTCATCCGTTGCTTCGTGAGATACATAATGTATTACATGTATACCAATTACGACGGTATATTTCGGATCCAAGCCATATCCTAGACTATCCAGAATTGGTCGTTGGTATTGACTTTCATATAAGGAAAGGCATGTATCTATTTTGGACCAGAGGAAGAAAGTTCTCAAGAAATGGTCTATCCACTTAGTCCGTGTTGCTTGGGGGCTTCAATCACCGGGAGAGTCGACTTTGGAGCGCGAAGATGATATCCGACCTCATTACCCATTTCTGTTTGACTCGTGAGGTATGCTTATTCGTATATCTCATATCCTAATCCTATCTTGTGCTTGATTATCTTGCTATAGTTTTTTTTTCCTAGATTATGATATTTTGCTTATTCCCGATAGTATGATTTCTTGGATTTTTCTGGTTGATTTGTGCCTTACTAAATTCTGAGGATAAACTTTTCTAAGGAGGGGAGAGTTGTGAGAATCGTATATGTATTTTCTTATTCATATCAGAGATTTGCATATATTTTAATATTATTTATTTTCCTGTATTTTTCCTGATTTTTTGATGCATGTTTGGGTCAATCCCTATAGTTGATATTTAGTCATGACTTAGATATTTTCATGAATAGGATTTGATGCATGTTATGCACCATTGGTCCCTTGGTTTTCTTTGTGTATGGCATAGATCAACCCGGGTGTGGCATGGATCATGATCCAACGGTCACAAGTTGAACCCCTTGGCTATATAAGCCAACTATTTCTCTTTCCTTCAATTTTCTTTCCTTCTCTTCTCCTTCTTCCTCAGCTGGACCGAGATCTTGGCTTGGCTTGGCCGTGGTATTGAGACCTTAGTGATAATTACTATATTTGCCAACCGAGTGAACCCATAGTTATTATTTCATGATTTTATAGATAAGTTTTATATGTTGTTCTTGAGATTTCATAGTTTGATCTAGTATAACTTAGGATTTCTGTGAACTAGTTTCCCTTTTGTTGTTTAGAACTGGATTTTATGTATTTTGGTTTCACTTGATTTGGTGCTAACCAGAGTTTTGGAGAAGCAACAAAGTCGGAGCACCAAGGGTGCTGGCCTGAGAAGAAGATTGATCAGTTCATACAAAAATATGCATGAGAAGCTCGACGTATTTTAACACAACTTTGGCAACTTGAGCGCACTGTGTGTAGTCTCATATGCGTACCTTGGTATAACATTTTTTTCCTCCCAAAAAGTAAGCCAGAGACTCTCTGAGAAACTCTGTGCGCACTTTTAATCTCATGCGTACTTTTGTACTACAATCCCTCTTTCCTTGCAAAAGTATGCCAAGGGCTTTCTGAACTCTTGGGCGCACTTTTGATGAGTATTTCCTTAGGCGCACTTTTGAGTGTTCCTTCCAGACTTTCCTTCATCAAGAAAAGTACGACTAGCCTATGTTGGCTTATAATTTCTCTCCCGTGCTTTTCTTGATGGGCGAGCCTTGACTTTCGTATTTTCTGGACTACTCGATTGTTGTGTTTTCTCGATTCTTGTGTTTTTCCCTTAGTAGACCTTCCCTCGCATACTTTCTTTTGTACGCCAGTGCCTCTAAAGTTAAATCCTTGCCCAAAGTATGCCACCCTTTGCAGTGCCAAAGTACGCCTAAACCCAGTCATGCATACTTTTACACTTGGAATCATTCTTGAATGTGTACTTTAGACAAGCTTTCTTGGCGTATCTTTTAGTCATTTAACTTGCATTTTCCTTATGGTGGCACATTTTGGTAAATTACATATTTTTCCATGGTTGTTTCAAAACCTGATTACTATGTTCTAGATATTGATCTTGATTTTTTTAGCATA
Organism: Iris macrosiphon; assembly: GCA_036927795.1. Lineage (NCBI taxonomy): Eukaryota > Viridiplantae > Streptophyta > Magnoliopsida > Asparagales > Iridaceae > Iris > Iris macrosiphon. The sequence goes on along the minus strand of JAYESA010000008.1, from coordinate 40,995,423 downwards.
GCTTATTGGTTTCACACTGTATCGAATACGAATTCTAATCTTTCCTGATATCATGGTATTGTATTGACATTCCTGATATTGTCTCGATGTAGCGGACTTATGACTCTAGACTCCTGAATTATAGCACCCATGTACTGCTTGATCTTGTTCCCGTGGTTGAGTTCTTGTTATTATCCTGATTATGCTTGTCAAGCTATTATCCAGTCTTGAATTATGTTTAAGGCACATTTTTGGACATCACGGTTAGAAATTCTTGAATAAAATGTTCAGGATAATGAACTAGATTGATAACCTAGAATCATTTAGAGAAAGATTTCTGGGCTACATGCAATTCTGTTATCCCGGCCACACCTGATGGATTTGGAGCTCTCCGTCGTGAGGGGCATACTTCATGCACACCGATGAGTGTTGTATTACAAGTAAAAATATATATATATGTTAATTATATTAGGTAATCATTTTGTTTAGATAACCTGGATAGTCTACAGGGCATGTGGCTAAACGAAATCTCAATTGCATGTGCTAGTAATTAGAATTGTGATAACCATAGTTAGCTAATGATAGTAAGCGGTATGACTTGCTTGGCCGTGATTGATTAATTTCTAGTTTAGTCCAGTAATGAATCATCCAGTCTATAAATCCTGAACTGTATCCTGTAAGACTATACCTGCTCATTTCATTACAGCTTTTATTCCATTATTATTTGATGCCTTGTATTGTTATGTTAGCTTAATTTTATAAGTTTGGCTTCCTTGTGTTACTTGTTGTTTTGGGGTTTGATCTTACTGGTTTTGTATGGCCATGTTTTAGAGTAGAGCCACGGGATCTCCTGTACCTTACTCCAGATGGAGACAACTAGGAGCACCAGAGGACATGAGTGGGTTTCTTTTTCCATCTCCCACTAGCATCTGTATGTTATTCTTTTGAGGTGTTTAGCCATAAGCACATGTTTAGATTGTGTTTTAGACTTGATATCTAGCCTACGGGCCAAACATGATGAATATATTCTAGACTATAGATAGAGTTGATTATGTATGTCTTATAATCTTGCTAGTTTTCCTCTTTGGTTTACTAGCTTCATGATCATCTATACATGTATAGTTTGGAATGCCTTACTATTGTATGTCTGATGATTATATATCTTGTAACATGTTGCTTGCCTGTGATTGAGACACCTAGGATTGCTAGACCTAGAATGGACTGTTGGATTGTAGAGTAAACTCCACATGTCTTAGACAGCCGTGACCGTATCTCAGGGTACTAAGTACTCTGGCATATGTAGCTGGTTTTGTCTGCCCCTGCTCTCCAATACTTTGATTATGGGGTGTGACAGTTATAGTCGATCATCTTGATAACTAAGCATGTTATATTCGAATCGGGTCCGTAATGCATAAAACACGTTGAGTCTCCTCGCTCAATAGAGACTCTAAATATAGTCGATGTATACACTCTTGCATCGAGGCAATGTGACATTCATCCTCCTGGCTGAAATGTTCGATAGTCCACCATAGCTTATATATATGAAGGTCACTGGCGATACGAGAGCCATACCAGACTATTACATAACACCTGCGACAATACTTTCAGTATACTTTGGTTGCAATGCCTCAACTGATGGTCCTGTAAATGCTCGTGAAACGTAATTCTTGATAAGTTAAGCTCATCTACCTGAATGTTGTAACTCTTCGGATAGAATGTCCTGCTATACCGTGCTAAATTCAGTACTTCCAAATTCCTCCTAGGCCGAACGGTCTCGGTGTCCCAGCGACTCTCGTTCGAGGAATACCTACAAGCCTGTGGACAGGATGTCCGTGACCATGTAACATTTCAAATTATAAGTACGACGAGTTACGAGTCTTCTTGCCCCACTATACTCCAGCGCCTCTTGTAACAACCCGCTCCGCTCAACCCGTAGAGCCGATTCAAAGCGACCTGACCTGCCATGCTCAGCGAGATGAGTCACTTAATACAAAGGCATTCAGACTTCACCTTCAGAGAAGTTCAGACTTAGATGTTTCAGAGGCGCGCTTTGAGTCTCGCTTGGCCGATACGATATATCGTAAAGGTGGGTGGCTCCGATGAACCTATATTTGCCTTGTTGCACACCAAATAAAAGAAATGGTACATACTAGTTGCTAGGAGATAACCTTTGCATGATAATAAAAGAGTCAAATGCACATAGCTAAGGGGATATCCCTGCCTTATCATTTGCATAGATCATGGAAATCTTACTTGCTATCTGCGTAACCTGGAGTATTGAATCAAATGAAGTAGTTTCTTATGTTATGCCACATAGTAGATCTTGTTTACATATTGATGCACCGTATCGCACGAAACATGATACGAAGATAAAGTTGAGTCATGTGCATACTTTGATGAGGAAGGCTATTCAGTAGTCATTCCGAGTCAGGAGAAAAAAACAAAAAAGTTATCTACTCTTCGAGCAGAAAGTCCTCGAAAAATAGAGACCGAGCGAGTTCCTCGGATAGTAGAAATTGAACAATTTTATTGGATAGTAGATAATTGGTGAAGTAGTTGCATGGTCATTGACAACTGGTTGCACACCAGGAAGAGAGTCCTCGAAGGATATTCGAGGAATCAGAATCGTGTCGGCATGGGAGAACAACACTTGCGAGTTCCTAGCATGATGGCTAGGAAAAGATACTAGCAAGATAGCATGAAGTACTAATAGGCGATTGCGTGACATCCATTAAGGCTTGTTACCGACTTGGAAAGACTGTCGACTCGTTGGATGGAACGGGAGGCCCAGTTGGCTAGCTACCAAACTGGGAAGACAGCCGGTCAATCCAAGAAGATTTGTCTAATATGGATTGCAGAGCTAGTAACCTTCATATAGATAAGTCATACATACATTGCAACAATCTGCGTTAAGAGTATATGTTGCATAAAGGAACAAAGTGCACAGAACACAGAGGATTTGGTGCACGGTTCACTTTATAGTTGGAGTACAATAGGTCTGAGTCAGAGACACGCTTGAGACACTTGGAGTTTTCATAGATGTTCTTTATTTCATAATTTATATACTTGATTTTATTGCTACGTTTGAATAGGGAAGGTCGAAGGGTAAGAAAGGGTAAGACGATCTCAGTTATTTTACGACATAACACTTGTTTCAGATACGAGTATTTCTTTACATTATTATGCCATGAAACGGATCACTACCAGAATAACACATATTAGCGACGTCCAAACACGTCGCTAATATGTAAACTAACATCGCTAAAATAATTTGGCAACATAATTAGTAACGTTTTTACATTGTTGTGTATTACATAGTCGCTGATTACAAAAATGTCGCTAGTCATCGCTGTAGCGACGTATATTTGCAACGAGAAGATATCACAGAATATACGATGATTAGAGACGTGCCGTCGTTAAATTGACGACGTAAGCTTTGGACGTAACACATCGCTATATTAGCGACATTATGAGCATTGTTTGGCTACAATAATGCTTACATGGCAAGTTTTGATGTCAGCATGTTAGCGACGTGTAACGACATACTAGCGACGAAAATGTACGACAACGTAAATGTTACAACGTCACTAAATACGTCGGTACACGTACTAGCTTCGCTAAATGTCACTTTTTTAATATACATCGATGTAAATATTATAATGTCGCTAAATACGTTGGTGTAATTAAAATATTAGCGACGTTCAACAACTTTTACTCGCGTATATTTCCATAATAATATTTTTTATCACTAGAAGTCGCTGGACGTCGCCAACTGTGACATATTGCGACATTTTATGTTGGCGTCGCTAAATTCTTAGGATTTACCAACATTTTATTCTGAAATCGATAACGAAGTCGCTAATTGGACAAAATTTAGTAGTGGATCCTAAGCCAAGACTAGAAAGACAATATAATCAGTTGGTGCACATAACTAATGAACGTACTTGTTTTGTGGCATGGACGAGAGGCCTCCCCACCAGTGCATTCAATGTAGTGACACCCAACCAGATTAAATATAGGGTACAGGGAGTAGCTCGTACAGTTTTGGAGATCACTTGACGCATCGAGCGGCCAGACCCTACATGGCTTCCTGGAGCGTAGCGCACGGACCTGAAGCTCACATATACGGAACATAATCTATGGGAACATCATCATCTAGAGTTTTTGATTCATGTTGTAAGTCTATGGGCATATTTATTGTAAAGAGAGAGAGAGAGAAAGACATAGCTTGAGTGATTGTAATTATCAATCTAGCACCATTTTTAATCTTTACTTCATATCAACAAAGAGACTGCTTTCATTTTATACTTGTGTTTATTCAATGCTTGTCACGACCCGTATCTGGTATAAGGGCACGAGTACGTGGGTACGTCTAGCCTACGCCACAACATCGATGATAGAACGCTGTCTAGGTCAACAAAACTATCTAAACATCTCACACAATATATATAAGGTACCTGTCATGCTATCTCAACTCTAAATGGAGGACAATACAATAATATGCTAATGGTAAATAATACTCTATCACAATAACAAACCAGAGGAAGATAGGGCACGATATAAAGTAGAAGTAAAGAAATAAAGTCATAAATACATCATAAGTCCAAGTCTAATCTCAACACAAGATATCAAATAATAATACAATGCCAAAGTATAACTGACATATACGATATCAAGAATAAACTAAATATGCCTCATCAACTGCTGGTGCTAACTCAATAGGCTCTATGGGTGATAATTCAACTGGCTCGCCATCTTGTGACACGTAGTACATAAGAAACCAGTCCTCTAATGAGTTATCTGAAAAATATATCCGGTCAAGATTGGAGCGAAGTACAACACAAATAGCAGTTCCAATAATTGACAGAAACTATAAAACATCAATAACAATAAAAATAAATTATGGAAGTAACTGAACTAGCATATATCACGAGAAATAATATTATAGTAAAATAATGGCACAAAACTGAGACAATATGGTAGAAAACAATAATGTAATGAACTAGAATAAAGGAAACAATATATAAATGTGCCTTAAAATATTAGTAAGATAATATGATCGGCTTGGGCCTAACACGGGCTATATATAAAAGGTGAGATAGTGTGATCACGCGTGAGTTGCATGATCTGCTAACTATCACGGGCTATACTAAAACACGAGCTATAAGGTATGATCACATATCCACTAATACTTTTCTAACCCCCGACTAGTACACGGATCCAAATCATGACACATTATAATACGTATCACACTACACGGTCTATAATATCATGCACTATGATCATGGTCTATATAATCACTAAGATATCATGGTAATCACTGAGTAATCACAAAGCACGATACGACGATCTCTGAGTAACCATGATAATAATATCTCATGACCAAGATCCAAGTATACCAATCCGTGAAACCATCGTGTCAAAAATCAAATATCTCAATACTAAATACATGAAACATAAAGGCTATCAAATAAGAAAACTATCAGAGAATGTACTTGCTTGTGGTCCTGAGTAAATGATATATCTCGATATCCAAGTTGGTATCAAACACACCTAAATATGAATATCATGTCAATGGATATAAGAAATAATAAATGAGCTAAAAATGGACTAAATATGATATTCTAGGCCATTCCTAGGTCGTACTAGTCAAACGAGGTTATATCAATCTATATTAAGGTTTTTTTGTCGAAGGCTAACTTCTAGGTTGATTACTAGTCCATACTAGTAATTATTAAGTGATACTAGGTCATACCTAATTAATACCACTAAGTATCTATACAACCTAGATACACTAGCTAATAATATAAGTAACTATATATATAAACTTATAATATATTAGTATCAAGCTATTACGTTAATTATATAACTTAGTTATACAATACTACTCAATACCTTGTACTAACACTACCAATACATAACATTACCTTAAACCCCAATACCTCACTGGGATGTCACTACCTTAACACCTAGTTCTAGATACATATTAACCAGTGTATGTAAACACACACAAGCTCACTGAGCTGCCTAGTATTGCCCTTCACTGTTCTGTACAACTATACCTCTCCTTCCTACTCTGCTGCAAGGAACAATAGTCCTTGCCTCACTTATTTGCAGCATATTGTGCACATCAGGCTTACTCGAGTTTGCACCTCACTGATACATCACAATCACCTTTTTGTTCACTAATACACTCCTGCACCCTCATCACCAACTGTTTTGCACAGTCTAGATCACTCACCTAGGTAAATCACTGATACAGTTAGACACCCTCACATCTATGCACTAGTGCAATGCCCTCTCACTGCTCCAGTTTACAGTGGAGGCAGCTGCCCCTCCCTGATACTTAGTATCCGGTCCAACATCAACACACTCCCTGTTCACCTGAGATATTGTAAATTAGACTGATATCCTAGTATTAATACTCGAATATTGCTACCTCATGCTAACTTAGAGTTACTGTTAATGCTTAGCAGTTCAAACATCTCATAATCCTACACTGTCCAAGTCTGAGCCTCCCCTCTACACTTTATTGCACAGTGAGCACAACCTGCACTCTTCTTATGATACTTGCATTAGTTGCAACCTTCCTAACTCCTAATACACATGCAACACACATAAACCCCCATACCCGATACTGCACCTCACCCTCTGATGATCTATGCTCGAGGTCTGAGTCCAACATGGGAGTCCCCTTAATTTTTGCACATTGTATCAGTTCAGTGGACTAACTATTGCCCCTCTGCCTTACTCAAACTACAGTCCAAGCAGTCCCTCACTGTCCTGCTACTGATGTTGCTATGTCTCCCAAATTCTGACCCCCATTCTAATACCCCGTGTATCAGTTCCTCAATGATACCCCTATAGCTTACTGTACACACCCTCAATTATATACACTATCACCATTGGCATATGCCCAACCCCAAGCTACTAATACTCTTGTATCTCCAACCCTACCGATACCTATTTGCACACACCACAATAAACATCTAGGTATATATCTATATATAATAATGACTCACATATATGCTCCATATATATATAAATATATCTATATTACTATACACACTAGTTAATAGTCAATTCGACAAACACCTATAGTGCATTTGCAAGATACTCTATGATACGTACCCAAATGAGAGTCAAAACTTACAATACACTACAATAAATATTTCTTCATATCAAATATACTATTTCCTAACTAATGCAACTTGCTACAAAGAAAAATGAAGAGTAATCATACTCATATGCGCAAAACACCCAAAAAATAAATCATGTATCACACCGTATCACAAAATACTATGATACGCTCTGCTCTTATCCAATTGTGGACACGTACCTAGTCCCACAACCCCGATCTAAGTCTAGTTAGATCTAATAGATCTCATAACACACACTTGATGTGTCAATCTCGTAATTCTTCCTAATTGGACATAAATTACCATGTAGATTCCACAATACAAGTCATATGAACCTAGTTCTTGATCCTATGGGTAGTACTATGCCAAGGAATAATTTATAATGGTTAAATGCATGAATTGAAGTCCAAATTAAGGGTTAAATTTAGAATTTACCTATTGGGAGATGGATTCCCAATGAAATGCTCAATGGACACAATTATGACATGATCTCCTTGTCAATTCCTCTTCCTTCAAGTGATCCTTGCAATCCAAGCTCTAACACTTCTTAGATGATGAAAATGAGAGGGAATGGGTGTGAAATGGGTTGAATTTTATGGAGGGATATAGTGAATTGGGGATAAACTAATTTGGGGACCTAGATTAAAATAAAATGAAGAGAGAGAGAGAGAGAGAGAGAGAGAGAGAGAGATAGAGACCCTCCCTATAGGTGGCCGGCCCCCTCTTTTCTCTTGCCTAAGCAACATAAATTTCCCAAAGTACCCCCACTAGTCAATTATGAGGAATAATTAGGAAGGGCTATTTTAGAAAGTCTCTAAACTAAAACAAATTTAGCTAATCTCCTTAATTAACTAAGAAAGAGGGTCTAATGGGCTGTCTAATGTTGGGCTCAATGTGTCATGACAATTCAATGGGTCCACTAATGACAACTCTAAATAAACATAGACTAGTCCACTAATAAATAATTAAATAGCACTACATAATATAATAACTAGTAGCACATAATATAAATATTTAATCACTAATTAATAAATATGCTAAATGACAAAAATACTATCATCTAGCAATGTGGTAGTGACAATGCTTCCGCTTGGAGACTATCTGTGCGACTCTGTGGCTTAATATTTTATTGGTCGGTTTTGGTGCTTCCCTTTAGCAAACGCAACTTAGGCTCGTGCGGTATCACGCCCATGCGAGAATGTTCAGCCTACGGGACTGGGGTGTGACATTTTGCCATCAGTGTACGACTTTACTTCCTTGGCCTCATATCGATTCTCTTTATGCCTTATAGAGAGTCTAAATATTTTTGAAAATTTATACGGATATTTTGTTGGACGAGATAGTGATGCGATAGCCTTTGTGCCGAGTTGTGTTAGAGATTTTGTGAGCAGACTCGTGCTAGAGTTAGCAAGTTACGTGCGAACCAGAATAGTCTTAGGCTAATATTAGCAAATTGGTGTACGATACTAGAATACCGTTCGAACATGATAGCTATACACACAGTATTTTGGCTAAGTCGTGCTGAGTATCGCGCACCTAGACCCTTTGGTGCGAGCAAGTTTGCAAACGAGATTGGATATCGTTTGGATGAGGATAAGTCGGACTTAAAATTGTATTCGATAGAGAGGGTATCGGGTTATCGTTAAGGCGAATATAGAGGATCGTTCTTGGATTTTGAAGAATGGTTTGGATGGATATTCGTATCGATAAGTTATGAATCAAAGTATAGTTTGTAAGGATGAATATCGATAGAGGTATATACAGACTAAGATTATCGAGGCGATGTAAAGTGATTTTATTGGAATTTTAAGGAATGAATCAAATAGATATACGAGTGAACGATGCGAACATAATTAAGGATTTATTTGGGTGACTTGATCCCTGAGTGGTGTATACAATAACCTCGGGAATGAATAATCGATTTGAGGATAGCGTAGATCTTGAGGATTCATAGAGTAGCTCAAACCCTGAGTGGTGTATATATCATCTTGGAAATGTTCGAGCAAATCGAGAATTGAGGGATAGCAATGAGTCTATCAGCAAGATACGAGATTATGCAAAGCCTTAGAATGAGTATTGTCTGGTAAGCGTGAAGTCGAATGTCTCATATAAAGTTCGTTCGAACGATTTATGGATGAGTTGTGCGAATCAAAAATGGTATTGAATAAGGATTTAGAATGGTAAAATGAATAGATATATTGGTCGAGAAAACTTAGTGGATCATACGTGCGATTTTGGATTTAATCAATAGAAATAAAGTTTGGTGTCAGGATTAGAGACTAGAGGATTTGATCGGAGTTAGTGTGATTGAACGATAAAGCGAACGAAAGATATCACGCATGTAAACTTGGATTGAAAGATATAGAATTACTCAAACAATTTAGTATCGATGTTTTGATTTCGAAGTTGAATGAGTTGATATGATATCGTTAGTTGGAAGATAGCATAGATGGATACAAGTTAAGAAATTGTGTGGTTCAATGATTGAGGTAGGTGATAACATGATTTGAACTTGAGTTGGACGAGAGATCTTGAATCTAGTTCAGAGGATATCTTAAATCTAGTTCGGAGGATATCATGGCATAAAACTAATAGGATATTGTGCGATTGGTTTTGATACTTACGCAAACATATTACGGATTTTGAAACGCATCAAAGATAAGCAGACTTTGGCTCAAGGATTTTCTAGTTGGATGAATGATAAGTAGGTTATCGAATTGAAGATTTAAACTTGGTTTCTTTGAGGAATACTACATGATGGACTATGGATTGATCGAATGATAACATTGAAGTTTGGACGACTTGGCAAGCTAAATTTTGATCACGACGTAAATGGTTATTAGATGAACATGACTTAATATATTAATATATAACATTAATAAAATAAAGTGTGATGATAAGGTGCCTTGGTCGTTTCGATGATAACCATAATATTTGACGTTCTTGGCTTATGCGAGCGCAACTCCAGGCTCGTACGGCGCCACGTCCGGATGGGGGCGATCGTCATGCGAGAGCATTGGCGTGATAACATCACATCTAATGGGGATGATCGAACTTGCAGGAGATCAGACGTGACAATTGATGGATCATTTTGATTTATGGTTTAATGCGAAAGCGAGTCGAGGATGCAAGTGTATCAAGGATGAGTTAGTCTAGAATTGAAGCAAAGTCACGCTTAATGGTTTTGTGAATGAATACGTGAATTGTGTAGGAAGACATAGAGTTTATGATTTAGATCAAAGATTTAGAATTGAATCATGACTTGGTGGTCTAGACATATAAAATGGATAGGTAGATTCTATCATATACTGGAGGAGATAGACTATGCGAATCGCTAGTTTTGATGTGTGACATTGATATATCGAGGATTTGGTTGAACATACTTACCGAAGGATGGCTTTGCTGTACGGACTCGACCCCTGTGCAACGAATGTGTTGATGTATTTAGGATGATCTATGCTCGATGTTTATAAATCTAAGTGAAGCGAGCTTGGATAGAATACCCCGTACGAACGAACAATGGTTTGACCTTAGGAACTTGGGGCGATCATCATGCAACAGATTGCACGATGAGAGTCATGAACTTAAACTGTATATATGACCTGGTGGGTGACCTAGCGGTTAGGAAGACGACCCTATGCCACGAGAGTAAACTGGTGTGAACGACCTAGAAGGATTTCCTTAGTAAAACCATAGAGCTTGGGCATCAAGACTTAGAGTTAGAACTTGAAACTGGGATTATGCGCTAGTGAAGTTATGTTTGACCCGAACATAATGAATGATAAGAGTTGGAATGCTTATGATAAGAATTGGTGATGTTCAAGTAAAGTTGGGATAACGAATTGAATTGTTGCTTGGAAGATGTACTTGGTGGTAGTGTAATGCTTGGTTTTAATTTGGGTTAGAATTAACTTGGATCTTGGTTGACTCCGCTCGAGGTATCGTTGTGATTTCATAAGACGAGAAAACTGGAGAAATGAATCATGTCATCTTGAGGATTGATATAGCGATATTAAAATGAACTGGAGTTCGGTTTAGTCGAGTTAGTGAAACGATATGCGATTCGAATGTAAGATTTTTACAAGTAGCTTTTCCGACTTCGCTATCGCTAAGCTTGATTGAAATGCATATATTTGGGGGATGCATTAAATATTTGCACGATCCAGACTCAGCGTTATGCAGAACTCTAATGTAGCTGCGGGTGAATGTGTGTAGATTCGCACCGATAAGTTAGCGATTTTAGTAAGTTAGCCTCAGCCTAAGAGCTTCGTACATGGTGGCTTATAATATACCCCATCTTTAGCGATATAGTTCTGTGCTAAGGCGCATTAGAGACTGAGTCAGAGAACGCGATGATCGCATGGATCATAGTTAGCTCGAATTGAGTGATAAAGTCATTCAATGAAACAGACTAAGTATGCATGTGACACAGAATATGGAAAATAAATGGAAAATTGTGTTCGACGGGTCTAATGACACAAAAAAGTATACTTGAGTTAGATTAGATAGTGGTACGACTCTGCGCTAGGCGAAGTCGAGATTGAGTCAGATAATGCAATGATTAAGTTTGGTAGCATCGAATGATAAAGTCGTTCGATGGAAATTGACTAAGGCATACGCACGGTATAGATTGAGGAACAGTAGGACGAGTTCCGCTCAGGAAGTCTCGAGGACGAGACTTATTTTGAGTGGTATATTATGTAACGATCAGTTCCGCTCAATCCAGAGAGCAGATTCAAATAACACAAGTATAGCGACCCGACCTGCCTAGCTCAGCGAGATGACTCGCTTAATGCTAAGGCATTCAGACTTGGCCTTCAGAGAAGTTCAGATTTAGACGTTTCAGAGACGTGCTCTGAGTCTCGCTCGACCGATGAGATACATCGCTAAGGTGGGTAGCAACGACGAATCTATATCTGCTTAGCTGCACACTAAATAAAAGGAATGGTACATGCCAGTTTCTAGGCACTAACCTTTGCATGCTAATAAAAGAGTGGAATGCACATAGCTAAGGGGAGAACCCCGCCTTATCATTTTCATAGAACATAAAAATCTTACTTGCTATCTGCGTAACCTGGAGTATTGAGTCAAACGAAGTAGTTTCTTATGTTATGCCACATAGTATATCTTGTTTACACATTGATGCACCATATCGCACGAAATGTGACACGGAGATAGAGTAGTCATGTGCATACATTGACGAGGAAGGCTATTCAGTAGCCGTTCTGAGTCAGGAGAAGAAAGCAAAGAAAGTTATCTACTCTCCGAGCAGGAATTCCTCGAAAAGTAGAGATCGAGCGAGTTTCTCGGATAGTAGAAATCGAGATAGTTCTTTGGATGGTAGAGAAGTGGTGAAGTAGTTGCATGGTCACGGACAACTGGTTGTGCACTAGGAAGGGAGTCATCGAACGATATTCTAGGCATCACAATCATGTCAGCCTGGGAGGACAGCACTAGCGAGTTTCTAGTACGATTGCTAGGATAAGTTACTAGCAAGCTAGAATAAAGTACTAGTAGGCGAGTGCGGGACGTCCAGCAAGGCTTGCTACCTACCTGAAAAGACAACCGACTCGTCGGATGGTTCCGAAGGCCCAGTTTGGCTAGCTACCGAACTGGAAAGCCAGTCGCTCAATCCAAGAAGATATGTCCAATATAGCTCGTAGATCTGGTGACCTTTATTTAAATAAGTCATACATGCATTACGACAATCTGCGTTAATATATATTGCATAAAGGATCAAAGTGCACGAAACACGGAGGATTTGGTGCACGGTTCACTTTATAGTTGGAGTATAATAAGTCTGAGTCAGAGACACGTTTGAGACACTTTGAGTTTTCATAGATGTCTTCATTTCATAATGCATATACTTGATTTTATTGCTGCGTTTGAACATGGAAGGCCGAATGGTAAGAAAAGGTAAGAATAACTTAATTATTTTACGACATGACACTCTTGTTTCAGACACGAGTATTTTTTTATATTATTATGCCATGAAACTGATCCTAAGGTAAGACTAGAAAGATAACATAATCAGTTGGTGCATATACTAATGAACGTGCTTGTTTTGTAGCATGGGTACGAGGCCTCCTCACTAGTGTATTCAACGTACTAACACCCAACCAGATTGCATGCAAGGTGCAGGGAGTAGCTCGCATGATTTCAGAGGTCGCTTGACACATCGAGGCGTCGGACAACACTTAGCATCCTGGAGCGTAGCGCACAGACCTGAAGCTCACATATACGGGATACAATGTATGGGAACATCATCATCCAGATTTTTTGATTTATGTTGTGAACCTACGGGCATATTCATTTTAGAGAGAGAGAGAGAGAGAGAGAGAGAGAGAGAGCGAGCTTGAGCGATTATAATTCTCGGCCTAGCGCCGCTTGTAATCTTTACTTCATAATAATAAAGAGCTTTCTTTCATTTCATACTTGTGTTTATTTAATGCTTCCGCTTGGGGACTATTTGTGCGACTCTGTGGCTTAGTATTTCATCGGCCGGTTTTGGTGCTTGCCTTACGCGGGCACAACTTAGGCTCGCACGGCATCACTCCCATAGAAGGATGTTCGGCCCTGCGGGACCGGGACGTGATATCTCTTCGTTTGTATGTACGGTCGAGGAACAAGTATACTCGACCCACTAAATCCCAACATCTCTTCCGTCCTCCGATCACCATTTTTCTTCCAATATCGTATTCCTTGGTGCCCTATCATTGATCAATATTTCTGTGGCACCATGCCCAATCCGATGCTTAAGATACTGTATCCCTTCTTGACAGCTCCATGGTCTTGAACCATAACTGTCGGCTTCACTTATGAAGCGTTCTCGTTCGATACTCGTGCTCTTGATGCACGTCTCGATATCCTTTATTTCAATATTCTATCTTAGTGTTCAATATATGTTACGACTTCTATTCGCGGAATCACTCACGTTGAATCTATGATATCGCTAGCACGCAACTGATGTATTTAATTAAGGGATGAAGGAGTAGATGTGAAGGGTCAGGGTCGGCCCACCTTATACTCATTTGCTTATCGTTTTGCCGAGCCAATACGGCCTATCGCTTCACCTGAGTCGATACAACCTATCCCGAATTTCATGGTCCTATGCGAAGCACGATTTACTTAACTGGTATAACTATGCGAGTGGGCCGTGCTTCTCAATCATCCGACCTGAGCTAATTAATGAAGATTGCGCCATCGCTTAAGTCCTGCTATCTCTGCACTACTTTGAACGAATCTACCGATTTCATTGCACTATGTATGACTTCGTGCTTCTGCCCGCATCGGGGTGAATTATCGACCTCAAAAAGTTCTAAGTAAAGCCTGCACCTAAAACCAAAATCCGAATCAATACTTGTACCCAATTCTGACTTATTGAAATGTAACCAAACCATTGTCTCGTTTCAATCCGACTCAGCGTAATGCACCATGGAGCTAGAGTTTTCGAAGACATGCCTTGTTCAACAATATTCTTGTTCACGTTGTCTGCCGTGAATATTTGATTGTAGAAGGTGTTTGCGTCTCACAATATGTCCCAGATCGTATAATGCTCTAGTACCATAAAGAGAAACAATATTGATGAAGAATTTGTTTCTTGATATTCACATAATATGATTACACATTTATTATACACAGTTCCTAAATCTTAGATCCATATCTATAGTCTAAGATTAAGCACAAATAAATACAAATCTTGTTTATTGACAATAAATAAAAAGTTCGCTAATTTACAATAAATGACTAAACTAATACTAATAAATGACAGCTAATTAACCGAATCAATTAATAGATTTGGTGGGATCTTTTCATTTAACATACCTATGGGTAGAAATGAAATGCCAATTGATATGCACATATGGCATCTATAATTCCTCTCCAACAAGGACTAGTACTGCAAAAGACATTGCAACTCAGTTTTAATACCCACTGTACCTATTAGTACAAGAGACATTTGTAGTGTACAAGTGACATTTGTAGAAGTTCAAGCTCCAAATCAAGGCTTAGCACCATGGACCAGATTATGAAGATGTTCTGGTCCCCATGGCACGGTAGGCATCGATTCCATCATAGAGACATTCTAAATAAAGGAATCCACGGATATAACTTCAGCTAGGTATTGCAAGGACAATATGTCAAACATGAAGCATGGACCATGAGCCAAGATATCCGTAAATTGACAAAGGAATATTCACCTCCACCCGCAGGACCGGTCCTGAGTTCGTGGGAGTCTGATGTGAACTTTCAAATAGATCACATACATAATATAAAAAATATTAAAAAACAAAAATAAATGTAAATTAAAAAAATACCACCACTAAGATAGAACTAAGGACCTCTTCTATGAAAGTCTAACATAATAACCAGTACAATGCAATTATTTTATGTTTAAAAATATATTTTATTTACTAGTTCTATTTTACATAAAAGATTATTAATATATTTATATTTAAACAAATTTTTTGGGACCTCTTCTATGAGATCAACGACTGTGGAACCTGTAGGCAATGAAGAGGAAGTTGATGATGCAGAAGGCTGTATATATTCAGAAGTGGGACTTCATTGTGGAAAGATGACTTACTGGCCTACTCTGATCGTTGAAAATTTTGAAAGTGTGATGCCAGTACACATGCCTGAGAAACCCTTCACGCCACATCAAGTTTCACTCATGCAAGTGCAGTTAATAGCAAGGTTATCCGTATCCGTATCAGCTTCCTTTGAGCACTTATTATACATTTGGACATATTCGTATGTATTATCTGTTGTTTCATTTTAGGTGTAAAAAGAATAAAATCTACTGAATGTTACTAATAGTAGTTATTCTTGTTTATTTTACTTACTGTAATCCCAACATAGATAATTTTTTATTGAAATATTACAAGATGTATGCATGTTGTGAATCAATAGTATGCAACTTCCATAAATTGTAATGGTTACAATGTGTCAATGAGAAATTTTATCGAAACTTTGTAGCATGGTGATCTTGGACGCAAAGGTCAAATTGTGGTGTTGACACTATTTTTTTTTCTTTACATTTCTATATTTCTCTTTTGTTTTAATTTTTCTTAATGAATTGACCGGAAAAGTGAACTTCAATTTTGGTATTGGTGGAAGTCACTTGTTGGAAACGAAACGCGAAAATTGTTCCCCAAACCAGAGAGTTCCTGCGAGAGAACCGAGCAAAACGTACAAACAAAAAAATACTAAACATAAATCGTAGACACAGAAATTTTTACATGAAAAATCCAGATGAAAAAAAATCACGGGACGATCGGAGTCCAACCAGAAAAAACCTCTACTAATGAATAAAGAAAATACATCCTCTACAAGCTCCTCACCGATCCAACACATATCACCACAACTCTTTCGAACAGAAAATAGATTACAACCACGAAAAAAAAAGACAATAAAAAATATCCCAAATTGATCGCCTTCTCTGAAACGACATCCAATCCTTCTTTCTCCTCTCCAAAGTTGCAATGACACTTTTGCCAGATTTTTTTCTCTTATTTTTTTTCATGTTGTTGTATATTGCATGAGCCTTTATATAAACCCTTTGCATGAATTAGGGTTCCATATGAAAATCTATATATGGATGCCAAAAATATTTATAGAAATCCAATTACATTCAATCATATATTTAATGAAAATCAAATCATAAATTAGCTTACTATAAATTAGAAATTCAATTATATGAAAAGTTAATATATGAAAGATCCAATCATAAATATATAATTAAAGTCAAAGTTGAAAATCTAATATAATATTTGCTTACCATAAATGTTCCAATACACGGCGTTTGATGCACTTTTAGAATTTTTTCGACACATGAATGGCGCTCGTCGCACTCCGGGATATTCTCCACATATGTTGGGAACCCCACCCACTCCAACAAATCTTTCCTTTCACACTATGTGGAGGGGGTCCACTACTAAAAATTGCGGGATTAGCGACGTTAAGTTAAAACGTCGCTAATATTAAAGATATCAGCGACTCAAAATATAAACGTCGCTATGCGTCATTGTTTGGCGACGTTTAGCAACGTTTAGCGACAATAATTCATTTTTTAGAAAGAATAGTCGCTATAAGTTATCTAAGGTCGCTAAACGTCGCTGAAATTTATAATTTAGCGACGTATTTAGCGACGATTATATTTTTAATATTTAGCGACGTGTTTAGCGACTTCTGTGACGTCGCAAAACATTTCTGTTAGCGACATTTTTATTTGACGTCGCTAAACGTCACTAAAATTTCGTTAATTAGGGATCGGTTTTGATTCCCCCCATCTGTCGAAATTTTTGAAAATTCTGAAACCCGCGGTGTTCCCCCCTCTCCAGCGACCGGCTTCCTCTACAGCATCCTACTCCGGCATCCCCCTCCTCCTCCTCTAGGTAAACCCTCTCTCTCTCTCTCTCTCTCTCTCTCTCTCTCTCTCTCTCTCAGGATATGGCATGACACTGATACAGACACGACATACACACGTGACAGACACTGATACAGACACGACACACACATACACGTGACACTAACCCTAACCCAAAACTGACACGACCTGGGATCAGGACATAGGGTTAGGGTTAGGGTTGGGGTTAGGGTTAGGGTTTTTGACCTGGGGTTAGGGTTTTTGACCTAGGATTAGGATTAGGGTTTTTGACCTGGGGTTAGGGTTTTTGACCTGGGATCTTGGTTCTTCCAGTGCTACAAAAGGAAGCTGTTGTTGCTACAACGCAATATTGCTTGTTGTTGTTGCAATGTTGTACTGCTTGCTGTGTGCTTGAAGGACCTTGCTGCATTGCTGCTGGTGTAGCTCGGGTAGTTGTTGAATGTTGCTGCCACTGAAATATTATTTCATTGCTGAAATGCTGATACATATGGTTGCACTGCTTTGGCCTTGCTGCAGTGCATTTCTGCACTGAAGAGGCAGCTAATGCACTGCTCGAGCCTACTCTGCTTGATGCTCCTTTGTTGTGCTTGTTGTTTCCTATGCACTGTACTGCCTGTAGTGCCCGACCCTCTCCAAACACACAGCTAGCTGCTAGCACAGAGCTTGCACACTAATTCGTCACAGCTGTACTGTGAACTGCTCTCCCTAGTGACCGGAGCTAACTTAATTACTCAAACAACCATATGCACACACACACACATACATAAGATATTGTGTATCAAGTTAGAGCAGTTCTTATCTTTCTTCAGAGAATCACACTGTATTTAACGATTTATAGGACACATACTATCATTTTTACAGAAGTATCTAGAAATGGATATGAATTATTATCTGTATCATCGTTCGTGGATGTACAACCGTCATCCTAATAACTTGTGCGGTGTACGGGATAAATTCATTGAGGGCGTACAGCAGTTCCTGCAGTTCGCCAAGGCGTTCCCTCAGTACATGGACGGTACCAAAATTAAGTGTCCGTGTGTGAGATATCGCAACTTAAAATATCATCCAGAAGTGGAAGTCACATATCATTTGTGCTCGAAGGGCTTCACGCCAAATTAATATCAGTGGATCTCGCACGAAGAACTTGCGTCTCTAGCATCGGAGTAGGAGCCATATGTGGAGTCGTATATAGATGTCCACGACTATACGCTGCTTTTGACCACGGGTGGGTGAACATAATTTTTGATGCGGCGGGGCCTAGTTTCAATCCCGACAATTATGATGTAGCTGAGGAGGCACCGAATGCCGATGCTGCAAAGTTTATAGAGAATGCAATGACTCCATTATATCCTGGTTGTGAGGATCACTCACAGTCGGAGGTGGTTACAAGATTGTTGAGCATCAAGTCCAATTTTAACATATCGCAAGAATGCTATAATCGACTGATCGATTTGATTATAGAGATCTTGTCCGATGGTGCAAAGTTGCCTAAAGACTTCTACCGATCTAAGAGGATGGTAAGATCGCTCTGATGGGATATAAGAAAATTAATGTATTTCGCAATGGGTGCATGTTGTACTACAAAGACGAAAAGGATGAAGATACGTGCAGATTCTGTGGTGCTGATCGCTACAAGGCCAATGGTAGAGGAAAGTCTGTGGGTGCGAGAAAGCCTACCGATTCGATGCACTACTTGCCTTTGATGCCGTGGTTGCTGAGGTTGTTTATGGTTAAGGAGACTGCAGAAAATATGAGTTGGCACAGACGGAAACAGATCGAAGAAGTATTGGATCATCCATCCGATGGAGAAGCATGTAAGCATTTTGATCGAGAGTATCCATATTTTGCTTCAGATCCGCTTAATGTCAGATTGGGGCTCTCCTATGATGGTTTTACCCCATTCGGACTTTCGGGCTCCCTGTATTCATGTTGGCCTGTGATCGTCACTCCGTACAATCTATCGCCTTGGATGTGCATAAAGACTCCGTATATGTTTCTAACCATTATTATTTCGGGTCCAAACAATCCATAGAGGAACATCGATGTGTATTTACAGCCTTTGATAGATGAGTTGAATCAGTTGTGGGAAGTAGGTGCCAACACGTACGATATTTTTAGAAAACTGAATTTTCAGATGAGGGAAGCACTTATGTGGACCATCAACGACTTTTCGGCCTATGGAATGTTATTGGAATGTGGTAGCCGATGCTTTAAGCAGGAGACCCATGGCATTTTTCCTGACTACCCAATAATATCTGTTGAGAGATCTAGAGTAGTTGGGTATAGAGGTCATTATGCCCGGAGTAGACGGCCAGATGTCAAGTTTCCAGTTGCAATCGACATTGGTGGAGAGGATCAAGGCTGCTTTGCCGACAGATGCCATATTTCAGAGGCTTCGACAGAGGACAGAGGCTGGAATATAGACGGGACTGCGTATATACGAGGATGGAACTTTGAGATGTGGAGATCGTCTCTATATTCTGAATGGAGAGCTTCGTCAGGAGCTGATGACGGAGGCACACAGTTCGACCTATTCTATCCATCCAGGAGGCACGAAGATGTACAGAGACCTGAGGCAGTATTATTGGTGACATGGGATGAAGAGAAAGATAGCACGCTTTATGGTGAAGTGTCTGGTGTGTCAGCAAGTCAAGGCTGAACATCAGAGGTCTGCCGGATTACTTCAACCGCTTCCGATACCTGAGTGGAAATGGAAGCACATCACCATGGACTTTGTTACGGGTTTCTCGAGGAGTCCTAGTGGTCGCAATGCAGTATGGGTAATCATAGATCGACTCACCAAGTCCACCCACATTTTACCCTTCAGAGTCGGGCAATCTACAGAAGTCTTGGTAGATATGTATATGAGGAAGATCGTGCGACTGTATGGAGTGCCAGTCAGTATAGTGTCTGACAGGGATACGAGGTTCATATCGTACTTTTCGCAGAGTATGCAAGAGAGTCTTGGTACCCGCCTAAAGTTCAGCACATCGTATCACCCGCAGACAGATGGCCAGTCCGAGTGCACCATTCAGACGTTGGAGGACATGTTGAGGACGTGCATGCTTGACTTCAGCGGTTCATGGGAGGACCATTTGCATCTGGTCGAATTTTCCTACAACAATAGCTATCAGGCGAGCATTCAGACGGCTTCCTATGAGGCATTGTATGGCAGGAAGTGTCATTCCCCAGTATGTTAGAGCGATGTAGGCGAGAGGCAGATTCTAGGGCCAGAGTTGGTCGTCCGTACAGTGGAGAAGGTGAAGAAGATCCAAGGGCATCTATGAGCAGCACAGGACAGGCAGAAGCATTGGGCTAATGTTCATCGATGACCCATAGAGTTCCAGGTTGGAGATCATGTGTTCCTGAAGATCTCACCTACCCGAGGAACTATCAGATTTGGAGGCAGAGGAAAGCTGAGTCCGAGGTACATCGGACCATTCGATGTGTTAGAGCGCGTCGGAGAAGTTGCTTACAGATTGGCCTTGCCGCAGACACTGGAAGGAGTTCATGACGTCTTCCATGTATCTCAACTGAGGAGGTACATACCGGATCCGAGTCATGTACTTGACCATTCAGAGATCACCGTCGGGCCGAGTTTGTCATACCAGGAGGAGCCAATAGAGATCTTGGACCGAAGCGAGAAGGTACTGCGAGGCCAAACTATCCCTCTAGTTCGTGTCGCATGGAGGCATCATGCACCAGGCGAATCGACCTGGGAACGAGAGGACGATATTTAGCAGCGTTTTTCCCATCTTTTCGAAGGCCTAGGTATGTGATAGCATTTTATTTCAATCAATAGTTTTTCCATATGTCTGTTTTAATTTCGAGGACGAAATGCTCTAAGGAGGGTATGTTGTAAACCTCCACGACCAAAATTTGGGGTTTAATTAACTTAGATAGCATGATTAGGGTTAATTGGTTGTAATTATGATTTATTATACAGAGTATTGAATATTTGTGCAGTGTTTTATTACTTAGGACACCTTACCGTTGTCCCGATATTTAGGATACTACCTTAGATGTTACCCTAAAACAAACTCCATACACTTGGCCTAGACATACCAACCTGCCATATTGACCATTGTGCAAACCCAGATGCTAATTTTTGTGCCCAGTTTTAGTCGCACAAAAGTCGTTACAAACGTCCGTACGTGAATTAAATTAATTGTATATTTACGTTCGTTATCCGTTCCAATCGAAATTGAGACCCAACCTCAACCCGTTTTGACCAACCCTAATTATAATATTATTATACTTTAAGCCTACCATGCCTATGATGCTTGTGCCCACCCAATTTGGACTCCCGGTATTTTTAAATTAATTTAGGAACACCCGGTGCATTAATTGTAATTTAATTAATATAGTGACCCAACCTCACTCAAATTAGACCCAACTCCAACCCAAACCCACACACATACCCACAAGCCTCATACTAAACATCATACACCAATCTAGTCCACTACAAAATACCAAACATGGTATTTTGTCACATCAAATCCTCAATTCCAGATCTTGTGCAATTTTCTAATTGTTCAGGGGCTTTTATGCAAATTAGCAGTGAGGTGCCCCCTCTCATTGGCCCAACCACATGAAGAAGAGAACCCACATTCTTTGACCGGTCCTCAATTTAATTTCCCCCCATTTTCATGTACTTTACATCATTTTAGAGAACACATCCTAACCCTACATTTCAAACACATTGAATCCTAGCCACATGTCCAACATGTGGAGACCCTCACACAACCCTAGACAAATACCCAGCTGGCCTTAATCCCAAGGCAGCCACCCCTCTCTCTCACCTATAAATACTATATGTCACCTCACATTAAATCTACACAAAAACCCAAAATACAAAACAAAACCCTAGAATTCTAAAACCTACACACACCCGGCCACCACCCTACCCGACGTCCCGCAGCCTCCTCCCGGCCAGCCACCACCTCCGGCAACCCCCGCGATGACCCTACTCCGACCAGCCCCCACTCCCATACCTTCAGCCACCGTCCCTAGCCATCACCCCGCCCACTGCCGCCTCCAGCACCGCCGTCCTCACCCACAGCCTCACCCCCCCCCGAAGCTCGAGCCGACCACCCGAGCATCCCGTAGTCTGCCACCGTAGATCGCCCGGCCGCCAAGCTCAGCCGACGCCCTCCCCGGCCAGTTCCCTCCGTCCCCGCCGCGGCTCACCCCCAGTCGACGCCGCAGCCGGCAGGCACAGCCCCCGCAGTGCAACGCTGCCGACTGCTGCTGTTGTTGTCGACTTCTCCCCCTGCGCTGTCGGAGCTCCGCCCGGCCACCCACGCCGGCGACGACCCGTCCGGCGGACCCACCTCAACCCCCTAGACCTAGGTATGTATTATAAATATATATATATATACTGTATTTTATACGTATATACATGGGTTGCATTTCCTATATACTGTTTATATACTAAATATATATTCTATAATTTGGGTATTTATATATATACTTCTGTATAAATACAATATTCTATATATATATATATATATATATATATATATATATATATATATATACTGTAATTTGTATATTTTATATATACCAGAGATATATATATATATGTATAATATATACTATATACTTGTCTTTAAATACCATATTATATATTTAATATCTATTGTGTATATATATATATATATAGGTATGTATGTATATTTGTAGTGTATTTGGAGTATTATACATTTAATATATATTGTGTATAAATATATATTCTATATATTAGTATATTATATGTAGTATATTAATTATTGGTATATTATATATAAGTATTAAATACATTATACGTATTATTTACATATATGTATATGTATATGTATATATAAATATATATATATATATTGTGTATTTAGTATATTAGATTATTAAATAAATATATGAATATATATATAAATATATATATACTTTGTGTATTAATATAATATATATTAGTGTATATTAATATGGGTACACTTTCTATTTTTGTATATTATACATATAAATATATATATACTATATATATACAGGTTGTGTATATGTACTTATGTACATAAATTATTATTTAAATATATGTAAATATATGTGTATGTATTTAATTATACATATGGTATTATGTAATTATATATGTAAATGTATTAAATTATATATATGGTATCGTATATTTATATATGTAAATATATTTAATGAATATGTGTATATGTACATATTATTAACTAATATATAAAGATGCTATTTTAAAATATACAATTAAAACATACATATTTTTTTATATTTAAATATGTATTAGTGTACATATAAGTATATATGTTATTTATATAATTATATGTACTACGTGGCCCACTAGATGTCCAATCAAAACCCTGCGTCAGTGTATTGCTGCAAGTAGTGTGTCGTGGTCGTACTATTATAAGTGACTGATGTTGATATTATTATATCATATATAGGATTGCTGGACCGTACATGCGAGGCTTCAGGAGCAGGACATTGGCATTCACAGCTACCTGATTCAGGCAAGTATACCTTACTAGATTACTGTTTAATTTAAATGATAACTGTTGCAATATACATAAACTGTGCGCGTCCGAGATTGACTCGGGTGCAGTCGACGAATGCGTCGATGAGTAGTGTACTTGACCTAGCTGCTAGCTGACTCACCTACTACTGTGAGGATATTCTGATATCTTCATAGACCGTGACACTGTACACATATCACGATGGTAAATTCATATTGGGATACAGGTCCGCGTACCCGACTCGCTATCGGTACGTACGACATGCATCACGGATTAGCACGTAAATTAGAGTAATCTAGTTATATGAGACTTGGCATCTAGATACGGGATACTCACGTCGTGTATTCGACTTGTGTATCCATATTGGGTGGGGAGGACAACTGATAAACGTATGGGATACACACATCGGACTCCGTAGTATCCAGAGGAGCCACGGATCCGATGACTTCCTATATTCAGATACCGCGCTCTTCGGAGTTATACGGACGTATATACATTGCAGATACCTTATTCTTCAAAATGATGGACGTTACATGGTCAGATACCATGCTCTTCGGAGTATGGACGTTATGCCTACACCTACCTATATGTTCCAAGGTTGTCCTTACATTGCATTCACTTAGATGGTTAGCACACCCCCTTTATTTTATTCAGTACTATATGTGGCATGCATTTTTGTATCTTGTTACGTTCCTCTGAGGACCTGGTTCCCTTCTAGATTTGGATGAGGTATATTACCCTACTGTGTACGGACCTGGAGTAGAGACGAGGTACACCCTCGATGAGGAGCTTGAGGTGTTACCGTCGAAGTTTTTCTGATCATCTGGTAGGCCTTCCGCCTAGGACTGGAGTTTCTTATCTAGATAGCAGTTGCTCCAGTCGCACTCTTTATTTCTGTCTTCAGTACTCTATTTTATTATTTGTAGTGGGTTTGTTCCCACCGGACATATTTTGGTTTGTACTATGACATTCGACTCTGTTCTTATTTTTCAGTATTTTTTGTTGTATCTGTGGATGAGATTAGACTTTGCCTGTTGTATGATATTTTTAGACTTGTTAGATTAAGGATAGCGTAGCACGCTTCGCTAGGATCCATTAAATTGGGATAACCTCGGAGACGCGTCAGCTGGCCAATGCCACGTGGCCTGGTCCCGTATATTTTGGGACTGGGGCGTGACAACAGAGCTCAGCATATTCTTCAGAGATCTTTGTTCTACTAAGTTTCTCATCGATCGTCTAGAAAAGCAAGAGAAGGGCATTGCAGTAACACTATATAAGCTCGAGAAGGTGTTTCCTCCTGGATTTTTTGAATCTATGGAGCATTTGCCAATTCATCTTTCCTATGAGGCACGTGTTGGTGGTCATGTCGATTATCGGTGGATGTACCCCTTTGAGCGGTATCTGAATCACCTAAAGAGAAAGGAGAAAAATAAGGCACGGGTTGAGGGCTCTATTTGTGAAGCTTATGTTCTCGAGGAGATTACAAACTTTTGCTCGACATATTTCAAACCTCATATTGCTACTAATAGAACAAAAGCTCCGATAAAATACGACGGATATCAGGAATCTAATGTTGCAATAATCAAAGTATTCAATGCGTCCGAAAAGCCTTCGAGAAAAATAAAGAAGAGATATTTGAATGACGACGTGCTAAGGGCTGCTCAGTTGTATATATTACTCAATTGCGACGAGGATAAAGTGAAGAAGCTAGAGGGGTAAGTAATTAATACATCCACGTTTACATCATCTCAATATAATAGTACAAGCTACTATTATACTACTAATCAGCAGTTGCTTCATTATTTTTCAGCACATATAATGATGAGTTAAGGTCGGTTAGACCCTACATAACAGATGAAGAAATAGAACAAGAAATGAGGTGCCATTTTTCTTCTTGGTTGAGCGCATATGTAAGGTTCTTGGTAATTACTTTTTATTTCTGTACTTGCAAAACAAATAACTTACTATCGCTACTTTGGTATTTAGGTCGATCGTCTAATAACACCAAAGACTGGATCTATTAGAACTCTAGCCAAGGGACCAATTACTGTCGTTAAAATATGGCCAAGTTTCTGTGTGAATGGGTTTGGTTTCAATTCAATAAATGCTCCTATCAGAGACATCTTTCTGGATCTTGATTCCATGAAAAACAGTTGTTTGTGTATCAAATCTTCGAACTACAGAGACGTCGATCCAGGCAATGATTTCTTTGGCATCTTATGAGAGATTGTGGAGTTGACATATAATTATGGCACAGAACCTGCTAATATCATGCTATTCAAGTGTGAATTGTTTGATCCAATTCAAGATCAAGGTTAGAAAATTGACCTGCATAGCCTTGTGGATATAAACTACAAGCGTAGATATCAAGGCTACGAATTATTTATCTTATCAAGTCAGGCTCAGCTCGTATACTTCACAATTTATCCTAGACGGGGGACAGCGAGGTCGAATTAGTAGGCAGTATGCAAGACTAAAGCTAGAAATACTTTAACATTGACGAAATAGCTTATCAGGAGGACGAGCTACCTCTTGTAACAAATATTATAGATGTGGACTCAACGGAAGTTACTCATTACACGAGTAATAATATAAAAGATATAGAATTATCCGAAGAGGAAGACGAAGATGAAGACGAAGTAGATGAAAGTGAAGACGAGAAGGAGGAAGAGGAAGCGGAGGACGAGGAAGGCGAACAAGATAAATTTTCTGAAGATGATTGAAAATAAAAAATTTGCCTGTAGAATGTACTATATTTTGACTGTAGAATATACTATTTTGACGAATATATATATTATATTTTGCACTGTAGAATGTATTATTTATTTAGACTTGTGACACCACTAGTTATTTTCTGTACAATTCTATGAATGCTGTGAGATATGCATAACATTTTGACTGTAGAATATACTATATATATATTTATGTATTTCTTTATTCATCATATGTTGTTATCAGGTTGTCAGGACGACGCGGAGGGTTCGGCAGGTTTCGAGGTAAACAGAGTGCTCCTCCGGTACTGCCTACTGTTGGTTTCGGATCCTCGTAGCCCAGTACTCCAGTATATTGATCAGTCATATCTCCGACTGCGACGATGTTACGTGGCATCACTCCTGGGATGAGTAGTTCCAAGTCTGATAGTACTCCCTCGTCAAGCGTTCCTCCTACTGACGGAACCATGGAGACAGATGAGTATGTGGAGGAGGTCGTGCCGACGTTGTCCCAGCATCAGCTAGATCCTCCATGCGCACCTCCGGAGGAGACGAGGATAGAGATTTGGGCCGACGGTACAAAGTAAGTCAATTAAATGGTTTAGCATCATATATATCGTATATTTCTTTATTCATCATATATTGACTTTTTTGATCAAAATAATTATCTCTGTATAGATATCATCCATCGTCGGTTCAGAGATGCCTGGGCCTCTTTCTGAGGAACAACTATGGTGGCCCTTAGATCAACTACTCTGAAGCTCCGGAGGAGAGGAAGGCATTCTAGTTTGCGCACTTCAAGGTAAAAGTATATTATATAAGTCCTCTAATTTATGCATATTATATAATTTATCCCTGATGCTCACTTACTAAATTATTTATTGTAGCAAATATATTTCAATCCTCCGTACCGGGCCGAGTTGATCGAGCGGATGTTTTCTGCCGTTGCCGCCAAGCTTATCCATGATGCTCTGGATGACCAGAAGGCTCATGATCATGCTGAAAAACCGATCCAAGGTTGGATCATGCCTGAGCAGTGGACGACGATGAGGGCTAGATTCGACGATCTGAGGTACAAGGAAAGGTCTAAGAAGGCCAAGACGGCTAGGCGGAATGCTGCAAAGTGGTGTGGTGGCTCGATTCTGATGACAGAATATTTTCGTTGTTTGATATATTTTTTATTTAAGATATATTATTTTAATATAAGTATGATAAAAGGGTAGTAGGAAAAAATATTTAATTTTAGTACTAAATAATATATTTTTAACAGGTACAGAGGGGTAAGGATGCAAACATGGTGATCGTCTTCTTAGCCACCTATCGAAAGGACGGAAATCTCATTGATGAGAGGTCCTCGCAGACCTATGTAAGTATTACTTTACTTTGTGTTAATTTTAATATAACTTAGGCAATTATCGAGTATCCAAACTTTTCTAGGCCGAGTATCTTAGGCTGCGTGAGCAGGCGACTGATAGTGCACCTACAGCTGGAGAGACTGGTACTTAATCGCAGCCCACTCCAGCTCCGTCGGTGGACGAGCTGTGGGTGACTACCGCTGGTGGTCTCCAGAGGGATACGTACTACGGTACGGGATCCTATGGCGTCCTGGTTGTGATGCAGTCATTTAGGGCCTCCCCGACAAGTGTGCATTTCCCACAGCCCTCGCAGTCGTCGGCCAGAGTCCAGGAGGCCGTTGACCGTCAGATTGCGTCTCTTTGTGACGAGTTGCTACGAATGATGGTGGAGGGGACGATCCGACGCTCATCGCACGATTTGATATGCTCGATCGGAGCATCACGGAGCTCCAAGATTTGACAAATGATCTTAGAGCCTCGACAAAGCGCAGTGTGACGGAGCTGCATGCATCACAACTATCCAATGGCGAGAGGCTGAAGATGATGCAGGATTCAATGGTTAATAGCAGTACGAGGCTGTTATCTACCATGGATTCTTACAACCAGCGACTCGCAGAGTTAGAGCAGATACGTCCTCCTGGTGCGCTTACATCGACACATACTCCACCAACGTTATTGCCTTCTCCATCGATATCGGTATCGATTTCATGGGAGCAGTATGATCTGTTCTTATCCTTCATGTGCGCCGGTGGTCATCCTCCTGCAGATCCGTAGTAGTATGGATATTTGTATGGATATTTGCTAGATATTTGTATTATTTATAATGAGACTCGGTTGTATGGATATTTATTGTATTCTTTACGACGATATTTTTTCCTGATTAGGTTTTTAATTTTAATATTTTATTTTTTTTAAATTTTATTATATTATTCATATTAAATATATGTTAATTTATCGGTATTAAGTGTTCGACCCAGTAAATTCAACGGAGGGTTGCTCCGAGTCTATTTGTACAGATTGTGAATTAATAAACTGCAGGAATAATAGTTTGGAAACAATTCAGTATTGATTTTTTTATTTTTTTACTGTATCATTAGCGACATTTTTAGCGACGTTTAGCAACGTTAACACACACATCGATAATTTAGCGACGTTTAGTGACGTTTAGTCGCTACATACGTCGCTAATTTGTGACATAAAGCGACAAATTACCAAGTCGCTAATTAGCGACGTTGAGTCGCTAATTAGTGACGTTGAGTCGCTAAACGTCGCTAATCTAGCGACGTATTTACGTCGTTAGAAAATATCGATATAGCGACGTTTGGCGATGTTTTTTCCGTCAGTGACTAGCTGAAAGACGACTTCTGTAAAACGTTGCTAATTACGTTGCTAAATGTATTTTGCGACATTTATTGGTCACTTAGCGATGTTTCTTTACGTCGCTAATTTGACTTTTTCTGGTAGTGGTCGTTATCCCGAAGGAAGTAATGCAGTTGTCCGCCAGGCTGCAGTACCACTGGTAAGCTACTCCCGAGAGACAGCCCTTGAACACCCGAGTGAGGAGGGCGTCATTCCCCTGTAGTAACACCTTCATCATACTGAAGTAGTTCATGTACTGACTCGGTGATGTTTTTTTCTCGAACAGAGCCATGGTCTGTGGTTTGTATTTAGGAGGGAAAGGGGCCTCTTCCCAGATAGCTGGGTAAGGCTGGTTGATTCCAATTTCTTGAGCTGATCTTTGTGCTTCAAGGCATCAAATTGGGCTTTCAATTCCCGTACTGCCTGCATTGGATTTTCAGCCGGTAGCGGGACCACGGAGTGGTGAGGAATCGGTTGTATTGTGACTCCAACGGAAGGTAATACATGCTCCGAGTGAGGAAGCGGAGGAACTGCTGACTCCTGATCTAGAGCAGGCTCTTGGATCGCGTTGGATGGTGGTAAGTCCACCCCCACACGTATCTGAGTTGGAGGGACCGATGCTTGAGCCATTGCAGCTGTGTGTTGAGTTAGCATCATCTGGTGCATGTTCTCCATCATGGATTGCATCTCTTTCAGAGACATCTCCAGTACAGTAATGCGTTGCTCAGTACTCCCGGACGGGGAAGCTTCCTCGCGTTCATCTCCAATGGCATAAACTTCCATCTCCCTGGGTGTCATTGAAAGATTAGTATAGGTCTCTGTAGAAGTTGACTCTATACTTTCGGCATCTGATTCGGGAGACGGGCGACCCCCAGCATCGGAATCAGAAGAGTACGAAGCCGGTTGTCGTGACCTCGAAGGAGTGTTTCGAAACACCCCAGCTTCGGTATTCCTAAGGAGCATGTTGAATCTTCTTCGGCTCGGAGTTCTAGAGGGATGATGTCTTGAGCCCGACCTTCCTCTAGGTATGTGTGAAGCTATGTTCACAGATGCATGCGTGGGCTCTTCTTCCTGGAAAGACGGAGAGTAGCTCAACCGGTCGAAAACCGACCGTTTTGCTTCAGAACAGCAACAATTAATTACAATCCTATGACTATTACAATAGTGCTCGTTAGGAGGCGTAATAGACATGCTGGAAGATCCCCTCTCCTTGCGTTTCTGGATCTGATACTTACGTAGGCTTCTTTACGCTGAGGGGCTTCTCCTGGCATAATTTGGATCTCTGCTCTGGCTGGCGTAAAGCTGAGGATGTCCTCAGTCGGTCGTCAGCCTCTCGCGTAATCCGGAGGGCAGACATATTCTTCCCTTGCTGGCGTAAAGGCCGAGAAGTTGAGCACTCCGCTGCTTGCCTTCCCTTGTGTAGATTGCAGGGATCATCTGCTTTTTTGCGGAGGGCAGAAGCATTTTTACGCGCGGAGCACGTTTGGAATTTCTGATTTGGCGCTAAGGCATTGTCAGAAATTCTGTCTGCCCTGTCAGCGACAGGAGACTGGATTTTATGCGCAGAGCGCGGAGTAGGCTTCGGGACTAGCGCTGAGGCGTTGTCCGAAGTTTTGTCTGTTCCATCAGTGACGGAAGACTAAGTTTTACGCGCAGAGCGTGATGTATACTTCTAGATTAGCACTGAGGCACTGCCAGAAGTTTTGTCTATTCCGTCAGTGACGGGAGACTGAATTTTACGTGCAAGGTGCGGAGGGAGCAATGCTACAACCTCGTTGGTCGGAGAGATCGGAGAGTCGACAAGAATGGTAGAGGATGTCTTGGGCATCCAGACCTTACGCAGCTTCCTGCTGTCTTGGACAGAGAGAGAGTGAGAGCTACCCCCTGTTCGAAGCATGTCTTCGTAGGCAGATTGGTCGAACTGGACGACCAGTGTCTTCTTCACGGATCCCACGGATACCGTATCGTGTTGAGCAATTGCTTCCTCATCAGAAGAGAAAGATGTCCCCAACAGAGTCGCCATCTTGTGTTGTTTGATAAAATAAACGAAAGATATGGAAATGAGGTTTTATACGAAAACCCGCTCTTAGATTACAAACAAGAAGTACAATTAATCCTATACGAGGATGTTAAGTATAATTTTTTAATCTGGGTAAATATTGCTATAGGAGTCTGATCTGCAGTCGATCACTTTGTCCCTTGGACCACACGATGATGAAAAAGTGTCATAGAAGACAGAAAGCAGCTTCGAAGGTTGCTGAAGAGAGTGGATGCTCGATGCCAAAGTCGTCGATCACTACTCTTCGCCTGAGCTCTGGATTCTTCTCTCCCAAAGACTCTTCGGTTCTGATCTTCAAATCTTCGACCATTTTTCCTCCAATCTTTCGACCTTCTATTTTTCGACCTTGGATCTCTGTCAATAGAGGTCTCTATTTATAGAGTTTTAGTGACAGTGACCACTCAGTCGGCGTAGAAACCGAGTAGTGGAAAGTACAGCACCCTTTTACACAATGGTTAAAATAACTGTTGCCCGCGTATAAATGACCTTTTGAATGAGCGTGTGACGCGTGTCCAATTAAGAGACAACGCGTATAACTGCTACGAAGATTACGACATAAAAGCCACGTAGGTAGTTATCCCTCGCGTAGAAAAGGTTGGCGTAGAAGCCAATAACTGTCACCATGGCGTAGAATCCAAGTAGGCATAGAAGCCGAGTAGGCGTGGAAGCCGAGTAGGCATAGAAGCCGAGTGGGCGTAGAAGCCGAGTGGGCGCAGAAGATAGCTGATCCTCCTCTCTTGACTGTGGCCTGAGTTGGCGTATTCCAAGGAGATAGCGTACAACGTGCTCCCATAGCTGAGAATAGCCCGATGGCGTAATGTGCCAAAGTGATGATGTGGACGTTTTAGCCAAAATTACGGCTTTTGGAGATATAATCAAATCTCTTGCATTAAATGCAGAGATCTGCCCCCATCCTACGCATTAAATGCAGAGGCGTATCTCGAAGATCTGCCATCATTCTATGCATTAAATGCAGATACGCGCCTCGAACCCTGTACGAAGAGCAACTGATGACGTGGCAGTTTATTTGCCTTCTGCGGAGCGTAAGAAGCTCTCGTCTGCCTGTGTAAAACTAGGCGGCGTATTCCAGAGACGTGTCTTGAAGATTTGCCATCATTTCGCGCATTAAATGCAGAGGCGTGTCTCGCAGATCTGCCATTATTCTGTGCATTAAATACAGAGACGTGCCTCGAGCTCTGCCATCACTCTGCGTATTAAATACAGAGACGTGCCTCGAGCTCTGTACGAAGAGCAGCTTTTGATGTGGCAGTCTGTTTGTCTTCTGCGGAGCGTAAGAAGCTCACGTCTGCCTGTGTAAAACTAGGCAGCGTATTCCCTTATACGCGTAAAAGCAGTTTACGCCAAGGAAATGGCAGTAAATGACAGTTTGGGTTGCTGTGCCGCACCATCATTATAGCCGTCGCCTGGGTAGTCGTGCAGTACTCTTTGTCAGGAGTCCAGACGTCAGGTTTACTGCATGATCTGACAGGTTCATTTTGAAGAATACGAAACGTTTCTCGTACACTTCAATGCTGCATTGAAAGCGGATGAGTTTTACGCATAAAGTCGATGTAGCACCCTTTTTACGCTGAAGCAGCCTGGACATACTGCATTACGCGGATGGTCCTTGAGCTTATATTTTACGCTGTACTTAGCGGAAAAGCTCTGTTTGTATGTTGATGGCTCTGAAGTCATCCTTTTATGCTGCCCAGCATCAACATGCTGCGTATAACTATCCAGCGTATTTTTCATGCTTCTACAAGACCCCCTTCAAAGCTTTCAAATTCCTCGTAATTTGAAATGCTTTGAATGAAGCATGAAACGGTCAAGTCTGAAACGTCCTTCAAGGCTGACTTTATGGCGGAGTTTATTGGGGATCCGTTGGGATTCGGAGGGCTCTCTCTTGCCTATAAAAGGCTGAGGAGTTTAACATGTTCTTCCTATATTTCCTTCACCACACAGAGATGATCGCCGAAGTTCGTCGGGTCAATTTGAGGAAGAAGAAGACCATGTTCTTCCAGCATGTAAGAAGCCGAAAAAGATGGCGTCTTCGAGCAAATATCCTCTGCAACGATGGATCATGGAAGGATATCATAGCCTCCTTTGCTCGGGATAATCAGCAACTTTGTATGGCAGTTCTTCCGGAGAGAGGAAGGGTCATATTTGACCACACAGCTTGCAAGTTGTATCTTCTCCTGATACTTTTGTGGACCATAGCAAAAACTAGCTCAGTCCTCGAGTATTGAGTTGGGTGAAATACCTCAACTCAATCTGTCATGGCGTACGGAGGATGGGATCTACATAATTTAGGCAGGCCCAGTTTTTTATCCTCTCGCCATTTACTATTTTCTTGTTAGTCGGTTGCGGAAACCGACTAACTGCTGGAGAAGATGGATGAAGAACTCCACCATGCGAGAACCTGGCAGAACAGACTCTGGGGGTGGCCTTCCGACGACGAGGAGGAAATCCTTTGTAGACGGGATTTCCCTCATATGTAATCATGAAAATGAAGAAAAACCCTTTGTAGTTTGGATTTCCCTCATATGTAATCATGAAAATGAATAAAATCGTCTTTCTTCTGTGCATATGATTATTTTGCCATATACTTTGCTGTGAAGTCTGAATATGTGTAGCTTCGACACGTCTGGTAACTTTACGCCGACTCTGATAGAAAGAGTGCTAGATCCCGTCCTGTCTTTTACGTATAACTAAGGATGCGTAGAAAGCCGCTTAGCATTCGAATATTTCGAACTGTCGTGCTGTCAAGAATGAGAAACCGCGTAGAATTCTGAACTGTCACTTCTGATAAACAGAATTCTTGTTCAGACATCATCTTCAAGAATGATTTCTCGAAAATCTCTTGGAATAAGGCGAGAAATGGATGTCAAAAACTGAGTCGCCATCTTGAATTGTAGATGATATTCAGACTGGATTCTGGATGAACTTCCAATCGACCCATGGAGAAGAGTAATTTTCATTGTTGAACTCTGTATGCTTCGGGTACTTGGGATATTTTGAGGTCAAGAAGGAGTATCTTCTGTGTGAACTTTTGCAATTGACCGCCTTGAGAATCGTTCAGATATACGCGTACTCTGGCCTGCATATTTTCAGATATGCAGAAAGTCATAGATCTGTAACTATAGATGAGCATAAAATCATAAGTTCGTAGCTTCTCGAGCGTAAAAGCTGCTGAGCATGAGAGCATCCGGACGTAGAAACTGTAGATTTGTAGCTTCTGAAAAGGAAATCTTCCGAGCGTGAAGTTTGTGGCTCTGTTGCCTCTGAGCGTAAAAGCCACCGAGCGTGAAATCATAGATTTGTAGCTGCTGAGCGTGAAGTCGTAGGTTTGTAGCCTCTCGAGCGTAAAAGCTCCCGAGCATAAAAGCATCCGGACGTAAAACCATAGACCAATAGCCTGTGAGAGTAAAACCGTAGATCTGTAGCTGTCGAGCGTAGAAAGCTCCTTAGCATAAAAATCCACGAATCGGCTTTGCACGAAAACTTTTCGAATTTGCTGACTGTCCGCCTTCTCTGAGTAATAGGCTAACGTAGTCCCCAATCATAACCGAATATTAAATGTGAGATTTGGTTCGGGATTCGAGGAGTCCATCTAAACTCTATATATACCCCAAGTTTTTGAGAGAAACTTTTCATCCGTCTTCTGCGAAAGAAAGCCTTCGACTGTTCGAGTTCTTCTTCGTTTCTTCTCCGAGCCTTCAAAGCTTTCAGTAATGGCCCCGAAACAACTCCCCTCCTCTAAGGGAAAGAATGTTGATTCTTCTTCCCGCTCTTCTGCCCAAGCGAGAGCGACTTCGGTCGGGCAAGGCGAACTTTATTCTGAACGAAGTGTCCTGCCGAAGAGCAACGGACCCGGCCTTAAAGGTAGAGCTTTTGGGACAAAAAAGAACGACTAAAAATCTTTCGCAGACGTACGTGAACGCGCTAGATCGTCTTCTGTGCTGATAGCCTCTTCGAGGAAGATGATGCACAGAGACGTTTCATCTTTTACGCCCACATTTCTAATGTGTCAGCGTAAAAACTCTATATTTTCGCAGTCGAGCGTAAAAGCACAGACTGTCAAAACTTGGCATATACTATAAAATTTGAGTGTTATGCTTCTGAATGAGAATTCTGGCGTAATAACTCAACTTTGATAGTCTGGCGTAAAACACAGACTGTATACTGCCAACCTTGAATTTTACGTCTAGGAAATGGATTCCGGCGTAATGATCAAGTTTTTACAGTCTTGGCATAAAGCACAGACTGTTGATTTTTGGCATATGCTGCAAGATTTGTAATGTCTAGTATAGAAACTGACATATTTTTCTTGCACTTTTGTAGTTAACTTGCATATGTCTCCGCTGGCTGAGGTGATGGGTTCCGCTGCCGGGATACTGCATTCCATATACCTGGAGGATTTGTCCCACGTGACATTTCCTATCTCTGGGCCCCAGTATCCTGAAGGAAGGGAAATTTTGATATCGGCTCAGGGCGAGCGAACGCTGTTGAACATGATCAACGGACAGCCCCTGACGTACATAGACGGGGACCACTATATAAAGCCGGCTTTTTTCTTCGGGGACATGATTGACAAGCAGTCCCAGACGAAGCCCAAGAAAGAACTGTGGGTTTTCCTCGCCGGGGGCTTGGTCATGTATCTGCCTAAGATGCTGAGAGTATCCCATCTCGGCATTCTTCTATGATACACATCCCAGGAGGGTGTCGTGGACGCTGACTCCCGATCTTCACGGCCGGGCGGGGAAGATATTTTATCTGAAAGGAGCTGACCAGGGGTCGTTTGTCAGCCGCCCTTTCGGCTCTGTGATGTCGTTCAGGGGACTGTACCGGGGCAGCATCCCGAGTGAAAACAGTTTGGTGCTCCAGCCGGTGCAATTACCGACTTTCTACAATGATTTCATGGGGCACGGTGGAGTATACCCCAAGGTGAATCCTCGGTGCAATGGATGGATCACCCCAACAAATCTTCGATGGGCTCACTTAGCAGACTGGGCCCTGAAGTATTTTTAGACTTAGTTGGAGAGCATTGGTCTGTTTGCAGCTGTGAGCACTACCAGTGTTGGGTTACCTCCCAACCCCAATCTGTTTCTGGCTCTGATGGAGCGATATGTCTCGCTCATAGGGAATTTTGCCACTCCACTGGGGGAGTTGGGATTGGCCCTTCACGAGATGGTAGAGATCTCGAGACTGCCGATGGGGGATACTCCATATGAAGAGTATGTTCCCACGAACCGGGAGTTGGGGGATTCAGACCCTCGGGTAGTGGCCGTGTACCAGGAGCTGATGTGCCACAACCTCCCTTGTACCGCTTTTTATGGTGAGCCTTCAGATTTGGCTCACATCAATAAATGGGCGTCCTACCTCTTCTTTCACCGGGCCAGAAATGCTAAGCCGAAGAAGGTCTTGGATAGCAAGGATCAGCCTTTGAATCTTCTGAGCGTGCTTACTGCTCAGGTAGTCGACGATCTTATGGAGGATGCTGGGGCTCCGGACCAGATTCTCGACGAAGGGATAGGGAAATATCCCGCAGGCACTAAGGCCTACAGCTTTTTGAGGCATTGCCGCATGCCTCTGTCCAAGAAGCTCAACTGGCTGGCTTCCTCTCCATATGGCTGCGCCGACTGGTGGTACCTGGCATCGCATCTGCCAACCATATTCCCCGCAACATGCTATGGCCTGCAGTGCGTCTGGTGTTCGAAACAAGACTGGGCTTGCTCCCTGCCATGGTGTGCCGCATACAAGCTGGCCTGAGGGCCATGACTGATGGGTTGCTCGCCGATGAAACTCGGCGTGATAGCTTTCTCAGGGTAGAATTACCATACCTGTATTTGATGGATGGTTAATTCTCCATAACCCCAGGGTTATGTCTTCCGGCTCTGGCAGTAGTTCGGGGGGTAGTTTCTTGTTGAACTACAAGAATTCCTCCTGGAACGTGACCACAGTTTTAGATTGTCGGCGGGTGCTGAACTTCAGTCACAGCTGGAAGCTTTTCTGCACTGTCCCCTCTGTACATCTCAATCAACAGGGGATCAAACTTCAGGATGTAGGCGATGGGCCGACCATTCTTTCTCCTGAGGCTTTAATTGGTTGGTCTGCATTAGACCTTCCCATTTACTGTACAGAAGTGAAGACCATTGCTTCTTGGAGCCCTACCTGCCTAGTCGGTTTGCCAGGCAATTCGGGTACGACTAGTTGCACGTGGGCAATGCCGTCACCAACTTCAGGTCCAGGGGTGGACTCATTGATGGAGCGAGAGGATGGCGATACTTCATCATAGGTTGCACTGAAGCAACTTTTATCGTGCCCGTGATTTCACTCTCCACGGAGCTGCGCATTCTTCACTCGTATGCCCAGTTCTATGTGGCAACCAACACCTTCCATCGCGATTTTGATATGCATAGAAGTTTTAGGGTGCCCTTCTCCAAGTCTGCAGGAAGAGATGAAGTCCCCTCGGTCTCTTCTGACGAGGGTGAAGAGTCCGTTAATCCAGATGAGCCTCTGTTGTCGGTACCGAGGGGTGAAATACCTCCGCCTGCAGGGACTTTGGTCATCTCTGGTAAGCGAAGGGCTCCTATTCCGAAGGAGACTTCCCCTCGCAAGAGGAAGAAGAAGACGATTACTCGTCCTCTTAGGATTCCTGGTAATGAGGCTCCTAGAATTGAGCCTGCATCTCCCCTTGTTGGGGATGATTCTTTGATTGGAGATTCCTCGCCTTTTAGAGAGGGACCCTCTAATGTTCCGGCTGGTGGTGCCGGAGAATTCCTGCTGGAGGTTGCTGTCGCTGCTACCGCTTAAGGTAGTGGAACGAGATCACCTTCGGGGCCGAGCCGAGCAAGGATATCTTTATCCAGGTCAGCATCGGGAGAAACCCTTGCCGTGTCTGTCGGTGCGCCCAGCGAGATTCTACCTGATGAACCTCGACTGGAACTTCACGAGGGCCTGGAAGAATATTTGCCAGTGTCAGTCGACACACCACCTTCTCCAGGTATGACAGTTTGCCTAGCATCATTAAGAAATGATTTAGCTGTACTAGCTACAGACGCGACATATACACCATCGGCCATGGGTAAACGTCGTCTTTACGCCTCTTTTTAGAAAAGTTAACATTATTTCGATATTTAACTTCCTTTTGTCTTCTTTTCAGGGGAAGACATCTTCGGGGAGGGCAGTGTAGACGCACCTTTTGGCTCTGTGTCGGCTTCTGGCGATGACATGGAGGTACCCGCCTTCGAAGAGGAGGCACTTTCGGGTGCCGGCTCGCCCGAGACGGTTCCGATATCTCAAGAGGAGGATGAGCATGTCATTGCGACAATGCCTCCTTTGAGTATGCCGGTCACTTCGTCCGGTATTGGCGCATCTTCTTTTGTCGCACCACCTGTTGAGGCGACGGCTGTGGCAACATCGTCTGCGGTCGTTCCTGGAGGGAGATTCGCCAATATTGCAGCCACTCCCAGCATCCATTCGGATCTGGCCATGCTGACTGAGCAGTACACCGGTATCTTCTACACCGCTATAAAAATGTTGATATTAATGGTGTTGGAGAAGAATCTGAGATTCGAGGCGCTGAGGAGGTCCTCTTAGTTTGCGATAGTGCTGATCAGGGAGTACGATGACACTGGGATAGCTGACACTCTAGAGGATATAGTTAATGGTTTTGAGTAACCCATTAACGAATATCAGCAGCTATCTCGAGGCAGCATTGATGACCTGGTCCAGGCTGAATATGACTCATTGACTGCGCAGCTTACTGAACAGATGGAAGCCCTAAATAAATCCATCCAGACACATCAACAGGAGATAGATGAGGAAAAAGCTGTCTTGGAGGAGGTCATTCCTCTTCAAATGAAGTGCTAGGCCGAGCATGAAGGAAATATAGCGAGGGTCCGCAAACTGGAAGCAAAACTCGCTCAGGCAAAGGAGTGGGCTTCTCAGTCGTCGGAAGCTCTAGATGTGGTTAATGGTCGATGGGGCCTAGCTCAACAGAACTTGGCGCGTGCAGGAGTTGCCCGTGCTGGTTTTCTTCGGGCTAGATCCGAACTGTCCCTCCTGAGCAATGATGAGGCACGGCTGGAGCGGGCCCGCGCTATGTTTTGAGCTCCAGGACTGAGAAGATGACCGCGCTGGCACAACAGATTCGCGACCTGACCGCTCCTCCCTAATGATGTACTTTTTTACTTTTCAACGTAATTTTGCTCTTTTTGGGAATAAAAAAGAGGCTTTCATCTGACTTTGTGGACCCATCATTTTGGAATATAAATGACAGGTTTGGGTGAGAGTGATATCAGAGGTAATATGGACGTGATATACTCTCGGTAAGTTTTAGTAGGACATATCTATTCAGAGGTTATATGGACATGATAGAATATGCTTCAGCTAAAATTTGTACACAAAACACTATCAGAGGTAATATGGACGTGATAGGTCTTGAAGTTCCAAATTAGTTAAATATATCTATTCAGAGGTTATATGGACATGGTAGAATACGATCCAACTAGTTTTATTTTGGAAGTAGTTCTGTCAGAATGAGATTTTCGCCATATTCTACTTGAGCAGAGGAGGTTAAGCATAGTACCTCTTCAGGAATTTGCCATTGATAGGAGCCATTAACAAGTCTCCATTAGGCTTGGCTAACCTATAAGCGCTGTTTGAGAACGCCGTCTCGATCACATAAGGGCCTTCCCATTTGGGCTGGAATTTGCCCTTACTCCTGTGAGTAAGAATCATCGGCCTTCTCACAGCTAAAACTAGCTCACCAACTTTGAACACTCTTTCCTTTACTTTTTGATTAAAAGCTCTGGAAATGCGTGCTTGGTAGAACGTGATGCGCTGTTGAGCTTGGAGGCGTTTCTCGTCTAATCCTTCTAGCTCTTGAAGCCTTAACAGGTCATTCTTTTCTTGAGTCAACTCATTAGCCACGGCTATCCTGAGTGACGGAATTTGGACTTCGAGGGGAAGAACTGCTTCGCTCCCGTAAACCAATGAGAATGGCGTGCAACCTGTCGGTGCTCGTACCGTTGTGCGGTATGCCCAGAGACATTCTTCCAGCTTCTCATTCCAATCCCTTTTGTTCGAAGAGACGAACTTTTTCAAGAGCTTGATAATGGTTTTGTTGAAAGCTTCCGCCAAACTATTAACAGCGGGATTATATGTCGTAGAGGCCTCATTTTGTATCCGATTTTTATCACAAAATCGATGAAACTCTTGGCTGATGAATTGAGGCCCATTGTCATGAATTATCCTCTGGGGTATCCCGAAGCGATAAATGACGTGATGCTTGATGAAGCTGATCACATTAGATGCCTTTACCTCAGCAAGAGGGATCGCCTCTGCCCATTTGGAAAAATAATCCGTGATAGCCAGTATGAACCGGTGACCTCTGGAAGAAGACGGGTGAATAAGACCAATGATATCCATACCCCATGCTTCGAAAGGTTAGGACGCAACCGTAGGATGTAGAAATTCAGGAGGTTGATGTATAAAGTCTGCATGGACCTGACAGGCTCTGCATTGTCTTGCATACTTTATTGCATCTGTGATCATAGTAGGCCAGTAATAGCCCATTCTTCTGATACGATCCTGTAGCTTAGGACCGGGTTGATGCGCTCCGCATACGCCGTCGTGAGCTTCACGGATAATCTGCTGTACTTCATCACCAGAGAGACATCGTAATAATAGTCCATCATAAGACCGACGATATAGACATTGTGAAGATGCGTTGAAATAGAAGTGCAATGATCATCTTTTGACGGATACTGCTTCTTTAGGGTCTTCTGGCAAGATTTCGTATGCTACGAAATCTATAAAGGGACTTCTCCAGTCTCTCCTGGGAGGATCTGTGTTCACAGCGTAGTTGCGTTCTATGTGAAAGTTATTTTTCACACAGAATAAATCTCTGTTAAGAAGGATCACCGAATTCTGACTTCTTATAGGAGTAGCTAAATCTGCAACTAGACTGGCTAGGGCATCAGCTTTCAGATTCTGAGATTGAGGTACATGCTCTAGGAAGAACCCTTTGAATGTCATGGCTATCTCGACCGTTGCTCGGTGATAGGGGATGAGGTCTAGATTCCGGACTTCATATATTCCTCTGACTTGATTGACGATTAGCAGAGAATCACCGAAAGCTTCCAGAGATTCGACGCCCAATTCTTTAGCGACTTGGAGCCCGATTAGTAGAGCGTTATACTCTGCCACATTATTGGAACAGGACTCGCTAAAAGAATATGCCCGATAGATGACGAGTTTATCAGGAGTAACCAGGACAATTCCTACTCCCGAAACCACGTTTCCCCTGGGACCAGTTAGAGGCACCATCGAAGAATAGTTGCCATGCATCGCTTTCCATTGTGGAATTACATTCTGCAACTTCGTCGGGAATGTCCTCGTATAGTTTGGAAGCCTCCGAGATCGGATGAGCAACTAGGAAGTCAGCCAACGCTTGGCCTTTGATGGACTTCTGAGGGACGTACACCATGTCATATGGTGTTAATAACATCGCCCAAGTTGCGAGTTGGGAATTAAGAACACTTGGCTTGTTCATCAGTACCCGGAGAGGATTGATCCTGGAGATGATGTGAATAGTCTGGCCCGTGACATAGTGTCGCATTTTCTGGATAGCGAACATCAGAGCCAAGCATTCTTTTTCTACTGGATTGTACCGGTGTTCGGCTCCGACCATCATCCTGCTGAGGTAGTAGATAGCCTGTTCATGACCCATATCGTTCTTTTGTGCGAGAAGAGCTCCCAGAGAATGATCAATCGCTCGAACATACAGCACGAATGGTCTTCCTATGACGGGAGGCACCAGAACTGGCGGATTAATGAGGTAGCGTTTGATATCATTAAACGCTTGCTGACAGGCTTCGTCCCATACGAAGGATACACCTTTCTTCATGAGACGAGAAAAGGGCTGACATCTCCCAGAGAGGTTGGATATGAATCTCCGGATATAAGCCAGACGACCTTGAAATCCCCTGAGTTCCCTCAGATTGTGGGGCGGTCGCATTTCTAAGATGGCCTTGACTTTGTCAGGGTCCACTTGAATGCCTTTGGCAGTAATGACAAATCCCAGGAATTTGTCACTAGATGCCCCCAGAAAGGACTTTGTAGGATTCATTTTGAGTTGATATTGGCGCATCAATTCAAATACTGTCTTCAAGTCTTGGATGTGATTATCCTTGAGGCGGCTTTTAACAGCTACATCGTCCACGTAACACTCCACTGTCTTGCATAAATGCTCATGGAATATGTCACTCATAGCCCGTTGGTACGTAGCCCCTGCATTCTTCAATCCGAAGGGCATGACCGTATAGCAATATACCCCCAATGGTGTCCGGAAGACAGTATGCTTCTCGTCTTCAGGATGCATCTTGATTTGATTGCGTCCTGAAAATCCGTCCATGAAAGACATACGTTCAAAACCGCATGTATTGTCAATTATGACGTCTGTGATGGGAAGAGGAAACTCATCCTTGGGGCAGGCTGCATTCAGATCTCAGTAATCGATGCAGACACGTACTTTCCCATTTTTCTTCATGACCGGGACAACATTGGCGACCCAGTCGGGATGTTGTTCTTTTCGGATGAAACCGCAGGCTATCAACTTCTTGATTTCAGCTTCAATGGCGTCCATCATGTCCGGGCGGAACCGACGTTGGTGCTGCTTCACAGGCTTCAAAGCGGGCTATATATTGAGCTTATGAGTAGCCACCTTTGGATCAAGACCTGGCATGTCCTCATAATTCCATGCAAAGACGTCGATATATTCTTTTATCAACTGGATAACT
Organism: Iris macrosiphon; assembly: GCA_036927795.1. NCBI lineage: Eukaryota > Viridiplantae > Streptophyta > Magnoliopsida > Asparagales > Iridaceae > Iris > Iris macrosiphon. The sequence continues at coordinate 40,952,118 of JAYESA010000008.1, read as the reverse complement.
TCTTCCCTTTCTGCTTCGGAAAGATTGTTACTGATAAATATCGGTTTTGGCGAAAGTTCATTCCCAACGTCAATCTGGATAACTTTATCTTCAGTGGGAGGTTCTCTCTGCTCGAAGCGGAATTCCCATTGTGTATTCATTTGCTGAGCCCAAGCGTCATTCTCAAATAGTTCAGATTCTTGTTCTTCTGCTTCGAAGGAATCTGTCACTACCATATTTACTGATAATGTTCGTTCGAGAGCATGAGGTGCATCGGAGGGCGTTGAGCCGTTTTGAGAAGAGGAAAAGATATCCTCGTTTGACTCAGGAGTTGCGAGGGAGATGGTATACCCTAACCCGAAACGAGTTTGTTGATAGTAGGGATCATCGTGCAGCGGCATTCGTCTTTCTTTCCCGTAGTTGAGACCTGGTTCCAGCTTCAAGTTATAACCCATACTTTGCATGATCTTCAAAGCTTGCGGGCTGTATCTGTGAACCTGCATTTTACCGGCATCATCATCGAAAGAATCTTCTTGTACAGTCGGTTCGTTGCACATGCGGTCGAAGACTATTGAATGTTGACTGCTGCAAGTAGGCGGGACAATGAAGATAGAATCCTCATGCGGTCCATATATCGTGGTGACATTGGATGATGACGCCACTTCCCACATATACGAATGATAGGAATCTATAGCTTCCAAGAATTTTTGCGCTATAGGTTCTATATCGTCATGGGGAGAGGTTTCCTGATTTGGAATTTAAGCGTCAATATACTGGAAAAGATGATCTTTATTATCATCCAAAATTGCGTTCCTGGTTGCATTTACATCAATCGGCTGCCTGTTGCGTCGAAGGTTGATGACCAAGGGTGGAGGCTTCTGGTTCAAAGTGATCACTAGAGGATCACCCCCTTTTCCTGACCTGGTTTTGTTCAGGTGGATAGCCATAGGCTCTATGGCTTTTGGACGAGTAGTCCGCCCTTTCATCTTGATTAACAGAGGTTGTTCGGCAGAGAGTTCTTCTGGCTCCCGGTGGGATTCCTTCTCTGCTTCGGCTGACACCTCTTCCGTGTAGTCTTGAGAGTACAACATGGCATCAGAGTAGTAGGATTCTACTCCTTTAAACGGGTTCAGGTCAGCAAACTCCATTTGTACTGTTCCTTGGGCGTCTATATATTTAAAGCATTGATGTAGAGTCGAAGGAATGATGTTGTGGTCGTGGATCCAAGGTCTACCCAGCAGAATATTGTAGGACACCTCTGAATCAATGACATAACATGTAGCCACTGACCTGAGGTCGCCAATCTGGATCCTCAGACGAATTTTCCCCAAAGGCTTACTTTTCCTTGCGTTGAAACCCACGATTGTAGTGGTGGTATAAGCCAATTCACTGGTAGGAATCCTCAGCAGTTTAAGCAGACTATGAGGAATGATGCTGATTGATGATCCCGGATCTATGTAAATCCGGTCGACCTCCATGGAACCGACGTACCCGGTATAATAGAGAGGTATGTCATGCCTGTTATGTTTTAACAGTATGTCATCTTGAGTGAAAGTGATATTCGGGACCACCTCTATCACACTGTGGCATTGAGGGCATGCCATGGGTTCTTCGTCAAGGGACTTGAGCTGGGTCAAGTATACATCCGCCTGCATCAATGCTTCACTCGGGGCTTGACGAGTGTCTTGAGAGAGCCTGAGTAGTTCAAAGATGGACAACCTGGCTGGTGTATTAGCCAATTGGGCCAGGATATCGAAGTTGTACGGCTTCTCTAAACATTTGTTTCGAATATTTTTTACAGGTTTATCGAAACGCACTTCTTTTTGCTTCCCTTTGTCCGTCGAAATTGGTCTCGAAGGACCGGTCTCTGGTATGACGTATTCTGGTTCTGAAGGCTTGGCAGCTAAAGCTTCTGCCGGTGCATCTTCCTGACTTGCTCCATAGTCTTGGAGGTAAGCTTTCCCCGAACGGGTTCCAGTAGCCAAGGCCTCGTCTTCTGATGCCGAGTGTACCGTAACCGTGTAACATGGTTTACGTTTCGAGTTTTTCTTAGACTTAGCCTTAGCAGCTTGAGTCTCTTTCTCGATCTCTGACACCAGATCTGGGTGAACCCATATAATCTGGCCCCGCTGGATAATTAGGGGTAGCAAGTCATGATTTTGACCCCTAGCCGGAGGAAGATTAACGATGTTCATCGTTGTCCGAGAAATAGGTGTAACACCGTCCGGGACTTCTTGGGGAGGCAGATTGCCAAATTGTAGAGAGATCATGTTGGCTGTGACTGTCTTCTCGCTATTGCGCAGTATGATGGCCTTAACATCGATCAGCTCCTGGATCTTCCTTTTCAGTACATAACACGCCTTTGTAGGGTGGTGTACGTATCTATGGAAGATGTAGTACTTGGGGTTATTAGTACTGCCGACTTTATTAGGCCACTTCTCCTCAGGAAGGGTAATCTTGCCACTTTTGACGAGACACTCGAATATGCTCGGAATATCGTCGTCGTCGAAAGAGTATACTTCAATGGGCCTGGAAGTCCCAGGTTTCGTCTGCGTGGTTGTCGTAGTCTTTTGTTTGGACGTATTGATTGCCAGAGCTTCTTTTCCTTTGGAACCGCGGGGATAGTCGCTGTTGGGGGATAACCTCTTGCCTCTATCGGAGGTAGAGATCATGATGCCATTATCACGCACCTTCCGACTGTTGTCCTCGGCGGCTACCGCTGAGATGATGAACGAGGGCCAATCATGGAACTGATATGGTCATGTGAACACCGAGATGACCGAAAGAAGGTTCTTCCTGCAAATGTCGACCAATGCCGAGTCTGAAACTCCGGGAGGCATTTACAAAGTGGCTTGACAAAAATGTTCGATGAAGGTGCGAACGTCCTCCTTTTCCCTTTGCTTCACTTCGATGAGAGAGGACATAGACATGTCCATCCCTCCCTCGTAGAATCGTGCGAAGAATAAGGCCTTGAAGTCGTCGAAGTAAGTAATGCAGTTGTCCGCCAGGCTGCGGTACCACTGGTAAGCTACTCCCGAGAGACAGCCCTTGAACACCTGAGTGAGGAGGGTGTCATTCCCCTGTAGTAACACCGTCATCATACTGAAGTAGTTCATATACTGACTCGGTGATATTTTTCCCTCGAACAGAGCCATGGTCTGTGGTTTGTATTTAGGAGGGAAAGGGGCCTCTTCCCAGATAGCTGGGTAAGGCTGGTTGATTCCCAATTTCTTGAGCTGATCTTTGTGCTTCAAGGCATCAAATTGGGCTTTCAACTCCCGTACTGCCTACATCAGATTTTTAGCCGGTAGCAGGACCACGGAGTGGTGAGGAATCGGTTATATTGTGACTCCAATGGGAGGTAATACATTCTTCGAGTGAGAAAGCGGAGGAACTGCTGACTCCTGATCTAGAGCAGGCTCTTGGATCGCGTTGGATGGTGGTAAGTCCACCCCCACACGTATCTGAGTTAGAGGGACCGATGCTTGAGCCATTGCAGCTGTGTGTTGAGTTAGCATCATCTGGTGCATGTTCTCCATCATGGATTGCATCTCTTTCAGAGATGTCTCTAGTACAGTAATGCATTGCTCAGCGCTTCCGGACGGGGAAGCTTCCTCGCGTTCATCTCCAATGGCATAAACTCCCATCTCCCTGGGTGTCATTGAAAGATTAGTATAGGTATCTGTAGAAGTTGACTCTATACTTTCGACATCTGATTCGGGAGACTGGCGACCCCCAGCATCGGAATCAGAAGAGTACGAAGTCGGTTGTCGTGACCTCGAATGAGTGTTTCGGAATACCCCAGCTTCGGTGTTCCTAAGGAGCATGTTGAATCTCCTTCGGCTTGGAGTTCTAGAGGGATGACGTCTTGAGCCCGACCTTCCTCTAGGTATGTGTGAAGCCTATTCACAGATCCATGCGTGGGATCTTCTTCCTGGAAAGACGGAGAGTATCTCAACCGGTCAAAAATCGACCGTTTTGCTTTAGAACAACAACAATTAATTACAATCATATGACTATTACAATAGTGCTCGTTAGGAGGCATAATAGACATGCTGGAAGATCCCCTCTCCTTACATTTCTGGATCAGATACTTACGCAGGTCAGGAGGATTTACAGAAGAAGAAGATGATGGTTTGTTCCTTCTGTTCACATCAGTCGGCATGCGAATGTTGGGAACCATAGTTTTCCCTGTGCCACCTATATACAACAGGTTGGCCATCTAGGTGGCGGATAATCCCCTAGGAGGGTGTCTTTCCGCAAATTGAGCCTTCTTTACGCTGAGGGGCTTCTCCTGGCGTAATTTGGAGCTCTGCTCTGGCTGGCGTAAAGCTGAGGATGTCCTCAGTCGGCCGTCAGCCTCTCGCGTAATCCGGAGGGCAGGCAGATTCTTCCCTTGCTGGCGTAAAGGCCGAGAAGTTGAGCAGTCCGCCGCTTGCCTTCCCTTGCGTAGATTGTAGGGATCGTCTGCTTTTTCGCGGAGGGCAGATGCATTTTTACGCACGGAGCGCGTTTGGAATTTCTGATTTGGCGCTAAGGCATTGTCAAAAATTCTGTCTGCCCTGTCTGCGACAGGAGACTGGATTTTACGTGCAGAGCGCGGAGTAGGCTTCGGGACTAGCGCTGAGGCGTTGTCCAAAGTTTTGTCTGTTCCGTCAGTGACGGGAGACTGAGTTTTACGCACAGAGCGCGATGTATACTTCTGGATTAGCACTGAGGCATTGCCAGAAGTTTTGTCTATTCCGTCAGTGACGGGAGACTGAATTTTATGCGCAAGGCGCGGAGGGTGCAATGCTACAACCTCGTTGGTCAGAGAGATCGGAGAGTCGACAGGAATGGTAGAGGATGTCTTGGGCATCCAGACCTTACGCAGCTTCCTGTTGTCTTGGACAGAGAGAGAGTGAGAGCTACCCCTTGTTCGAAGCATGTCTTTGTAGGCAGACTGGTCGAACTGGACGACCAGTGTCTTCTTTACGGATCCCACGGATACCGTATCGTGTTGAGCAATTGCTTCCTCATCAGAAGAGAAAGATGTCCCCAGCAGAGTCGTCATCTGTGTTGTTTGATAAAATAAACGAAAGATATGGAAACGAGATTTTATACGAAAACCCGCTCTTATGTTTACAAACAAGAAGTACAATTAATCCTATACGAGGATGTTAAGTACAATTTTTTAATCTGGGTAAATATTGTTATAGGAGTCTGATCTGCAGTCGATCACTTTGTCCCTTGGACCACACGATGATGAAGAAGTGCCGTAGAAGACAGAAAGCAGCTTCGAAGGTTGCTGAAGAGAGTGGATGCTCGATGCCAAAGTCGTCGATCACTACTCTTCACTTGAGCTCTGGATTCTTCTCTCCTAAAGACTCTTCGGTTCTGATCTTCAAATCTTCGACCGTTTTCCCTACAATCTTTCGACCTTCCATTTTTCGACCTTGGACCTCTGTCAATAGAGGTCTCTATTGATAAAGTTTTAGTGACAGTGACTACTCAGTCGGCGTAGAAACCGAGTAGTGGAAAGTACAGCACCATTTTACACGATGGTTAAAATAACCGTTGCCCGCGTATAAATGACATTTTGAATGAGCGTGTGACGCATGTCCAATTAAGAAACAACGCGTATAACTGCTGCGAAGATCACGGCATAAAAGCCACGTAGAAAGTTATCCCTCGCGTAGAAAAGGTTGGCGTAGAAGCCAATAACTGTCACCATGGCGTAGAAGCCAAGTAGGCATAGAAGCCGAGTAGGCGTAGAAGCCGAGTAGGCATAGAAGCCGAGTGGGCGCAGAAGATAGCTGATCCTCCTCTCTTGACTGTAGCCTGAGTTGGCGTATTCCAAGGAGATAGCGTACAGCGTGCTCCCATAGCTGAGAATAGCCCGATGGCGTAATGTGCCAAAGTGATGATGTTGACGTTTTAGCCGAAATTACAGTTTTTGAAGATATAATCAAATCTCTTGCATTAAATGCAGAGATCTGCCCCCATCTTGCGCATTAAATGCAGAGGCGTATCTCGAAGATCTGCCATTATTTTGTGCATTAAATGCAGATACGCGCCTCGAACCCGTACGAAGAGCAACTGATGACGTGGCAGTCTGTTTGCCTTCTGCGGAGCGTAAGAAGCTCTCGTATACCTGTGTAAAACTAGACGACGTATTCTAGAGGCGTGTCTTAAAGATTTGCCATTATTCCGCGCATTAAATGCTGAGGCGTGTCTCGCAGATCTGTCATTATTCTGCGTATTAAATGCAGAGACGTGCCTCGAGCTCTGCCATCACTCTGCACATTAAATACAGAGACATGCCTCGAGCTCTGCCATCACTCTGCGCATTAAATGCAAAGACGTGCCTCGAGCTCTGTACGAAGAGCAACTTTTGACATGGCAGTCTGTTTGTCTTCTGCGGAGCGTAAGAAGCTCACGTCTGTCTGTGTAAAACTAGACAGCGTATTCCCTTGTACGCGTAAAAGCAGTTTACGCCAAGGAAATGGCAGTAAATGACAGTCTGGGTTGCTGTGCCGCGCCATCATTATAGCCGTCGCCTGGGTAGTCGTGTAGTACTCTTTGTTAGGAGTCCAGACGTCAGGTTCACTGCATGATCTGACAGGTTCATTTCGAAGAATACGAAGCGTTCCTCGTACACTTCAATGCTGCATTAAAAACGGATGAGTTTTACGCCATAAAGGCGATGTAGCACCCTTTTTACGCTGAAGCAGCCTGGACATACTGCATTATGCGGATGGTCCTTGAGCTTATATTTTATGCTGTACTTAGCAAAAAAGCTCTGTTTGTACGTTGATGGCTCTGAAGTCATCTTTTTATGCTGCCCAGCATCAACATGCTGCGTATAGCTATCCAGCATATTTTTTATGCTTCTACAAGGTCGATCGTCTAATAACACCCAAGACTGAATCTATTAGAACTCTAGCCTAGGGACCAATTACTTTCGTTAAAATATGGCCAAGTTTCTGTGTGAATGGGTTTAGTTTCAAGTCAACAAATGCTCCTATCAGAGACAACTTTCTGGATCTTGATTCCATGAAAAACAGTTATTTGTGTATCAAATCTTCGAACTACAGAGACGTCGATCCAGGCAATGATTTCTTTGGCATCTTACGAGAGATTGTGGAGTTGACATATAATTATGGCACAGAACCTGCTAATATCATGTTATTCAAGTGTGAATTATTCGATCCAATTCAAGATCAAGGTTAGAAAATTGACCAGCATAGCCTTGTGGATATAAACTACAAGCGTAGATATCAAGGCTACGAATTATTTATCTTATCAAGTCAGGCTCAGCTCGTGTACTTCACAACTTATCCTAGACGGGGGACAGCGAGGTCGAATTAGTAGGCAGTATGCAAGACTAAAGCTAGAAATACTTTAACATTGACGAAATAGCTTATCAGGAGGACGAGCTACCTCTTATAACAAATATTGTAGATGTGGACTCAACGGAAGTTACTCATTACACGAGTAATAATATAAAAGATATAGAATTATCCGAAGAGGAAGACGAAGATGAAGACGAAGTAGATGAAAGTGAAGACGATGAGGAGGAAGAGGAAGCAGAGGACGAGAAAGGCGAACAAGATAAATTTTCTGAAGATGATTGAAAATAAAAAATTTTGCCTGTAGAATGTACTATATTTTGACTGTATAATATACTATTTTGACGAATATATGTATTATATTTTGTACTGTAGAATGTATTATTTATTTAGACTTGTGACACCACTAGTTATTTTTTGTACAATTCTATGAATGCTGTGAGATATGCATAAAATTTTGACTGTAGAATGTACTATATATATATATATATATTTGTGTATTTCTTTATTCATCATATGTTGTTATCAGGTATGTCAGGACGACGCGGAGGGTTCGGTAGGTTCTGAGGTAGACAGAGTGCTCCTCCGGTACTGCCTACTGTTGGTTCCGGATCCTCGTAGCCCAGTACTCCAGTATATCGATCAGTCATATCTCCGACTGCGACAATATTATGTGGCATCACTCCTGGGATGAGTAGTTCCAAGTCTGATAGTACTCCTTCGTCAAGCGTTCCTCCTACTGACGGAACCATGGAGACAGATGAGTATGTGGAGGAGGTCGTGCCGACGTTGTCCCAGCATCAGCTAGATCCTCCATGCGCACCTCCGGAGGAGACGATGATAGAGATTTGGGCCGACGGTACAAAGTAAGTAAATTAAATGGTTTAGCATCATATATATCGTGTATTTCTTTATTCATCATATATTGACTTTTTCGATCAAAATAATTATCTCTGTATAGATATCATCCATCGTCGGTTCAGAGATGTCTGGGCCTCTTTCTGAGGAACAACTATGGTGGCCCTTAGATCAACTACTCTGGAGCTCCGGAGGAGAGGAAGGCATTCTAGTTTGCGCACTTCAAGGTAAAAGTATATTATATAAATCCTCTAATTTATGCATATTATATAATTTATCCGTGATGCTCACTTACTAAATTATTTATTGTAGCAAATGTATTTCAATCCTCCGCACCGAGTCGAGTTTATCGAGCGGATGTTTCCTGCCGTTGCCGCCAAGCTTATCCGTGATGCTCTGGATGACCAGAAGGCTCGTGATCGTGCTGGAAAACCGATCCAAGGTTGGATCATGCCTGAGCAGTGGACTGCGATGAGGGCTAGATTTGACGATCTGAGGTACAAGGAAAGGTCTAAGAAGGCCAAGGCGGCTAGGCGGAATGCTGCAAAGTGGTGTGGTAGCTCGATTCTGATGACAGAATATTTTTGTTGTTTAATATATTTTTTATTTAAGATATATTATTTTAATGTAAGTATGATAAAATGGTAGTAGGAAAAATATTTAATTTTAGTACTAAATAATATATTTTTAACAGGTACAGAGGGGTAAGGATGCAAACATGGTGACCATCTTCTTGGCCACCTATCGAAAGGACGGAAATCTCATTGATGAGAGGGCATCGCAGACCTATGTAAGTATTACTTTACTTTGTGTTAATTTTAATATAACTTAGGCAATTATCGAGTATCCAAACTTTTCTAGGCCGAGTATCTTAGGCTGCGTGAGCGGACGACTGATAGTGCACCTACAGCTGGAGAGGCTGGTACTTAATCGCAGCCCGCTCCAGCTCCGTCGGTGGACGAGCTGTGGGTGACTACCGCTGGTGGTCTCCAGAGGGATAAGTACTATGGTATGGGATCATATTGCATCCTGGTTGTGACGTAGTCATCTAGGTCCTCCCCGACAAGTGTGCATTCCTCACAGCCCTCGCAGTCGTCGGCCAGAGTCTAGGAGGCCGTTGACCGTCAGATTGCGTCTCTCTGTGACGAGTTGCTACAAATGATGGTGGAACAGCCCCGGTCCCAGCCGCAGGCGGACGATCCGACGCTCATCGCAAGATTTGATATGCTCGACCGCAGCATCACGGAGCTCCAGGATTTGACAAATGATCTTAGAGTCTCGACAAAGCGCAGTGTGACGGAGCTGCATGCATCATAACTATCCAATGGCGAGAGGCTGAAGATGATGCAGGATTCAATAGTTAATAGCAGTACGAGGTTGTTATCTACCATAGATTCTTACAACCAGCGACTCGCAGAGTTAGAGCAGATACGTCCTCCTGGTGCGCCTACATCGACACAGACTCCACCAACGTTATTGCCTTCTCCATCGATATCGGTATCGATTTCATGGGAGCAGTATGATCTGTTCTTATCCTTCATGTGCGCCGGTGGTCATCCTCCTGCAGATCCGTAGTAGTATGGATATTTGTATGGATATTTGCTAGATATTTGTATTATTTATGATGAGACTCGGTTGTATGGATATTTGCTGTATTCTTTACGACGATAATTTTTCCTGATTAGGTTTTTAATTTCAATATTTTATTTTCTTTAAATTTTATTATATTATTCATATTAAATATATGTTAATTTATCGGTGTTAAGTGTTCGACCCAGTAAATTCAACGGAGGATTGCTCCGAGTTTATTTGTACAGATTGTGAATTAATAAACTGCAGGAATAATAGTTTAAAAATAATTCAGTATTAATTTTTTTATTTTTTTACTGTATCATTAGCGACATTTTTAGCGACGTTTAGCAACGTTAACACACATCGATAATTTAGCGACGTTTAGTCGTTACATACGTCGCTAATTTGTGACATAAAGTGACAAATTACCAAGTCGCTAATTAGCGACGTTGAGTCGCTAATTAGCGAGGTTGAGTCGCTAAACGTCGCTAATCTAGCGACGTATTTACGTCGCTAGAAAACATCGATATAGCAACGTTTGGCGATATTTTTTCCGTCAGTGACTAGCTGAAAGGCGACTTCTATAAAACGTTGCTAATTACGTCGCTAAATTTATTTTGCGATGTTTATTGGTCACTTAGCGATGTTTCTTTACGTCGCTAATTTGACTTTTTCTTGTAGTGGTCGTTATCCCGACGATCCGCCTGCAGTACTCAAACTATTTTCTTGAAAGAATCTTTGTGAACATGTCTGCTCTATTGTCATCTGTATGAACATTTTCAAGTGTCGCTTCCTTATTTTCTACAATATCCCGTATCTAATGATACCGGGTCTCAATGTGCTAGGATCGGCTATGAAATGTCTGGTTCTTCACAAGGTGAATAGCACTCTGACTATCACAAAGCAAATTATATTGCTCTTGCTTTAGCCAAATTTTTTACAACAACTTCTTCATCCACAACAAATCCTTGTAAGCCTCTGTTGCCGTAATTTACTCTGCCTCTGTCGTCGACAAGGCAACACACTTTTGTAATCGTGACTGTCACGATACTGCTCCACCAGCAAACATCATCACATAGCCCGAAGTCGATCGTCTCGTGTGTACATCTCTAGACATATCAGCATCGGTATACCAAACCACCTTTGGCTCGTCACCACCAAAAGAAAGTCTCCAATCGGAAGTGCCCAGAAGATATCGTAAAATCTACTTGACCCAACTCCAATGTACCCTTCCAGGATTGGAAGTATACCTGCTAACTGTACCAACTGTGTGAGTGATGTCTTACCTCGTACACACCATAGCATACATACGACTTCCCATAACTGAGGTATATGGAACCCGTTATATATCTTACTTCTCATCCTCGTTAGATGGACACTGCTCCTCAGTGAACTAAAAGTGAGCCGCAAGGGGATTACTCACTTTCTTCGACCCGTCCATCTCGAAATGCTGAAGTACCTGGTGAATGTACTTCTTTTGAGACAAGTGTATCATCTTGGACTCTCTCTCTCTCTCTCTCTCTCTCCCTCTCTCTCTCTCTCTCTCTCTCGGCTAGTCTCCATCCCAAGAATAGTCTTCGTTGTGCCCAAATCCTTCATAGAGAAGATGGCACCCAGTTGGCACTTCGGCTCCGCTATCCTAGTGGCATTCTGACCCACCAGGAGCATATCATCAACATAGAATAGTAAAATAATGAAATCATCCTCGAAAAAGTACCTCACAAATATACAGTGGTCCGACGTCGTCCATGTGTAACCATGCTCCCCAATAAATGACTCGAACGTCCTATACCACAGCTTCGGAGCCTACTTCAGACCATACAAGCTCTTCCTCAACTGGCAGACCCAGTGTGACTTGTCCTTCTTATAGAATCCCTCTAGCTGTTCCATGTACAACTCATCCTCAAGATCACCGAGGAGAAATATCATCTTCACGTCCATTGCTCGACCTCCAAGTTAAAACTGGCTTCCAATGCAAGCACCACCCAAATAGATGACTGCTTAACGACTGGCGAAAAGATCTCATCATAATCTATGCCTTTTTGCTGACCGTAGCCTTTAACTACTAGCCTCGCTTTGTATCGAGGGCAAGTAACATCATCTGTCTGCTTCACTCTAAACATCCATCGATTCTTCAAAGCCTTCTTGCCTTTTGGCAACCGTACCACATCATAAGCAGAGTTGGCCTCCAAGGAACTCATCTCCTCCTACATGGCCACCATCCACTCATGCCTGTGTTCATCTTCTATAGCCTCTAAGAAACTTTTGGATTCTCCCCCGTTAGTCAGTAAGTTGCACATACTCACCCGGTGAGTATCTCGTAGATGGTCGATGCTCTCTATCGCTCCTCCTTAATGGAACTACTGGTGCTGGCTGTATACCAACAATCTCCTCCTCAGGAACTGCCTCCTCGGCATGCTCATCCTCCTGAAGATCACCCTGACCACCATCAGCAGGCTGATGATCAAGGTTTGGAGCAACTTCATGTATTGGCTCCCCCATAACTGTATCCTCTGCGATATCCTTTGGAGACTATTCGAAGAAAAATGACTCTAACTCAGGCAATTTCTCAGCCTCAGAAGGCATCTCGAAATCCTGAGTGTTGGTCATGGTATGATACTCGATGAATACTACGTACCTGCTTTTGTAGAGCTTTCTTCCCACTGGGTCGTAGAGTCTATAGCCAAACCCATCCCGACAGTAACCGACAAAGATGCACCGCCCCATCTTCGGCTCAAATTTGGATCTTTCGTCCTTCGGTACATGCACGAAGGCCTTGCAACCAAACACTCACCGGTAATTGTATGACGACTCTTTGTCCTACCATACTTTGTCAGGCACATCACCCTGCAAAGGAGCACTAGGGATAAATTAATAATATAAGCATATGTGTAAAAAGTCTCACTCAAATAGATGTCCGGCAAGTTTGCTTGTGACAGCAAATACCATATCCTCTCTATCAGCATCTTGTTCATCCGCTCCGCTACACCATTTAGGTGATATATCTTTGGCAGATTCTTCTAGTATCATATCCCTTGCTCTCTGCAGTATGCATCAAAGGGACCGATATATTCGCCGCCATTGTCTGACCGAACATATAGCAGCTTCTTGTCTGTTTTTCTTTCAACAAAGGCCTGAAACTTCTTGAAAGTTGGCAGCACATGACCTGTAAACCCCCTAAATTTCTCAAATTATTAAATCTTGGATTTTTTCCAATTTTCTGGAATTTTTTGGGAATTTTCTGTAATTAAAATCAGGGTTTTTAATTAATAAATGATTTTTAATTAGCAATAAATAATATTAAAATATCATGAAAATAATATTTTTGGGTGTAAAATGAAAAATTGGACTTAGGGTAATTTTTCTGGATTTTTCTGGGCCTCAGACCTATTTTTAAATACCTCAAAACCATTTTTATTAATTAATTAATTAATTAAACTATTTATATTTATTATTAATTATTACTATTATTTATTATTTATTTTTATTTTATTTTTTTTTATTTCGTTTCTGGGCCGGCCCGGCCCAGTGGGCCGAAGCCCAGCCCAGCCCGGTCCCCCGCCCTATCGGGTCGGGTCGGGTCAGCCAACCCGACCCGCCCGCAACCCCCGACCCGGTCACCCACGACCAGCCCCGCCCCCGCGAGACGCGGTCAGCCGCCGACCCGCCCGGCCACGCGGCGCCTCCGCCGGCCCCCTCGCCCGCACCCCGCGGCCACGTCCCCCCTTTCTCCGCCTCCTCCGCCCAACGGCTCCGCCCGCAAACCCTATTTAAACCCCCCCTCGCGGCTACACCCCCCCAGCCTCCTCCTCCGACCACCGCCTAGCGCCGCCGCCGTCCCCTCCTCGCCGTCGACCCGTCAGCGCCTCCTTCTCCCGTCTCCGCCCTCCGGAGCCCCGCCAGCGGCCGTCTTCTCCCTCGACAGCAGCAGCAGCACAGCAGCCAGCCGCAGCCGCCGTGCCGGCCGCCCTGAGCCGCCGCCGCCCCCGTGGAAGCCGCGCCGCCCCTCGGCGAACCGTCCCCCGCCCTCGCCGACGCCTCTCCGGCCGCCCTCCGCCGTGTGCCGCCGGAAATCCGACGAAACCCTAACCCTAGCCCTAATTCCCTTCGCGTGTCCGACACGAGTCGGACACGGTTCGACCCTGTTTTCGGGTCCCCTTCAGGTACGTGTAACTTTCGCCTCGTAGCTCTGTTTTCAGTTCCGCAAATTGCGTTGTGAAGCCTGTATGACCCTCTCGGTGTCGGACAAACTGTTCGGGACACCGCGTCCTGTGGTGATCGCACACCGCGATCCAAAAACAGGAAAAACCAGACCCTGTTTCACCCCGGAACCGAGTACGTCCCGCCAAACGGGACGACTTGGTCGCGTGCGGTCTTCACAGATACGTGCGCATCATCGATACGGACGTGTGAGTCTTCGTGAAAGCTGATTCGGGTGTGCGTGCACACCGGAATCAACGCGTATCCGCGGACATCGCCCCCATTTCGGCAATTCATCCTAACTTCGTGCACACTCGTCAGATCGAGACGAAACTTGCGCCATCGGACTCGTAGCGATACGCTGGTCCTGTGGGTCAAGTTTGGTTCGATTCTGAGAACGTTGACGAAATCGCGTGTCGTGGGCCCCACAGGCCCCGCTCGACGGGCGATTTTGTGTTCGGCTCATCGGAATCCAAATCTGGAAGTTCCGTTGGGTTCGTATCAGCGTTCCTGACCTGTTGACACTAAGTTTGGTGAATTTGGAGACTTTTGACTCGGACACGTTTTTCGGTGCAAAGCGGGCTCAACGGCGGACCCCGTTTTGACCCGAAACTGCCGTTTTTGCCCTTGTCTCCAATTTGGACCCAAGGACAGGCGTTTCTAGCTATTTGACATCTTCTGAGAGTGATGGTAATGTCTATTTCAGCTTTTGGACTCATCTCTGGACTTTTCCCCCAAGAACCTAATTAATCAGATCCAAACAACAGGCAAGTACCTGCACCTCAAGTTAATCTTTATATATTGTGATAATTAATTCCCTGTCTTACATGTACCCTTGATGATTACACATCGTGTTAGAAATGTTGAATTTTATGTCTTGAATAATTGGTAGTTCCTGTCTTGTTTTTCATGTCGGGTGGGAGAATACTAGGAGGCATGTAGTTTACCCTTTCCCCTGTCGTGACTGCTAGCTTTTGGTACGCGACTGTACCATCAGCCTGATACTCGATTATTCCTGACTGCTAGCCGCCTATGGCGTGCCTGATTAGCCTTATAAACCCCTACATGCCAACTATGTATTCTAAAAACAAACATAAGTACACACATATAGTTTCTGGTTATTTTCTTGCTAGCTATTGTAGCTTCATTTCCTGTTTCATTTATTTCTGTCTCTCATATTCCTGTTTGCAGTTAACTCTGAGATAATAATGTTCTGTTAATGCTGTTCTCAACATGATATCCAATATTTAATTGTCATATAATATTTAGTTTAACATTGTTGTGCACTGTGTACTTTGCTCCTTTCCTGACTGGATCTGTTGATTTAGGCGATGATGAGGACCTTGCTCCTACTTATTATGGTCCCTATGAGGGGACTGATGATACCTATGAGGAGCCAGAACCCACCCAGGAGACCCCTGCTGCAGAGTAGCTAGCAGTAGCTATCTTTTATTCTGTTTCTTATCTTATTTAATCGGGTTTGTCCCCGATTTCATTTGGAATTCCTGTATTAAACATTTGAATCTGTTGTCACATTTATTTTCAGTTGCAAATCTTAAGTTTCATTTCTCATTATTATCTTGCCTATGTTGTAGCTTCTCATTCATTCATGTCAGTAGATTTCCTTATGAAGCATAGCTTAAGCACTAAACCCCTTAGGAATTGTTATAAGATCATTACCGGTGGAGGAATCATTCCGGTTAGTGATGCTTGTAACAATTGTCCTATCACATTATGTGGAAGAGAACTGTATGCTAGACTACTTGTAATGCCAGTGCCCAGTTTTGACATTATACTGGGTATGGATTGGTTAAGTCAACATCATGCCACAATAGACTGCCACAGAGGTAGTGTAATCTTCAGGCCACCTGACAAGCCAGAATTTGAATTTGCTAGAGGTTCTAGGAAAATGGGTAATAACATAATTTGTGGAGCCCTAGTAACAGAAGAATTACCACCTATCATCTCTGAATACCTTGATGTTTTCCCTGAGGATCTCCCAGGCTTACCCCCAGACCGAGAAGTTGAATTCTCCATTGACTTAGTGCCAGAAGCAGCACCAGTATCTCAGAATCCCTACAGAATCAACAAGAAGGAGATAATAGAACTAAATGAACAAATCAAAGAGCTAGAAGACAAATGCTTCATTAGGTCTAGTGTCTCACCCTGGGGAGCTCCAGTATTATTTGTGCCCAAGAAGGACGGAACATCCCGAATGTGTATTGACTATAGGGCCCTGAATGCCTTGACAATTAAGAATAAGTATCCCCTGCCCAGGATAGATGACTTATTTGATCAGCTGAGTGGAGCTCGAGTGTTTTCAAAGATTGATTTAAGGTCTGGTTACCACCAAGTAAGGGTGAGAAAGGAAGACATCCCTAAAACTGCTTTCAATACCCGGAACGGACACTACGAATTCTTAGTAATGCCGTTCGGGTTGACGAATGCTCCAGCAGTTTTTATGAACCTAATGAACAGAGTTTTCCAGCCATACCTAGACAAATTTGTAGTGGTCTTCATTGATGATATTTTGATCTACTCCAAGACCCCCGAAGAACATGAAGAACATTTGAGGTTAGCATTGGAGACTTTGAGGAAGGAAAAACTTTATGAAAAATTATCTAAATGTGCTTTCTTCCTAGACAAAGTAGAATTCTTGGGACATGTTGTGACTGGAGATGGAATAGCAGTAGATCCTAAGAAGATAGCTGCAGTAGAATCCTGGCCCACTCCAGACTCTGTAGCTGAGATTAGAAGTTTCCTGGGACTAGCTGGCTACTATCGGAAGTTTGTGAAGGACTTTGCTAGAATTGCGGAGCCCATGACAAAATTAACAAGAAAAGATGAAGAGTTCACCTGGACTGATGAATGTCAGCATGATTTTGAGGAATTGAAGAAAAGACTGACTTATGCCCCTATTCTGACCTTACCTTCCAGAACCGGAGGTTTCGCTATTTATAGTGATGCTTCTGGAAAAGGTCTAGGTTGTGTACTGGAGCAGAACAAGAAGGTAATAGCATATGCCTCTAGACAGCTTCGACCACATGAAAAGAATTACCCAACTCATGATTTAGAATTGGCAGCTGTCATTTTTGCTCTTAAACTATGGAAGCATTATCTTTATGGAGAAATGGTGGAAATATTTACAGACCATAAAAGTCTAAAATATATCTTCACTCAGAAAGAGCTAAACATGAGGCAAAGAAGGTGGCTGGAACTAATGAAAGACTTTGATATCACTCTTCAATATCACCCTGGGAAGGCAAATGTAGTTGCTGATGCTCTAAGCAGGTATCCTATGGCGATGTACTTGACTATGGACAGACACCTGCTGGAGGACTTGGAAAGTTTAGGTATTGAAGTAATTATCCCAGGAAAAGAAGGCCAAATGATGAACTTGCAGATTCAGTCTACTTTAATGGACAAGATCAAGGAGACTCAGTTTCAAGACGAAGGCCTGCGAAGCCTTCGAGGTCAAGTGCAAGCTGGATTAGTAGAAGAGTTCAGAATTCATGAAGATGGATCACTGAGGCATGGCGATAGATTATGTGTACCTCAAGGAGACATAAGAGAAGAAGTTATGCAAGAGGCGCACAGATCGCAGTACTCTATACATCCAGGAGCCAACAAGATGTACAAGGACCTGAGGACGCATGTTTGGTGGCATGGCATGAAAAGAGAAGTAGCCAGGTTCGTATCTCGTTGTTTAGTATGCCAGCAAGTCAAGGCAGAAAGACAAAGACCTGGAGGACTGCTTCAACCCCTACCCATCCCGGAGTGGAAGTGGGAACATATCACAATGGATTTTGTTTCCGGACTTCCAAGGACACCTAGTGGTAAGGATGCAATCTGGGTGATAGTAGATAGACTGACCAAGTCTGTACATTTTCTACCTTTCAAAGTAGGGCTATCTACAGAGAAGTTGGCAGATTTATATATCAGACACATTGTCAGACTGCATGGAGTCCCAGTAAGTATTGTCTCCGACCGAGATTCAAGATTCACCTCTCACTTCTGGAAGAGCTTGCAAGCCAGCTTGGGGACTCAACTCAAATTCAGCACAGCTTATCATCCCCAAACCGATGGGCAATCGAAACGTACAATCCAGACCCTTGAAGATATGCTCCGTACATGTGTTCTGGATTTTGGAGGATCCTGGGAAGACTACCTACATCTGGTGGAGTTCTCTTATAATAACAGTTACCAAGCCAGCATCGAGATGACTCCATTTGAAGCTCTGTATGGACGAAGATGTCGTACCCCGCTATCATGGGACGACGTTGGAGAAAGAGCCCTGCTGGGACCAGAGATGGTGATCGATTCAGCTGAGAAGGTAAAGCAAATAAGGGATAGACTTCGAGTGGCTCAAGACAGGCAACGACATTGGGCAAATAGCCACCGAAGGCCCTTAAAATTTGAGGTAATTAAATTTATGAAATTCAAGCCAATTTAAATATTTTGCTTATGGAACTAAGACTTGATTGTGACTTTATTAAAGGTTGGAGAGCTGGTATTCTTAAAGATTTCCCCGACACGTGGCACCATTAGGTTCGGAAGGAGTGGAAAACTCAGCCCAAGATTTATTGGACCTTTTGGCATACAGGAGAAGATCGGAGAAGTGGCATACCGACTGGCATTGCCACCCTCTCTGGATGGAGTACATAACGTCTTCCACGTGTCGCAGCTGAGGAAGTACGTGTCAGACCCCAGCCACATTTTGGATCACTCAGAGCTCGAAGTAGGCCCAAGTCTGACTTACCAAGAGCAACCCGTGGAGATTCTGGATCGCTCGGAGAAAGTCCTACGGAACCAGGTTATCTCCCTGGTTCGCGTAGCTTGGAAGCACCATTCTCCCGGCGAATCCACCTGGGAGCGAGAAGACGAGATTAGAGAGCGATACCCCTATCTTTTTGAACCCTGAGGTATATTTTATTTCTCGGCCTTTCCTTTTCGTGCCTTGTTATTCTTAAATTTCGAGGACGAAATTTTTGTAAGTTGGGTAGGTTGTAAACCCCCTAAATTTCTCAAATTATTAAATCTTGGATTTTTCCCAATTTTCTGGAATTTTCTGGGAATTTTCTGTAATTAAAATCAGAATTTTCAATTAATAAATGATTTTTAATTAGCAATAAATAATATTAAAATATCATGAAAATAATATTTTTGGGTGTAAAATGAAAAATTGGACTTTGGGTAATTTTTCTGGATTTTTCTGGGCCTCAGACCTATTTTTAAATACCTCAAAACCATTTTTATTAATTAATTAATTAATTAAACTATTTATATTTATTATTAATTATTACTATTATTTATTATTTATTTTTATTTTGTTTTTTTTATTTCGTTTCTGGGCCGGCCCGGCCCAGTGGGCCGAAGCCCAGCCCAGCCCGGTCCCCCCGCCCTATCGGGTCGGGTCGGGTCAGCCAACCCGACCCGCCCGCAACCCCCGACCCGGTCACCCACGACCAGCCCCGCCCCCGCGAGACGCGGTCAGCCGCCGACCCGCCCGGCCACGCGGCGCCTCCGCCGCCCCCCTCGCCCGCACCCCGCGGCCACGTCCCCCCTTTCTCCGCCTCCTCCGCCCAACGGCTCCGCCCGCAAACCCTATTTAAACCCCCCCTCGCGGCTACACCCCCCCAGCCTCCTCCTCCGACCACCGCCTAGCGCCGCCGCCGTCCCCTCCTCGCCGTCGACCCGTCAGCGCCTCCTCCTCCCGTCTCCGCCCTCCGGAGCCCCGCCAGCGGCCGTCTTCTCCCTCGACAGCAACAGCAGCACAGCAGCCAGCCGCAGCCGCCGTGCCGGCCGCCCTGAGCCGCCGCCGCCCCCGTGGAAGCCGCGCCGCCCCTCGGCGAACCGTCCCCCGCCCTCGCCGACGCCTCTCCGGCCGCCCTCCGCCGTGTGCCGCCGGAAATCCGATGAAACCCTAACCCTAGCCCTAATTCCCTTCGCGTGTCCGACACGAGTCGGACACGGTTCGACCCTGTTTTCGGGTCCCCTTCAGGTACGTGTAACTTTCGCCTCGTAGCTCTGTTTCCAATTCCGCAAATTGCGTTGTGAAGCCTGTATGACCCTCTCGGTGTCCGGACAAACTGTTCGGGACACCGCGTCCTGTGGTGATCGCACACCGCGATCCAAAAACAGGAAAAACCAGACCCTGTTTCACCCCGGAACCGAGTACGTCCCGCCAAATGGGACGACTTGGTCGCGTGCGGTCTTCACAGATACGTGCGCATCATCGATACGGACGTGTGAGTCTTCGTGGAAGCTGATTCGGGTGTGCGTGCACACCGGAATCAACGCGTATCCGCGGACATCACCCCGTATCCGCCTTTTCGGCAATTTACCCTAACTTCGTGCACACTCGTCAGATCGAGACGAAACTTGCGCCATCGGACTCGTAGCGATACGCTGGTCCTGTGGGTCAAGTTTGGTTCGATTCTGAGAACGTTGACAAAATCGCGTGTCGTGGGCCCCACAGGCCCCGCTCGACGGGCGATTTTGTGTTCGGCTCATCGGAATCCAAATCTGGAAGTTCCGTTGGGTTCGTATCAGCGTTCCTGACCTGTTGACACTAAGTTTGGTGAATTTGGAGACTTTTGACCCGGACACGTTTTTCGGTGCAAAGCGGGCCCAACGGCGGACCCCGTTTTGACCCGAAACTGTCGTTTTTGCCCTTGTCTCCAATTTGGACCCAAGGACAGGCATTTCTAGCTATTTGACATCTTCTGAGAGTGATGGTAATGTCTATTTCAGCTTTTGGACTCATCTCTGGACTTTTCCCCCAAGAACCTAATTAATCAGATCCAAACAACAGGCAAGTACCTGCACCTCAAGTTAATCTTTATATATTGTGATAATTAATTCCCTGTCTTACATGTACCCTTGATGATTACACATCGTGTTAGAAATGTTGAATTTCATGTCTTGAATAATTGGTAGTTCCTGTCTTGTTTTTCATGTCGGGTGGGAGAATACTAGGAGGCATGTAGTTTACCCTTTCCCCTGTCGTGACTGCTAGCTTTTGGTACGCGACTGTACCATCAGCCTGATACTCGATTATTCCTGACTGCTAGCCGCCTATGGCGTGCCTGATTAGCCTTATAAACCCCTACATGCCAACTATGTATTCTAAAAACAAACATAAGTACACACATATAGTTTCTGGTTATTTTCTTGCTAGCTATTGTAGCTTCATTTCCTGTTTCATTTATTTCTGTCTCTCATATTCCTGTTTGCAGTTAACTCTGAGATAATAATGTTCTGTTAATGCTGTTCTCAACATGATATCCAATATTTAATTGTCATATAATATTTAGTTTAACATTGTTGTGCACTGTGTACTTTGCTCCTTTCCTGACTGGATCTGTTGATTTAGGCGATGATGAGGACCTTGCTCCTACTTATTATGGTCCCTATGAGGGGACTGATGATACCTATGAGGAGCCAGAACCCACCCAGGAGACCCCTGCTGCAGAGTAGCTAGCAGTAGCTATCTTTTATTCTGTTTCTTATCTTATTTAATCGGGTTTGTCCCCGATTTCATTTGGAATTCCTGTATTAAACATTTGAATCTGTTGTCACATTTATTTTCAGTTGCAAATCTTAAGTTTCATTTCTCATTATTATCTTGCCTATGTTGTTGTGAATGAGCTAGTTAGTAATTATGGATTGACCTAGACAGCGTACTACCGCCGACTCTGCGGCGTAGGCTGGACGTACCCACGCACTCGTGCCCGAACTTCCGGGTGCGGGTCGTGACATGACCCTTGGTCTTTAAGGCATAAACCCAAACCATTCTGGAATAATCATCAATAAAAGTTACAAAGTAAAAAGCATCACCAATAGATTTTACCTTCATAGGACCGCAGACATCAGATTTAATCAACTCGAGCAACGCCGGCTTCCTTGAACTTGGGTGACTTTGGAATGACACCCTATTTGTCTTTCCTGCCAAACAGTACGTGCACCTCTCCAACTTTGTAGACTTGAGTCCAAGAATCACCTTCCTGTTCACCAAGTAGCTCATGTTCTTCTCGCTGATGTGGCTGAGCCGCATGTGCCACAAATTGGTAGACGTATCAGTAGCTGCATTCACCTCATGTGCCCCCTGTTCACTTCCTTCCATATAGTAGAGTTCGGATCTCTTGCTTCCTCTGGCAATCACCATCAAACATTTGGAAAGCTTCTACTGACTTTTCCCGAAGAGATTGAAGAAACCCTCATCATCCAACCTTCCAACTAACACCAGGTTGAAACGGATATCATAGACATGATGAACATTTTTTAGAACAAGAACTACACCCGTCTTTGTCCTCAAATGCACATCTCCAATGGGAACTGCCTTCAACACATCTCCATTTTCCAAATTCAACACTCCACAGTCGCCTGTTGTGTAAGTAGTAAATAGTGCCCTATTGTGAGATACGTGCACTGAAGTACTTGAGTCCACCAGCCAAGAGTTTTTATCACATGCGAGGTTTATAACTACCGCATCACCTACAATGATCATATCGCCTCCATGTGCCGAGGTCACTGTTGTAGTGTTCTCGCACTGTTTCCCCTTGTCGCCCTTCTTCTCTCTCTTCCAAGCAAAATAGTTTCGCTTGATGTCGCCCTTCTTGCCACAATGGTAATACTCCGAGTCCTCGTACCGACCCTCGAACCTTCTCCTGCTTTTGTCTCTGTCACCGCCTGAACTCCTGATTTTACCCCTTCCGTGGCTCTCTGAAACAAGCGCCTCTGGGTTGGATGTGGATGAAGTGCCCTGAGAATGTCTCTGCATCTCTTCATTCAATACCCCACTCTTGGTAAACTCCAGACTAACCACGCCTTCCGGAGCATAAGCGTTCATAGACACTCGTACGGTCTCCTACGAGTCTGGCAATGTACACAGTAGCCATAGTCCCTTAACCTCGTCGTCGAACTTAACTCCTATCGAGGATAGCTGGTCAACCACGCCATGTAACTCACTCAAATAATCCGTAATAGACGTTCCATCTTTGTACCGCAGACCCATCATCATCCGGATCAGGAATAATTTATTTATCCCGGCCTTCTTCGCATACAAAGATTTCAGCTTATCCCACAGTGTCCTCGCATGCTTAATACTAGCAACGTGGTTGTACACGTTCTAGTCAACGATCTGCCTGATGTACCCACACACCTGTATATGCTCGAACTTCCAGTCCTCTTCGGATTTGTCATTGGGCCTCTCGAAAGTAAATATCGGCAGATGCAGCTTCTTGACAAATAGCAGATCCTTCATTTTGCTCCTCCAGTAGTGATAGTTGGTACCGTTCGGGTTTATCATTCGCACCGGCTTCGCGTCTATCTCTCCTTCCTGGTTTTTCTATCAATTTCTGACACCCTTCTAAAATTTTAAAATTTGGCTCTGATACCACACTGTTGGAAACGAAACACGAAAACCGTTCCTCAAATCAGAGAGTACCTGTAAGAGAACCGAGCAAAATGCACAAACCAAAAAATACCAAACACAAATCGTAGACACAAAAATTTTTACGTGAAAAATCTAGATGGAAAAAAAAACCATCGAACGATCGGAGTCCAACCCTGAAGAACCTCCATTAATGGAATAAAGAGAATACACCCTCTACAAGCTCCTCATCGATCTAACACGGATTACCACAACTCTTTCGAACAGAAAATAGATTACAACCACGAAAAAAGAAGATAATAATAAAAATTTCCAAATTGATCTCTTTCTCCGAATCGGTCTCCAATCCTTCTTTCTCCTCTCCAAAGTTACAATGGCACTCTTGCCACCTTTTTTTCTCACTCTTATTTTTTTCTCATGTTGTTGTATATTACATGAGTCTTTATATAAACCCTTGCATGATTTAGGGTTTCCATATAAAAATCTATATATGGAAGCCAAAAATATTTATAAAAATCCAATTACATTCAATCATATATTTAATGAAAATTAAATCATAAATTAGCTTACCCTAAATTAGAAATCCAATTATATGAAAAGTTAATATATGAAAGATCCAATCATAAATATATAATTATAATCAAAGATGGAAATCCAATAATATTTACTCACCATAAATGTTCCAATACACGACTCTCGATGCACTTTTCGAGTTATTTCGACACACGGATGGCGCTCGTCGGACTCCGGGGTATTCTACACATAGGTTGGGAGCCCCATTGATGAGAACGAAACGCAAAAATCGTTCCCCAAAATAGAGAGTACCTGCGAGAGAACAGAGCAAAACGCACAAACCAAAAAAATATCAAACACAAATTGCAGACACACAGATTTTTACGGGAAAAATTCAGATGAAAAAAATCACGGGGGTGTCCAACCCTGAAGAACCTCCACTAATAAAAAAAAAGATTACACCCTCTAGAAGTTCCTCAGCGATCAAACACAGATCACCACAACTCTTTGGAACAGAAAATAGACTACAACCACGAAGATAAAAGACAATAAAAATACCCAAAATTGATCTCCTTCTCCGAAACGGCCTACAATCATTCTTTCTCCTCTCCAAAGTTGCAATGGCACTCTTGTCACTTTTTTTCCACTCTCTTATTTTTTTTTTTTTCTCATGTTGTTGTATATTGCATAAACCTTTATATAAACTCTTGTATAAATTAGAGTTATTACATTCAATCATATGTTTAATGAAAATTAAATCATAAATTAGCTTACCATAAATTAGAAATCTAATGATATTAAAAATTAATATATGAAAAATCAAATCATAATTATATAATTAAAGTTAAATATAAAAATTCAATATAATATTTATTTATCATAAATATTTTAATATATGATGTTCGATGCACTTTTCGAATCGTATTCCAAAATATTTTCTACATAAGTTAGAAATTCCACCCACTCTATTGTCATTGTCGGATACGAAAAAACTAATATGATACTACCGATACTCCAAACCTTGGTGGACAGCTCCGGAGACAAGATCATTGCATATATAATCATAGTGTTCTCAATAACATTGTATTTTTTATTATTTCTTATTCAGTTTTGAGGTAGAAAATGGGTTTAGTACAATAAACTAATAGCACTCTTTGTGAATTACTGGGTCTGTTTGGTAAACAGAAAGTGGAAATAAATTTGATAAAATATAAAAATTTGAGGAGGAGAATTGGTTATCCAGTGTTTGATAGAAGAAGGATGTGAGAGCTAAAACTGGAAGATATGACTGCTGTCAGTTCCTGTCGTGGGCTTAGAGAAGAGTTTTAAGCCTCTTCCACATCTGGAGTTAGCAGCCGGATGTGGGTTGGAATCAATTTTTCTTTTAACTTTAAAATAAAATAAAATTACTTACCGACGGCTACAAGAGGTCACCAAAGACCACGGTGGTGTCAGGACCGGAGGTCCGGAACTTCAGTGGATGGTTCAGGAGCGAGCAGAAGAGGAGGAGGAGGGTTTTCCGGTGGTGGTGAAGTCTTCCGGTGGGGGAGGATATCATTGACGGCGTCTTCCGGAGGAGAAGGAGGAGGAGGAAAATGTTTTTCAGGTGGTGGTGGCATCTCCCGGTGGAGGAGAGTAGTGGTGGCGGCTTCTTCAGGAGGAGAAGGAGGGTCTTTCGTGAGATTATTTATTTTTATTTTTTATTGAGAGAGAAAGAGAGGTTTATGTGTGCTCACAGTGTACATGCTCTCATTTAATTTATTAATATTTTGGTATAAAATAAAATAAAATAAAATAAAATAGAATAGGAAGAGTGTAAGAGTGATTATTAGGAATAATAGTAATAATAATAATAATAATAATATTTTTTATTATTAGATTTAAGTAATAATAATAATAATAATAATTATTATTATTATTATTATTATTATTATCATTATTATTATTATAATTATAATGTTGTGTAATTAAAATTATTGTTATTGTTATAGTTATTATTATTTTAACTAAAATAATCATCATAATTTTTATTATTATAATATATTATTTCACTTTTCGTTTCTTACTTTTCTATTTTAACCAAACACCTCTGTCCCCTACTAGAGGGACAAGAAAGTGTATGGATTTATATCCTTCTTTTCTCATTAAAAGTACAAATTCAAATCCAAATTCACTTTCTATTTACCAAACAGGTCCTTAGACCATATTTGGCTACTAGGAAATGCAGTCGGATTTGGACATTTCTTAGGAAGTGAGCCAAAATCAAAGTTTTCTATTGTTTGGTAAAACTTGTAAGATGTTGGAAAAAAGAAAGAAAGAATAGACAGGTGCATTTCCTGTCGACCGATGTGGGAAGGCTTCCCACATCCACCCTTTTGTGGGATGTAGTTAGTAGGAATTCTATATATTTTATTAATTCTGTAGATAATTACAATTATTAATTATAAATAATATCTAATTAATTATTAAGATAAATTTATTTTTGTTAATAATTTTTTGATGACGACGACAAGGTTTAAAAATTTAGATGTGTTCGTACTCCCTACATTTGGACCTAAATTATCTAATTAAATAATTAATTAGTAAATAAGATATTAAATACTATTTGCAATAAATTATTTATCATATTATATAATTATGATATTTAATTATTACTTATTATTATTTTTTTAAGTAATACTAATAAAAAAATCAGTTGTCACATCCAGTTAACACTAATTAATTTTTTTATTTTTTTCTAATTGTTTATAAAATTAACTAATAACTAATCAAAAATTAATTAGATTTTTAATATAAATTTTTATTCTTAATTTGTTAGAAATTAATTATTTTAATTTATTAAACTAATTAATTAATTTATTAGAAAATTTAATGTAGCGAAATAAATTTTATTAAATTCATGCAAACGAAACAAGTTTGCTAATTTTTGAAATAGAAACATTGTCCGCCAACAGTGTTGGCGGAAAACACAATAAACGTACACGTAGACAAAAAAAAAAAAAAATTAAAGTGGACCCACACCCCAAATTCCGCCAACACTGTTGGCTGAAATTGGGGGAGCCAATTTCAGCCAACAGTGTTGGCGAAAATTGGCCTGTGGTCCCACGGGTTCAGTTGGGTCGTTTGGTTTGGTTTTATTTGGTTTGTTTTATTAGTTTTTTCAATTAGTTTTATATATATATATATATATATATATATATATATATATATATATATATATATATATATATATATATAGTTCTATTTAGTTTAGTTTTGGATTTTAATTTTTTTATTTAGTTTAACATCCAAAATAAAATATTTTATCATTGAACGCAAAAAAAAAAAAATCTACGGTACGAATATTATATTTGTCGTCGATCAGAGTTCGAACAGCCATAACTATTTGTTTTCAAATCGTTTTTCGTCACACAATAGGTCGATTTGTATGTTTTCGACGAGAGTAAAACAATTCGTGTAGAGAGAATTTTCATCCGAAGTAAGACGTAAATATTACAGGCAAAAATATAAAATATAAAATTTTAAAGTATCATAACTTTTGACTGGGAGATCGAAACAAGGCCTAGTTTGTGCCAAAATGACCGTATAGAAAAGTACTTCGGGATAAACCGTTTCATGTTTGATGGACTTTTCAAATTTTTAGAATCGCAAAAAAACAATGTTTCGAACTCCAAATTTTATTTTTTGTAATTTTTTTTTTTACAAAATATTTACTGTACCAATAATAATATTACTGTTAATAAAATCTTGGGATATTTTAAATAAAGGAATACTTTAACAAATTTTAAGGATAGAAATTTTGGATATTTTAAAATTTTGATACATATCGACAACTGAGTTAATTTATTTTAATTTTTTGTTAATTTTGAAATTCCGATACAGTAAATTTTCTGTTAATTTATTTTAATTTTATTTCGTTAAAATATATTTTCTTAAATAAAACAAAATATTCACAAAATAAATTGGCCCCCCACCAATTTAACAAAATAAATTAACAAAAAATTAACAAAATAAATTTTCTGTTAATTTATTTTAATTTATTTTAATTTTATTTCGTTTGCATAAATTTGATAAATTAATTTATTTTAATTTTCTGTTAACCAAATCCAAAACTAAACTAAATAGAACAAAAAAAAATATAACTAATTGAAAAAACTAATAAAACAAACCAAATAAAACCAAACCAACTAAACCAAACGACCCAACTGAACCCGTGGGCCCACAGGCCAATTTTCGCCAACACTGTTGGCTGAAATGTCCCCCCCCCATTTCAGCCAACAGTGTTTGCGGATTTTGGGTTGTGGGGTCCACTTTAAATTTTTTTTTTTTTTTTTTGCCTATGTGTACATTTATTGTGTTTTCCGTCAACACTGTTGGCGGACAATGTTTCTATTTCAAAAATTAGCAAACTTGTTTTATTTGCATAAATTTAATATAAATTTATTTCGCTACAGTACATTTTCTGTTAATTTATTAAATTATTATGTGAATTAATTATAATTTATTATTATTATAATATACTCCTCCACTTTTCAATTTTTATATATTTCTATCTCAACTAAACACATTTGTCTAATCTTTCACTTCCCACTTTTTATTTTTCTATCTCAGCCAAACACATTTGTTCCTTACTAGAAAAACAAGAAAGTTGATGTATTCCTATATAAAATATATCATTAGAAGTACAAATCCAATTTTTCTGCACTTACGATTTATCAAACATGCCCTTAAAAGATCATGCCTATACATAGAGAATGTTCCTGAGAAGGAATTATATTAGTTTTGGTCGAGGCAACAGAAGTAAATCTTCAAACAAACAAACAAAAAAACTAATTCGTATATAGACTTCACATTGTGCTCTTGACTAGTTTAGATTTTGGGGATGCTCAAGTAAAACTTCAATTGTACCAAAAGTTTACATCTGATCACTGATGCCATCTTGTTCAATATTCCGTTGTCCGTACTACTTGTTTAATAGCAAATCTCTGCTGATTCCTACCTAAACATGAAATCATGTTAATTCATGTTCCTGCAACACAGAAATGCAAAAGAAAAGTTTGACAAAGTAAGATGTTCGATCAATCAAAAAAGCTTGATTTATATGCTAAGTTGCATCCCTACGCTTAGATTATCAGAATACTGTGTATTACAAAGTTTACTAGTAATTGTAGGTAAGCAGACACAAACCTAGTCAATTGTGATATTCCTAATGAGCAAAGGTGTAAATTATTTGCAACTATTATAACAGAAATACAAAAAGCATAAAATAATAAATGCTAGAACTTGGTACTCTACTCTCTAATTGTTCCACAAGCTAGAATTTGGTAAAAACAAGTTCAACTTGGAGAGAACGAGAATCAAAGAAATTGAAAACATCTGAGGAAATTCCATACGAAAGAAATTTCAGAAAAATCATCCAAAGTGAATTGAGACGACGTAACGAAAATTCCCAATGACCCCTCGCAACGAACAATATAGAACCAGTCGTCAAGACGAGCACATCATCAACATAAGCAAGGTGAGTGATAAAACCGTCGGGGCCAGCTGTGCTACCACTGTCCTTCCGTCCGTCCGTCGACCGGACTGCTGCTACGAGCTCGTCAGGGGTAGGGGGGGCTCAAGGAGCCGCAAGTTATCCTCCTCAGTTATGATAGAAGGAATAGCACTTAAGAACTGATTATTAAACATTAACTGGATATTTGCGAAATAATTAAGTCAGTGAAGTACCTGATTCCCTCTTCATGAATATCGCGTTTTTGATTAGTGTATTAACCATTAGAAAGAAGAATTTGATTATATATATATATATATATATTGTCAAGAGAACGAAACCGACGTATCTTTGAGGATCTTTTTCTTCGTATTTTTAGATTTTTACAGTAAAAAAAATATAAATGCTAACATAGATATTCTAGATCCCAGATGATCTATTTTGTAAACTGGATGGATTTTAGTTGTAATCATCGTTTATCTATAATTTTTTCTTCTTCTATATATATATATATATATATATATATATATATATCAAAAGAATAATGTAGCCTACAAACACAAACACACAGAAGCTAACTGAGCTACCCAATATATTGAGAACCTTTGTGTTTCAAGCGGCTGAGATAATTAATGATCTCCAACAATTGCTGTCGACTATACTGCGTCAAACCCAACATTTGTTGTTGCCTATACCAAATCCCGGTGCCGAAATTGCATAAGAAGAAGAGATAATTTATGGCTTCGTCGATCAATCCACAGAGGGGGCATAAAAGAAGCGGAGGAATGGATCACAAACTTTTTGATTCTATTCATTGTGAGAAGTCTCCGGCGGATAGCTTTATACATGCGGTAGCTGAACTTGGGACAGGACAAAAAATTTGTTAAATAGCGGCTGATTTCAGCGACGGATTAATATCCATCACTAGTTCAGTGACGAAATAACGACGTATTAGTGACAATTTGTTTTTTTTTTTTCCAGAAGTAATTTTATGTCGATATTCTGTCGCTATTCCATCAGAATATTTGTAGTGACGAACTAGCGACGGAATTGTTTCGTCGCTACCAAACGTTATACTTCACAGGAACCACTCTCCCTCTTCATTTGACATTCGATCCAAAATTTGGTTTCCTCCAAAAATCTCTCCTTCCTTATCGACTCAACGACGACGACCCTCCTTGGCTCGACGGCGGCCCCCCTCCTTCTCCTTCCTCCACCTCCTCACTCGATGACGCCCCCCTCTGATCCTCTCCGATCACTCGACGGCCCTCCTCCTTCTCTTCCCTCCTCTTCCTCACTCGCGACGGAGCACAGGTGCTGACCACCCCCCTACCCCAATTAACACATGCGACACACAGGTAATGCCCTAAGATTTTCTTCTTGACACAAACACGGACACAATTTGGATATTATTGTTAAATTTTGGTGTGTTATATCTAGGTTTTGACACGGACACAGACACGAGATGGAGGGGACAATAAAGAGTGAAACTAGAATGTATGGCTATCATCTATGATTTATGTTTTGACACAGTCACAAACATGAGAAGATGGGTGATACGGACATAGACACAAATTATTCTAGAGATGAGAACAATATAGGGTTTTGACACGGACAAGTAGGGTTTCTTAGAACCTAGCTCAACTTCATCTCAAGTAAGCACAACAATTATTATATGACTAAATCAATATATTCAAATCACTATGTATCATGACCGGCAATGAGACTATTGGA
This sequence comes from Iris macrosiphon, assembly GCA_036927795.1. Classification (NCBI taxonomy): domain Eukaryota; kingdom Viridiplantae; phylum Streptophyta; class Magnoliopsida; order Asparagales; family Iridaceae; genus Iris; species Iris macrosiphon. The sequence continues at coordinate 40,921,046 of JAYESA010000008.1, read as the reverse complement.
TCGGTGCCTCATTTATCTTTGAAATATCAAAATTTGGGAACCAATATTAGAAATTAGGAATTTAGAAAGAGAGTAATGTTAGGCAAAGCCCTCATGTTTGAAAGTGTTTCTCTAGAATACATATGAATTCTCAATCACCCTGATCTCTACATGTCATCTAATAATATATATGGTACGTACGTCCAGAATCATTCACGGGTAAGAAATTAATGAGTCGATACTTAGTTGATCGTGCGTGGATGTACAATTGGCGATATGAGAGGAGGATTGGTTTGACAGATGATTTCAAGGCGGACGTTGATGAATTTCTCAAATACGCAACTAGCCAACCTTATTTCATGGATAAGAGATTAATCAAGTGCCCTTGTGTCAAATATAATAATATATCATTCAAAGATGTGGATCTCGTGAGAGAGCATCTCTACAAGAAGGGTTTCGTGCCGAACTACAAGAAGTGAACGGCTCAAGGAGAACCTTTATTTCTGCAATATCAGTCCTCCTTCAATACAGAGTTGAAAGAGTCCACTCTCAGAGATCACTTCGAATATCAGCAGCGAAATCTCGCATGTGATTGGTATTTGATGCGGCCGGTCCTAGTTTTGATCCAGAGAATCTGAATCCTGATGCAAAGGAGTTCTATGATATGTTCAAGAATGCCGATACTCCTTTATACTCAGGTTGTGATTCTCATTCTGTCCTGTCGGTGGTGATCCGAATGTTGAACCTCAAGTATGATTTTAATCTGCTGCAGGAACTCTACAATCAGATAATTCAGTTTTTTAAAGAGTTGTTGCCAAAAGGATCGAAGGACTTGCCAGAACACTTTTACAAGTCAAAGATAATGACGCAAAAACTCAGATTAGGCTACAAAAAAGATAGATTGTTGTCAAAATGGTTGCATGTTGTACTACAAGGAGAACAACAATAAAGATAAATGTATTTTCTGTCACGAGGACCGGTACAAGCCAATTCAGGGCACAGAAAAAGTAACTGCTCGAGCAACGTTGCGTCCCTGCAAGTACATACAATTTTTGTCGATAACAAAAATGCTGGAGATGATGTATATGTCCACAAATACTGTCACTACCACATTCCGAAAATAGGGGTATTTTCGACTTTTTACAACATTTAATATTATGATATTTACAATTAATTAATTGCATGATAGTATATTTGATTTAAATAATTATGTGTGATGTGTAAATAAATATAGTATTATATGCAGTGTTCATTTATTTTGAGCTAGTATACTTGACCTAGAAGCCAGTAGGTGAAGACTTGTCCAAATTGTGGAATTCTGTATTTGATTGATTTATTTAGAATTTAATTTTTGGAGATTTTTATTAATTATCGTATTTTATTTAATATTTTTGCGCATTGCCTTTGCTTCGATATTTGGAGCACTACCCTAGCTTTTGCCTCCCAACTAATTTCACAATCTTGCCCTAGACATGCCCGCCTTCCATTCTGCTATTTTTGTAACTCGTAATTATGCTCTCTGTACATTGTTTCTGGCCGCACAAAAATCGTCGCGGACATTATTTAATAAATCCCTATTTTGTATCGTTGTGCGTTCCAATTGAAATTGGAGGCAATCTTGACCTATTTTTCGTACGACCCAAATTAGGGTAATATTCTATTCCGAGTCTTCTTTATTATTGGTATTGATGACCTGACCTGATTTTGGCTCCATGTACTCCTAATTAATTGTTGAACACAACTTGCATTTATTTCTATTTAATTTGAGGATACCATTTTATCTGATTCCGTAAATTCCATATTAATTCCAGTGCCCTGTAAATTGAGCCCATACCGATCATACAACGCCCCCTGACCCTACAAAACATCGGACACTAAATCGCCCGCCAAATTTTCGTCATTTTATGTGTTTGTGCAATTTCCCGAATTTAAGGGGCTAAGTTGCAATTATTCAATTGTAGGTGTCATCACCCCATTGTCCAAGACCAAATGGAAAGGTTAATTAATTGTGGACCAAATTGCATTTTTCCCCCACATGAAATTTCTTTCATGTTTAATCTGGACCACCCATTTAATTGGGAGCATCCTCACCTTTGATTTACCCACACCCTCATCCTATTTAATGTCCTATCTACATCAAACCCTAATCCCTAGACAACCTAGGAAACACCACCCTCCTCAAGCCTCCATCCTCAACCGTAGGAACCTCTTTCTTTTCTTTTTCTCCTTCTTCCTTTCTTTTTCTCATTTCTTCTCTTCTTCTTCCTTTTCTTCTTCCTCTATTATTTTTGAATTTGAATTTAGTTAAGGGGGGGGGGGGAAACCAACCTACTGTTCACCCATTTCCCCCCATCTCCTGAACCCGGCCAACCCCGGCGGTCTACTGTGCTCCGGCGGCCCGCTCTTCCCACTGTCAGCCCCCTCTCCGATCATTCCTCCTTCCCTCCGGTCCGGCGGCCAACCCCCTCGCCGCTGCTGTTCTTCCCCGCTGCGCCTCCACCCGCCGTTCACCCGAGATCCCGACCGGCGCTGGCTCCTCCGACCCGCTGTCTACACCCGGCCAACTCCGGTGGCCGAGCCCCGAGCGGCCGAGTTCCCCCTCCGCCTTGCTACGACTGCTCCGGCCCCCTCACGATCCTCCTCCGGCCCGGCGAGAACCCCGACTCCCTGTGTACACCTCTCCGGCGGCCCTCTTCTCAGTCGACCCTGCTGTCGAGCTCCTCCGACCCGGCCAGACTTCCACCACCACTGCTCGGCCAACTCCCCTCCCTGCTGCATCCACCCCGGCGGCCGTACTCCGGCCAGCCCCCCATCACAGTAAGTTCTCTTCTTCTCCCTCCTTCTTTCTTCCTGTATATATATATATGTATATATATATATATGCTTATATACGTATGAGTATATATAATATACGTATATGTATATAAATAGTATTATTTAAGTAATGCTTAAATACATGAGTATGTATAGTACATAAATATTTAAGTAATGTATAATTTAATTAATGTGAATGTATAGTATTTATTTAATTCATGTTTAATATGTATAAGTATAGTATATATATATATACTTAAGTATAATGTAATGCATGTATTAATGTATAAATATTGTGTATTAGTATATATAGTATATTTTAAATTAGTATATGTATATGTCTATTGTTAATTAATTAGTAATTAAACAGAATGTATAGTATATATATATATTATGTAAAGTATTTATATATATTTAATTAATGAATAATGTATATGTATATATTTAACAGGGTTGATATAAATATAAATACGTACTTAGTATATGCATTATTGGTATTGTATAATTGATATATATATCTATGTTTTGTATATACTATGTATATGCTTTCAACATATATAATTTGTAAATGTGTATAAAAATATATTTTGTACATGCTTTTATTATATTCCTAATATACATAGTATAAATTTAATTTGGTGTATTAGTATTAGTATATTTAAATGATAATGTTGACTATATATATATATATATATATATATATATATATATATATATTCTAAAATGTATTTTTGGCATGTATATGAGTATACATACATAATGTTCAACTAGTATAAATCAAATATGTATTTAAAAGGCATATATATCTATATTGTAAATACATTTAAATTGGTGCATGTATAAAATATTGTATATGTACTAAATTTGGTATATATATATATATTGTAAGCATTAAAGTATATGTTAGTTAAATAAGTGTAATGTGGTTTATGTATATCCTACTAGATGACCCTAGTTGACTAGTGCCCTGCCTGGCATGGCCCTGAGGCCAGTGTTTTGACTGTGTGTTAGCGTAGCTTCTGATGCAAATGTTGTTTTGCTTGTAATATGTTTATAGGACTGTTGGTTTACCCAGGGGATACTCTGGAACAGGACATCCATAAATACCAGCTAAGGACCCAAGGCAAGTACATTCTCCGATAATTTCCAATTTCTTGATAATTTCTATAAATTCAATAATCTTGAAATGTTACAACTGAATCCCTGACACTGTGCTACACGGACTAGTATAGCTTGGATCTGCAGTCATGAGATGTTACATTGATTATCGTATTGACATTGTACACGACATGTATATTAGACATCGTACATGATAGACTGGACTTGCTCGTGTATCGTGACGTGTCATGGTTGGATCCACAGTACTAGTTGGGGGCGGGGAAGTAGTTAGTAAGAAATGTGATCATAACCTCTTATTGTAGTATAGAACAATGTAAGTGTTAATCATGCTCTTCACCCATGATTAGCCAGGCCCTGTAGCTATCGTACATGTTCCCAAGCCGATCACATTTTGAAACTACTATTTCAAACACTTAGAATAGATTACAGTTTCCTATTTAAATCATATACCACATCACCCGTATATGATACTGTTCCTTGTTTTTTTTTTTTTTTCATACATGCACTGACTGTATCATATTGCCTATTGCCTGTCTCTTTACATTGCCTGTCTCTCTTAAATTGCTATTGCATTTATTTTACTGTCTTCTCAGTAGCTAGCATGACATGTTTATTGCTTTATAGTCCTTATTAATTAAATGGAACTGTTATTTGAGATTGTGCTTTGCTCCTTCCTGACTGGAAACATTTTTCCAGACTATGCCTTAGAGGACCGCTGTCCGACACTTTATGGACCATATGGTGAGTAGCTGCAGACTTGGTAGTAGTTGTGATTCCGGGAGGTCTAGCCGGAAATCACTAATTCTTCTGGTTTCCTGATTAGTTCTTTTAGTAGACTATTTGGTACCGGATTTGTCTCCGGCAATTTTATTGAGACTTAGATTTTGTTGAGTTAGATTTTTACTTCAGACTTGTGTTGTATTTAATTTCTGTTCGTTATCTTATCGTGTTGTAATCCTGTGATTGAGTATGTGCTCGTTTATTTGTGTCATCCGTGCCTCCTTATGGAGATTGGATGTTTGTGTGACATTAGCTAGATAGTAACAAGACCTTGACAGCGTTCTACCGCCGATGCTGCGGCGTAGGCTGGACGTACCCACGCACTCGTGTCCCTAAACCGGGTGCGGGTCGTGACACGTTTTAGTGGTGGCCCATGCAGGTCGACTTCGCGAAGTTGTGCGATGTCGTAGTAGTGTGGCATCTTTGTTACACTACTGCGTACCTGCGATAGGATCTAGGACATAGGATACTAGGACGAGAGCGAATACTCGATCACAATTCCTTGAGGGATTCCTGGGATGACCCCTGAGAATCTTGTTAAATTCCAATTTAAAATCATTCCCTTGTTTCGTCCATTCTCACTTATTGATATTGAATTTGATTGTTGTTGATTAGTTATTAAGTTAGGATTTTGGTTCCATTGTAGGGTTTGATTTCATTTCAAGATAAATTTGCAGATTAAATTATGGTATTATCTGATGACGCACGTCGATGAGGACAGCGAGGAAGATTAACACTAGGGCTATTGGACTACAAGATATGGATTTAAATTTTTAATTGAGGATTGAAAATGAATTTCAAATTTTTGAATTTTGAGAAGTTGAGATATTGTCATTAAAACTTTTTGAGGAATTCAGATTCAATTTGATGAACCTAAACAAGCTGTAAGGATTTTTGAGTGATTAAATTTTCATTTCAGTATTTAGATAATTAACCTTGAGGAAAGTGTATTCATTTACTTTAAAATTTATTCGAGGTATTATTTTCAGGAATTTTATTTTATGATAAGATCTTATAGTGGGAAAGATATATTAGTATATAAGTAGATGAGATGCATGTGTAAGGATATGTTGGCTTGAGCATGATTGAGATTTCACTGCCAACTGGCTTAGGTGTTCGTCTAAGATTATATTGGAGAGAGCAGTACTTAGAATAGTGTGTTGCAATTGTTATGCACTTGAGTGATAGGATAACTAGTATCAGCGATTGCAGTAGGTAAGGAAGCTAGCAGTGAGTATGTTTTAAGTAGAACTTTGGTACTTAGAGGGATAGAAGTATCAACCTTGGATGTATCTTTGACCTGTGCAATCACAACTAGGATTTATTTCCAATCTTTATCTTGAATGTTGCTTCTTTAGAACTGTACTGTCCTTCCTTGATGATATCGCATTTTTGCCTAAATTGATTCTTTGGGATCTGTCTTCAGGATGTCGCCGCAGACACGATCTATGAGAGCAGGAACATCAGCTTTAGAGGGGTCTGCCACCTCTCCACCTGAGGGACAGACAGCAGTAGTTCCTCCTACATCTCCGATGCCCGTAGGAGTATCTGCAATTTTCGGGGATCCTCCCCCCCACCTGTTCAGAAGATTACCGCAGCTATGACGGACAACCTTCCTCCTCCACCGACTCCGATTCCCGGAGGTTTGCCCATTGACGGGACGCAGATGTTTACCTTGATCCAGGGCATGGTAGATGCCCAGAGAGTGACGGCAGATGCTCAGCGAGTCCAAGCTGAGGCTCTGAGGGTGCAAGCAGAAGCGCACCAGGCACAAACCGAGCTGATGAGAGAAAACATGGAGAATGCTCATCAAGTGACTCTCCAAGCTTTGGAGAAAGTAGCACAGTACCAGCAGTTTCCTAGCCAGCAACAGCAGAGATCAGGCACTATAGTGGATTTCAAAAGGATGATGCCTCGAGAGTTCAAAGGCACCGAAGGAATACTCTACGCTGACGACTGGCTAGAGGATATAGAGAGAAGCCTGTGATTGACCCAGATTCCGGAGAACTTGCAGATAGAAGCCGCTGGCAGTCAGATATTCGATATCGCACTCACGTGGTATCGCACGGAGCCGAGAATTACTGCACAAGGACTCACTTGGGAGACCTTCAAGGAACTCTTCAAGGAGAAGTTCTTTCCCGACGTGGCATTGGGAACCTTGGAAAGTCAGTTTCATGACTTGGTTCAAGAAAACATGTCGGTCGACGAGTACGCTGCAGAATTCTGTAGATTGAACCGTTTTGCATCGTCTATGATTCGGGACCCAGGAGATCGAGCCCGGAAATTCAGAAAGGGACTGACGAGAGATATTAGGTCGCGTACTTCTGGTCGTCGTACCGCTACCTTTGAGGCTATCTTGATGGATGCCCAGATTGCAGAAGAGGATCTGGATCTCAGGCCTAAGAGGAGTCACGATACTTTTGGAGATACGAATGGTAGCACAGGACCAGCCAAGTATCCCCGTATTCAGCACCAACAGCAGTACCCAGTACCATTTCATAGCCAGCAACAACCATGGACATTTCAGCATCCACCGCAGTACCTAGCACCAGTTCCTATCCAGCAACATCCATAGGCGTATCAGTATCAACAACAGTACCAGGCACCAGTCCGTGTTTAGCAGAATCAGCAACAGCCTCCGAGAGAGACACAGCAGACTTGTCATTTCTGTAAGAAGCCAGGTCACCTTTGGGAGAGCTGTAGAACGAGGCTAGGACTTTGTTTGTACTGCGGCACGGCGGGACATCGAGTAAAGGATTGTCTTCTAGCCCCTTATCTTCCCGGCCAGCGCGCAGCTTCAGATTATAGAGATCCAGTTAGGCTACTGATGAGAACATAAAATATCATATTTTTATTCCTTAATGTATACTCTTTTATGCTCATTTAATGTCTAAAGATACTCATTATTTTTATATTTTGATCTAGGATACAATTGGAGTCACTAAAAGCAAAATGGAGCTAATTATCAATTCTGGACAGTTCTGACATCTTGTAGAAAAATGGTCATAACTTGCTCATCCGAAGTCCAATTGAGCTGATCCAAATTGATTCGGAAAGCTAAGTGATAGAGGCACAATTTTGCTGTTTTGATTTTCCCGAGATTCTGGCTACATCATGGACCAAATCACGCTTGAAGTTGAGACAACTATGCTGTGCACAAAAAGTGGAGTTGATATAACCATTTCCCAACTTATTCAAAGATTTTATTTTATTGTTGGGTTGTTGTAACTCTTAGAGGATTTTTGGGAAGATATTGTGATCTTCAAACACTTATTTAGAGTGTATAAAAGGGGAGAGATCAAGAGGAAAAAGGGGGAACAACCCACAACTCTTCTTCCTCTTCTCCAATATTCTTTTGAAGTTTTCTTGAACATGCGGAGCTAAAAGTCTTGTTGGTCGAAGGAAACGGAAGCCTCGGAATGAATAAAAACTTGTGAGATCTAATTTGTGTTTATATTTTTGATTTGTGCTTTAAGTATCGAATGTTTTCTTATGCATATTTTTATGATTATCTTGTTTAATGACTAGGATGCATACTAGTTTATTATTCATGACAATCTAATGCTAAATTAGATATCGAATCCGTAATTGTTCGATCCCTCTAATTTGTGAAGCAACCAAGATTTAATGAACTGCTTTGTTTTATTAGATCTTAGGAGGAAAATTTTTGACAAAATTAAATACAACCGCGTGTGCTTGTGTTGTTTTGCTTCATCGATCTCATCGAGTTTAATACGCTACTAGATTAAACCTTTAGCGCTTGTCTGGGGTTATTTAGTAGTTAAGGTTAATTAGATCGCTTGTTTTTAATTAATTATGGCTGAAGGAGATAGAAAAATAATTCCAACGATGAATATTCAAAGTATGAATTAATATATACTTGCATCGATGATCAGTTTTAAGATTCCAATGGTGGATGTTGACTGAGACCAACATTTATTTCTTTGATTGTTTTAATACTTTAATTATTTTTAGCTCTTCTTAATTTCCTTTTGATAAAAACTCTCCCCCAATCTTATCTTACATAGCATAAAAATCAAACTAATTACTCTTCGTGGGAACGATCCTTACTCTCACTACTACATATTATTTCAAGAGTAAAGGTTTTATTTTTGGGTGCCTACGACAGCACGCCAAATTTTGGCGCCGTTGCCGGGGAGTAATTTTAGTTGATTTTTGTGCTTTTTGTGATCTTTATGTGATCAAATAATTTTTTGCCTATTAGCAAAAAAAAAATAATCGGTAACAGGAAATGGCGGCCAATTCTCAAATATTTGGCACTTGGCTAAATCTTCCATCTAGGCATGCTGATGAGGTAAATGTTTCTTCCTTAGAACAACAAATTTCTTGTTTAACTTCTCTTGTTCGTCAGATGGTTGTAGGTAACATGAAAACAACAAAGGCTTGTAGGATTTGTCTAGTATCAGGGCATCCAACCGATATGTGTCTAACACTCCAAGAGGAGTCCAATGAACAAGTGAATACGGAATGTGGTTTTCCTGGACTACCAGAAATGAAGTATGATTCCTATTCAGACACGTACAACATAGGATGGAGAGATCATTCCAATCTCACCTATGGGAGTCCAGAATTAAATCAACCAGCAACTCAAAATTGCCCAAGTTACCAGCAATACAAGCAGCAATACCTACAACCAAGCCAAACTTCTAATTCTGGTATGTCTTTAGAAGATATTGTTAAGTCTATTGCCATTAATAATTTACAATTTCAACAGGAGACGAGGGCTAGTATCGAAAGTTTGAACAATCAAATGAGTCAAATGACAACTGCAATTAATAAGCTAGAGGCACAAAACTTGGAGAACTTACCATCTGAAACGATAGTAAATCCAAAAAAAACTGTAAGTTCAATCATTTTGAGAAGTTGTAAAGAAGTTGAAATTTCAGAAAAAGAAGCATGTGCATCGTCAAAAGAAGAAGAAGAGAAAAATATCGTTGCAGACACGAACATTCCTAACGACGATGTAGTACCTAATGGAAAAGAAGTTTTTAAATTTGATGGAAAAGATGGAGTAAAAGTTGCCATCAGTGAGAATTTTGAGAAAGAATATGAGTTAACTTTGAGTACTCACTTACATAAAACTGTTGCAGTGTTGAACGATCTTCCAAAAAGACAACAGTCAGGTAACATTCCATATATTTTGTTACAAATTAATGACAAAAGACCTTTACCTTCTGTTTTGCAGGTATGCATTCTAGACTTGAAACTCCTGCCTAGTTATATCAAGTGTGCATAGAGTCGAGCCAACGACAATATTAAACAAAGGCGCTGCTTGGGAGGCAACCCAAGGGAAGTTTATTTTTATTCTCGCATTTTATTTTTTGTTATTTTGCCTTTTCTTTGCATTTAATCATACATTGGGGACAATGTCTGTTTTAAGTGTGGGGGAAAGATTTAATTTTTTTTAAGCAGTTTGAGTTTGTGTTTTTCTCAACAAAAAAAAAAAAAATAAAAAAAAAATAATAATAATAATAATAATAATAATTGAGATTTTTTTTTAAATAAAAGGATTTTGTTTTTGTGGTTTTTAATGATTTTTGGTTGTGTATGTCATGAGTAAGATTAAACTAAATTTGAAAAATTCATAACATGATTGAATAAATAATTTTTTTTAACTTAGAATTAATTAGTCTAGTTATTTTTTATTGAAAATGGTAGTATCTAAATTGGTAGACAAAAGCCAGTGAGGATTTGAGCCTTTAGACTGACACATCAGTCTCATTATTCTTTCATGAGAGATATTCTTCTACTGATTTGTTTCTCTAGAACTTGCTTTGATTCTCTTCGAGGTCACATTGACACATGCATGCATGAACATGATTAAGGCCATCTTTGCTATACGTTACATAAGCCAAATAGCCCACCTTGTAATTAATTTTCTTTTTGTTGAACCCCTTTGAGCTTTATTGCCTTTTTCTTGGTATACCCATATTACAAGCTTTCAACCAATAATATTTATACCTTTACCCAAGTCGCAAAGCTAGTGGAGCATTGTTGATCATTATGATATGTATGGGTGTACGAAAAAATAATTGTGGGGGTATCTAAATTTGTGGTTTGGTTATAACCAACAAAATGGAACATATTTTTATCCTCAAATTTCCTAAGTTCCATTATTGTTAAAAAAATAAAAAGTAAAAAAAAAAAAAAAAAAAAGAAAGAAAAAAGAAAAGAAAAGAAATGGAGTGATTGATTTTGTATTGTTTAAATGCTTTAAAAGCCAAATTGAAGACGCTGCAAAATGGAGTGATTGATTTTACATGTTTTATATTGAGATTGAGTTGATTCATTTTTGCTCCACTAGTTTTGATGGCTTTTGAGCTACATTCCTAAATATATCCCACCTTAATCCTAAGCCATGTTACAACCCATAAAAAGTCCTTATGATTTATGTTATGCATGTGATCCCAGTGGTGGAGAATGAGAAAATATACAAGCTTATGGTAGAGCATTTCTTTTGGAATGAATTCGAGAGAAATATATACCTTCAAACACATGAGAGTTTAGTGTTTATTCCCGTGAGGGTCAACCTATTTAGTTTACTCCATTTTTCAAGTAAAAATACCTACTAAGTAATTAGAAGTTGTTTAAGAATATATGTTCATGATATGTTATGAGTTTTGAAGAACTTGGTTATTATTTATTTATGACATTGCAACCTTGATTTCTTTTTGGAAAAATAAATTAGAGTTTTGCCCGAGGACGAGCAAAGGTTAAGTGTGAGGGTATTTGATGAGAACATAAAATATCATATTTTTATTCCTTAATGTATACTCCTTTATGCTCATTTAATGTCTAAAGATACTCATTATTTTTATATTTTGATCTAGGATACAATTGGAGTCACTAAAAGCAAAATGGAGCTAATTATCAATTCTGGACAGTTCTGACACCTTGTAGAAAAATGGTCATAACTTGCTCATCCGAAGTCCAATTGAGCTGATCCAAATTGATTCGGAAAGCTAAGTGATAGAGGCACAATTTTGCTGTTTTGATTTTCCCGAGATTCTGGCTACATCATGGACCAAATCACGCTTGAAGTTGAGACAACTATGCTGTGCACAAAAAGTGGAGTTGATATAACCATTTCCCAACTTATTCAAAGATTTTATTTTATTGTTGGGTTGTTGTAACTCTTAGAGGATTTTTGGGAAGATATTGCGATCTTCAAACACTTATTTAGAGTGTATAAAAGGGGTAGAGATCAAGAGAAAAAAGTGGGAACAACCCACAACTCTTCTTCCTCTTCTCCAATATTCTTTTAAAGTTTTCTTGAACATGCGGAGCTAAAAGTCTTGTTGGTCGAAGGAAACGGAAGTCTCGGAATGAATAAAAACTTGTGAGATCTAATTTGTGTTTATATTTTTGATTTGTGCTTTAAGTATCGAATGTTTTCTTATGCATATTTTTATGATTATCTTGTTTAATGACTAGGATGCATACTAGTTTATTATTCATGACAATCTAATGCTAAATTAGATATCGAATCCGTAATTGTTCGATCCCTCTAATTTGTGAAGCAATCAAGATTTAATGAACTGCTTTATTTTATTAGATCTTAGGAGAAATTTTTTTGACAAAATTAAATGCAACCGCGTGTGCTTGTGTTGTTTTGCTTCATCGATCTCATCGAGTTTAATACGCTACTAGATTAAACCTTTAGCGCTTGTCTGGGGTTATTTAGTAGTTAAGGTTAATTAGATCGCTTGTTTTTAATTAATTATGGCTGAAGGAGATAGGAAAATAATTCCAACGATGAATATTCAAAGTATGAATTAATATATACTTGCATCGATGATCAGTTTTAAGATTCCAATGGTGGATGTTGACTGAGACCAACATTTATTTCTTTGATTGTTTTAATACTTTAATTGTTTTTAGCTCTTCTTAATTTTCTTTTGATAAAAACTCTCCCCCAATCTTATCTTACATAGCATAAAGATCAAACTAATTACTCTTCGTGGGAACGATCCTTACTCTCACTACTACATATTATTTCAAGAGTAAAGGTTTTATTTTTTGGTGCCTACGACAGCACGCCAGCTACCTGTGGAACCGTATATTGCTCAGCACCCGCGAAGGGAACCACCCCAGCAGGGCGGGGCATTTGCGATGACGGTCGAGGAGACCGATACTACAGGTAATGTGTTAGCAGGTTCTGTTCTTTCCTTCCTTCTGTTCCTATCTAATTGATTGATTGACTGATACCGTAGTACCGTATCTTGTATGCATGATTTCTTGTTAGAATGTAGTTAGTAGTACACCCTGATACAGAGACTGCAATACCATGACAAGACACCATACATATTCCCTTAGGTTGCATGTTGTATGATTGTAGGAAGTTTTTGCCATGATTATCGAGGTTTGACCATGACGAAGATTCATAGAGGAGTTATGACTTGACAAGAGAGACAAGATGATTAAAATTCGAGGATAAACATCGATTTAAATAAAGGGCCAAGAATTTAACATGGCAAGATTTATGATCTATTAATTCCAGGAAGATTATGGCATATTTAAATTGGTTATTAAAAATTTGGAAATTCTGGGAGATTATCTTTATTTAATTGCGAGTTATGAAATTTTTAAAATTTTATATTGGATGTTGCAGTTGGAGAATCCTTAAGTATCGCATTGTTAAGTATTTTGAGGAAAGAGGAAATCGAGAAATAAAATTTTTGATGGACTAATGTTTAAATTCAAACTTTTTGAACGAGATTACATTATACATATGTGCATTGATTAAAATCAAATTTGAGGAGTGGATATTAAATTCTGAATATTGAATTATAACTAAAAATTTTGGGGAAATTTTTGATAAAATGGACTTTGATTTTATTCCGAGGATTTTTTAGGAATGCAATAATTTCAGAATTTTTGAAAAAATTATGAAAGGACATCATGAATTATTACCTGATTTCGTGGATTATGAATTTAAAATTTGAGGGGAATAATAATATGTATGAATAAATGCTACTATGAGGATTTTGAATTTCGAGGACGAAATTCTTTTAAGGAGGGTAAACTTGTCACTACCACATTCCGAAAACAGGGGTATTTTCGACTTTTTACAACATTTAATATTATGATATTTACAATTAATTAATTGCATGATAGTATATTTGATTTAAATAATTATGTGTGATGTGTAAATAAATATAGTATTATATGCAGTGTTCATTTATTTTGAGCTAGTAGACTTGACCTAGAAGCCAGTAGGTGAAGACCTGTCCAAATTGTGGAATTCTGTATTTGATTGATTTATTTAGAATTTAATTTTTGGAGATTTTCATTAATTATGGTATTTTATTTAATATTTTTGCGTATTGCCTTTGCTTCGATATTTGGAGCACTACCCTAGCTTTTGCCTCCCAACTAATTTCACAATCTTGCCCTAGACATGCCCGCCTTCCATTCTGCTATTTTTGCAACTCGTAATTATGCTCTCTGTACATTGTTTCTGGCCGCACAAAAATCATCGCGGACGTTATTTAATAAATCCCTATTTTGTATCGTTGTGCGTTCCAATTGAAATTGGAGGCAATCTTGACCTATTTTTCGTACGACCCAAATTAGGATAATATTCTGTTCTGAGTCTTCTTTATTATTGGTATTGATGACCTGACCTGATTTTGGCTCCATGTACTCCTAATTAATTGTTGAACATAACTTGCATTTATTTCTATTTAATTTGAGGATACCATTTTATCTGATTCCGTAAATTCCATATTAATTCCAGTGCCCTGTAAATTGAGCCCATACCGATCATACAGCGCCCCCTGACCCTACAAAACATCGGATACCAAATCGTCCGCCAAATTTTTGTCATTTTATGTGTTTGTGCAATTTCCCAAATTTAAGGGGCTAAGTTGCAATTATTCAATTGTAGGTGTCATCACCCCATTGTCCAAGACCAAATGGAAAGGTTAATTAATTGTGGACCAAATTGCATTTTTCCCCCACTTGAAATTTCCTTCATGTTTAATCTGGACCACCCATTTAATTGGGAGCATCCTCACCTTTGATTTACCCACACCCTCATCCTATTTAATGTCCTATCTACATCAAACCCTAATCCCTAGACAACCTAGGAAACACCACCCTCCTCAAGCCTCCATCCACAACCGTAGGAACCTCTTTCTTTTCTTTTTCTCCTTCTTCCTTTCTTCTTCTCATTTCTTCTCTTCTTCTTCCTTTTCTTCTTCCTCTATTATTTTTGAATTTGAATTTAGTTAAGGGGGGGGGGGGGGAAACCAACCTACTGTTCACCCATTTCCCCCCATCTCCTGAACCCGGCCAACCCCGGCGGTCTACTGTGCTCCGGCGGCCCGCTCTTCCCACTGTCAGCCCCCTCTCCGATCATTCCTCCTTCCCTCCGGTCCGGCGGCCAACCCCCTCGCCGTTGCTGTTCTTCCCCGCTGCGCCTCCACCCGCCGTTCACCCGAGATCCCGACCGGCGCTGGCTCCTCCGACCCGCTGTCTACACCCGGCCAACTCTGGTGGCCGAGCCCCGAGCGGCCGAGTTCACCCTCTGCCTTGCTACGACTGCTCCGGCCCCCTCACGATCCTCCTCCGGCCCGGCGAGAACCCCGACTCCCTGTGTACACCTCTCCGGCGGCCCTCTTCTCAGTCGACCCTGCTGTCGAGCTCCTCCGACCCGGCCAGACTTCCACCACCACTGCTCGGCCAACTCCCCTCCCTGCTGCATCCACCCCGGCGGCCGTACTCCGGCCAGCCCCCCATCACAGTAAGTTCTCTTCTTCTCCCTCCTTCTTTCTTCCTGTATATATATATATGTATATATATATATATATGCTTATATACGTATGAGTATATATAATATACGTATATGTATATAAATAGTATTATTTAAGTAATGCTTAAATACATGAGTATGTATAGTACATAAATATTTAAGTAATGTATAATTTAATTAATGTGAATGTATAGTATTTATTTAATTCATGTTTAATATGTATAAGTATAGTATATATATATACTTAAGTATAATGTAATGCATGTATTAATGTATAAATATTGTGTATTAGTATATATAGTATATTTTAAATTAGTATATGTATATGTCTATTGTTAATTAATTAGTAATTAAACAGAATGTATAGTATATATATATATTATGTAAAGTATTTATATATATTTAATTAATGAATAATGTATATGTATATATTTAACAGGGTTGATATAAATATAAATACGTACTTAGTATATGCATTATTGGTATTGTATAATTGATATATATATCTATGTTTTGTATATACTATGTATATGCTTTCAACATATATAATTTGTAAATGTGTATAAAAATATATTTTGTACATGCTTTTATTATATTCCTAATATACATAGTATAAATTTAATTTGGTGTATTAGTATTAGTATATTTAAATGATAATATTGACTATATATATATATATATATATATATATATATATATATATATATATATTCTAAAATGTATTTTTGGCATGTATATGAGTATACATACATAATGTTCAACTAGTATAAATCAAATATGTATTTAAAAGGCATATATATCTATATTGTAAATACATTTAAATTGGTGCATGTATAAAATATTGTATATGTACTAAATTTGGTATATATATATATATATATTGTAAGCATTAAAGTATATGTTAGTTAAATAAGTGTAATGTGGTTTATGTATATCCTACTAGATGACCCTAGTTGACTAGTGCCCTGCCTGGCATGGCCCTGAGGCCAGTGTTTTGACTGTGTGTTAGCATAGCTTCTGATGCAAATGTTGTTTTGCTTGTAATATGTTTATAGGACTGTTGGTTTACCCAGGGGATACTCTGGAACAGGACATCCATAAATACCAGCTAAGGACCCAAGGCAAGTACATTCTCCGATAATTTCCAATTTCTCGATAATTTCTATAAATTCAATAATCTTGAAATGTAACAACTGAATCCCTGACACTGTGCTACACGGACTAGTATAGCTTGGATCTGCAGTCATGAGATGTTACATTGATTATCGTATTGACATTGTACACGACATGTATATTAGACATCGTACATGATAGACTGGACTTGCTCGTGTATCGTGACGTGTCATGGTTGGATCCACAGTACTAGTTGGGGGCGGGGAAGTAGTTAGTAAGAAATATGATCATAACCTCTTATTGTAGTATAGAATAATGTAAGTGTTAATCATGCTCTTCACCCATGATTAGCCAGGCCCTGTAGCTATCGTACATGTTCCCAAACCGATCACATTTTGAAACTACTATTTCAAACACTTAGAATAGATTACAGTTCCCTATTTAAATCATATACCACATCACCCGTATATGATACTGTTCCTTATTTTTTTTTCATTTTCATACATGCACTGACTGTATCATATTGCCTATTGCCTGTCTCTTTACATTTTCTGTCTCTCTTAAATTGCTATTGCATTTATTTCACTGTCTTCTCAGTAGCTAGCATGACATGTTTATTGCTTTATAGTCCTTATCAATTAAATGGAACTGTTATTTGAGATTGTGCTTTGCTCCTTCCTGACTGGAAACATTTTTCCAGACTATGCCTTAGAGGACCGCTGTCCGACACTTTATGGACCATATGGTGAGTAGCTGCAAACTTGGTAGTAGTTGTGATTCCGGGAGGTCTAGCCGGAAATCACTAATTCTTCTGGTTTCCTGATTAGTTCTTTTAGTAGACTATTTGGTACCGGATTTGTCTTCGGCAATTTTATTGAGACTTGGATTTTGTTGAGTTAGATTTTTACTTCAGACTTGTGTTGTATTTAATTTCTGTTCGTTATCTTATCGTGTTGTAATCCTGTGATTGAGTATGTGCTCGTTTATTTGTGTCATCCGTGCCTCCTTATGGAGATTGGATGTTTGTGTGACATTAGCTAGATAGTAACAAGACCTTGACAGCGTTCTACCGCCGATGCTGCGGCGTAGGCTGGACGTACCCGCGCACTCGTGCCCCTAAACCGGGTGCGGGTCATGACAAATACAGCACAAAACATGACATGGCATAGCAAGGAACTGAAGATGGATGAAGGAGAATTATCTCATCCTTCCGATGAAGAGGCATGGAAGCATTTTTATCGATGTCATCCCGAATTTGTTGCGGAGCCTAGGAATGTTCGGTTGGATTTATGTTATGACGGATTCACTTCTTTCAGATAGTCGGGATCTCATTACTCTTATTGGTTGATAATTTTGACCCCTTACAATTTACTATCGTGGATGTGCATGAAGACTTCGTACATGTTGTTGACACTTATCATACCTGGTACAAAAAATCTAAAGAAGAAAATTGATATATATTTGCAGTCATTGGTGGATGAGTTGAAACAATTATTGCAGTTCGTTGTTCAGACGTATGATATATCGAACGAGCAAAAATTTCATATGAGAGTGTCACTTATGTGGACCATCAATGATTTTCCAACATACAATACGTTATCTGGGTAGAGTACTCATGGTATAATGTCTTGTCCGATATGTTTGGAAAAAAATAAGGCATTATGTCTTCAAAATGGAGGGAAAGTCTACTTTTTTTATTGTCATCAATAGTTTCTTCATGTGTCACATCCGTGGAGAAGGAACACTGATACTTTTGAAGCTTATAAACATGATCTTTCTCCTCCCCCATTGAGATTTCCAGGAGATACAGTTTGAAAAGAGGTAGAGGAATTGTCAACTGTTACAGAAGATCCACAATCGGGACTTCACTTTGATGCCTGCAAATAATTATCAAGGAGAAAATGAAAGACAATCCCAAAATGAGAAAGGACATGAAAATTATTTGCAGGCATCCAAATTTGCATCTGAAACGAAGTGCCAATGGTAATTTGGTCAAGCCTCCAATGCTATTTACATTGAGTAGGGATGATAAATTGATAATATGCAACTGGATTTTCATTCTGAGATTTTCTAATGGCTACGTGTCGAATCTGGCAAGATGTGTCAATCTCAACGAACGCAAGCTGATAGGGATGAAGAGTCATGATTGACACATGTTTATGGAGAGGTTATTTCCCATCGCTTTGAGAGAGATACTGCCTTCCTAAGTATGGACTCCATTGTCCAGGTTATCTATATTCTTTAGAGATTTATGTTTAAGCAAATTGACGGTGCATCATATGTTGGAACTTGAGGAGAAGATTGTATTGACATTGTACAAGTTAGAAAGGGTGTCCCCCTCGACTTTTGTTTATGATAGTATGGAACATTTGTCGATTCATCTTGCATATGAAGCTTGTATCGATGCTCCTGTCCATTATCGATGTATGTATCCATTTGAGAGGTATACAATAATTATCTTGTCCTAGTAATTTTATTATTCAAATAATTCTAATATTTTATATATTATTTATAGATATCTACATCACCTGAAGAAGAAGGTGGGCAATAAGGCTAATGTAGAAACTTCGATATGCGAACCATATATCAATCATGAGGTTTCAAACTTCTGCTACATCTACTTCGATACTCATGTTAGAACAAATCGTAATAGCGCCCCAAGGAATTATGAAGGTGGGATAATTGCACCGAATAGTGGAATCTGCACTATATTGAATGTGGGGCAAACCTACAAGTGCTAGCAAAGTATGGTGGTTGGAAGACGATGAGTTTGAAGCTGCTTATCGATACATATTATTAAATAGTGGTATAAAGGAGATGGAAGATATTGAGAAGTAAGCGACACAAATTTCTTATATATTTAAATTTTGTTTATACTTGGAAAAGAAGTGCTTTAACTTTTTTCCTTATTATCACATTATTGTTAGAGCAGAGGTGAAAACGGAGAGACCTAATATTGATGATAATGATATAGCTAGAGAGGTTTATAGAAAAAAATTGTTGTGGTTCAATAATTATGTAAGGTTCCTAAAGTTTAAACAGTCTAAATTTAGCAATCGGATAAACCTATATAATGTCCATATGATATGTGATATTTCAGGTTTTTTGTCCTGGTACACAGTTACAGAACGAAGGACTTCAAGCACTAGCTATCGGACTAAGTAAGAGGGCAAACTGTTGGGATTGATACACCATCAATGGCTTCAAATTTAGAATCATTAAGAAGCCTATCAATCACTCATTCATCGATAAGGATGCTAATTATACAAAAAATTCTGGAGTTTGTGTTAGGGGTTCAGTCTACGATGTCGATCCAGAATTTGACTACTATGGTGTATTAAGAGATGTTGCCATAACTGGATTACTCTTTTGACACAAAAATTGTGTTGTTTAAATGTTATTGGTTCGACATAACACCCAAGCAAGGATGAGAAATTTACAAACAATTTGGATTTGTTGATATAAAATATGAAAAAAGATTTGTAGATTTTGAACCATTTGTGTTGGCTAGTCAAACATTTCCAGTGTATTATACGAGTTATCCTAGTTGACGACGTAATACCCGAAAATGTTGGGTTTTCTGCAAAACCACAGCTAGGAACACATATAATATTGGTCATCTAGCCTACCAGGAGGATGAGGTGGTCATGCCTCAACTTATAAATATGATTTTGGCCGATATTGATGATATTGTCACACCCAGTCTCAAAATGTTGGTGATTTAGAATTAAAGTTGGTCATAAATAAAGATATATCCATATATAGCAGAATTATATTAAAAGATAGATAACAACTGTATGTGAAGAATGATATGTATATATGCGACCCTAAGTATTCATTTATATAATTCTACACACATATAAATATTTAGTTGATTATTTTATCATATAAATATAAATAGGATTTCTAAATATATATATATATATATATATATATATATATATATATGGATTATCATATTTATATACACAACTTAACTACCTACACATACATGATACCATGTGCTGTAATAAACAGAGAAAGAAAAAAAAGGGAGGTATAAGGGTCATTGCATATCTTATTTATAAGGTTAACCTAATTATATTCAGTGGTTGCCACTGCAGGTCAGAGGGGACGGTCAATGAAACTCTGATATGGGTGGCACGGCGCTGACTCAGTGCTCCTACACATCGCACGTTGACAGACGCACAACCACGCGGGTGTTTATCGGCATAGCCTGGCATGGTGGAGTTCAGAGGTTGCACCACGAGGTCGTGGGGTCGTGGTCGTCAATGGTGGTGTTGTTGGCCGAGGGAAACTCGTGGTGGGTGATGACGTCCAGATTTGGTGTCAGAGGGTATGCCAATGGGTCGACGAATTCGTGAATGGTTGGGAGAGCTCTTGATGATCTAAAAAATAGGGCTCCGACTTTGTACATGGAGGAGTGCATTGATACTTTAGACGACCGAGTCGGGAGAAGAGTGCCTGGCGTTGATGTAGAGGTCGACAAAGCCTAAAAGCGAGTCTTACAGAGCATCAAGAGATGACCAGATCGGTAACAAGTCCAAACGAGGGGGTCAGTCCGGTTCGTGCTATGCCTTCGTCCTTGATAGACATATTAGTTGACTGCGGGTCGGGGTAGAGCTCTCGAGAGGGAACCCACAGGAAGAAGAAGTGTTGTGTTAAAAGTTGTAGGTTTCTTATGGGAGGGTGAGTGAATGAATTCAATTTCCTAACTTAAGGGGATTAGATATGCATGACAGAATCAATAGAGGAGGGTTTGTTGGGATTTGAGAATTGGAATGAAAAGGAAAGAGTTTGAATTTGAATTGGACAAAAATAGAAAGAGTTTAAGTAGAATATTGTGAAAGATTTTTGAAATTTGAATGTAGAATTATTAGAAATATTTAGAATTTATTTTGAAATCCCATTAGAAAATGATTGAAGGATAATGGGGATTTATGGAGAGAATATTAGGAAAGTATTTGAAATAAATTAGAAAGTAATTGAGGAGATTGATGTGAATTGATATGTTTTAACACGAAAAAAAATTCTTTGGTGTAATAAGATTACCATGTAGGATTTAATTTGAATTAAAAAGAAATGAGAGACTTGATTAGGTTAATTAAGGTTATATTGATTAGGGTGATTATGGATAGAATTTCATTCCATAACAGAATTTAAATTTTTTGAAATGAAGGGATCTAAGGAAAAAGGATATATGGTGCTTGAGTGTGTAGTATTATTTAAGGAAGTTGCTCTATGTGTGTTGGTGAAGAAAATATGGGTTGCTATGCTAATGTTGTTCTATTAGGCATATGATGGTGCTGGACTAAGTCCAACATGTAATATATGGGTTGAAGGCCTAAAGTAATTAAATCAACAATTTATGGACATAAATTATGGTACATTAATTACTAAAATGGCTTAGGACTAAAACAATTATATATTACCCTTGTAGTTGTAAATAAGCAAGACATCATCATCATTAATGATATAAATACTAATGCTATGCGAAGACAAGAATTTAAAATACTTGCTAATAAATAAAACAATAATCGGTTTAATAAAATAGATAGTAATAAAATAAAATTTTGGAAGGATCTTACATCCTACCCACCTTAGAATAATTTTGTCATCGAAATTGAAGTCAACAAGTGATCTATCGAACTGGAGTAGTAATGACTCGACTAATAGTCCATCAATTATCTAAAGACCTCTTCTAACCCTTGGTACCTTAATTTAAGCCTCTTTATCTGGGTTTTATCAATCAAACTCGTACCTCCTACCATTTAAAGTTATCACGACCACTCGAGTCCTTGATCTTTGGATCATCAATCCCATCTTAGTTTTCCCTTATCATTCCGCCAAGGGAACTCATTATCTCGGTCCTTTTCTTATCCCTTCTATAGCCAACGTTTACACAATCTTCTTCAACCAACCTTAATACTAACTCTCATCCTCTGTGTATAACCATCAAGGATCGGGTATGAGATTCTATTTGTCAATTTTATATCTAAATCCTCGCTTCAACTATCCTTCGTTAAATGTATGTAATCAAGTTCCCTATTTCCGCAAATCATCTTATCTTGTCAATTTTACATTGCCTTACCCATGTTCCTCAAGTTTAGTTTAACCCAAGTATATTCCTCATCCAACCACACATGTTAACCCTAAGGGCCCGTTTGGATCAAGACTTTGTATTACTAGGAATTCATTTTCCATTCCTTTCACATGGAAAAGGAATTCAACATTCTCATACACATATTTGGTTATATTATGTTGAGAATATGAAAAAAAAATCTTAATTTATTAAGTTTTCCATAAATACCCTTTCATGATTTTATTTTCTAAATTTACATGTTTGGGATAGAAGTTAAAATTTTGAAATAAAGTGAGGGTGTTATTATCTAAACAAAAAAATTTAAGAAGCATTCATAGGAAAGTAAAACTATTCCCATGGGGGGCCTTAAAAATTACTTTCCCGCAACCATAGGAATATGAAACCCCCATATTCTTCCCTAATTTTCAATCCAACACATACTAAACAAGGGTAAGGAATCTAAAATCCATTTTCAAGCCTCAAAAACTTGAACCAAATGCCACATAATAGGGTTCATCATTCAATAAAGACAGTCTTCTATACCTAATCTAGGATTGTGGCATCGATTATTATTCGCCCTTTAATATATAGCCATAACGGTCCCTATCTTGCTACTCTATTCTAGATTCCAGCTTATCACTTCACGTTTATTAATAGTAAAATTCTTGATTCCAAGTATATCACTTCCAAAATCTACTATCAAGTACAAATAATCTAGATTATAAAAATTACACCTACATAAATAATCATATCTAACATACCATCTATTGGGCCTATTTAGCCTGGAAGCTTCACTCATCTAGCCTCAAAAAGTTCCTTTATTTGGCTACTCAAGTTACAGGCACGCAATAACATATTCTAGTTATACTATTTAATCTATTTGTCTAGTCATTAAGAAGAATAGATAGAACCTAAGGCTGGGTCGAGCAATCCATACCCATATCAAACAACGATAAGGTCAAGCAAGGCAGAAAAATAATAATAATAATTTTTTCAATAACGATATTTGAGCCAATCGAGATGCATATGACGTAGTCTAGGCAAAATCCGAGAACCATATACCTCTGTGATCATGTCACATGAAGTTACTGCCATGCCAGTGTGCATCTGGCTATAAATAATTGCCTTGTTCTATAATACGACGGATGGCAGTAGTGCACAGCTGTCATGCTAGATAATACAGGTTCTTGAACTTTCCTTTGGTTAAATCTATAAGATTTTTTCAAAATATCTTTTGTGAAATAAGCAAAATGAGTCAATCATGATTCATTGGATGTAGTCTAAGTAAAATTCGAAAACATATACATACGTGATCCCATTATCTGAAGTTCTACGTCACCAATATGTCTATGACTGCAAATACTCCTAATTCTGTAATACAAAGATGAAATACAGGTTCTCAAACTTACACTTGACCCATCTATGAGATATTTTCAAAAATAATTTAGTTTTATTTTAAAAATGAGATGAGTTGATCAAGAGGTCCATAAAGAAGGGTTCAGTCAAATCATAGGATGAGAAGAACACGAATGCAACCATGTGGAGAAGAATAACATAAAATTTATCATGCTAGAAGGATCCTAGAGAAACCTATAATCCTAGTTATGGATGTATCCTCAATTATTTAATTCCTCAATTGGTCGCAGGCATGCAGTAGTACGACTAACTAAGGTACTACCATGACTTTGTATACTTTAAGAAGACATGACCTCCATGGGCCACCACAAAAACCATATCATACCCCAGTTCCAAAATACGTGGGACCAGGCTACAAGGCAATGGCCAGCTAAGCATTCAAGAGTACTCCAGCCCAAATTGAATACATATGAGCTATCCTAACCAGATCAAGTGTCAATATATTCATAATTAACATCCACAATACTAGCTATGTACTATGAACTAAGAATAGAAACAAAATATGGAAAAGCAGATAAGAAGACATCTCTAATAGTACTTGAAATCTTGAAGAAGTATCCCAGCTAATCCTATATCAGATCTTAGCATATACTTGAAAGGAAACCATGTCCTCAGAGGGATGTAACAAGATATATAGTAGCATGCCATATGGAAGACAAAAAATTACACGCAAAGAAGTAAAGATGGGTCCATGTTCAACTAACAACAACAGTCTAGCTAATCTATGTGATATACAAATTGAGGACAATGTTAGTACACATGAGTAGTAAAGTAAGGGTAATGCAAGCTATGTGCTCCGTAGAGGCACTAACACTAGGCTAGAACACCCTCACGTAGCAAGTGAGCAGTATCAAGGAATCTGTCGACTATGTACACCTGTAAGATGCTAGCTTCCAGGCATAAAACACAGCGTACCGCATATGAACCCTCTAAAGGGTGTATAAATTGCTCAAATTTTTAGTCACTATCCTCCCCACCCAATGCTACTACAAAAAAAATTTGAGTGACATGACCAATCTGACTCTAATACTGATAGGTCAAAGAAAATATGTATACAGACAAGTCCATCATCAAGTAAACTTCAGGAATCATATACAGATCGCTGAGCATGTCATGCAATATGAATCCGTGTATCATGCCTATGTGTCAGTAGGAATAATCATGTAATAATACAGATAAGGAACAGGTGAAATATGTAGCAGTATATCCAAAATAAATGACTGGTAAGAAAAATATGAATGTAAATACTTTGAAGCAATAAGCAATATATACTTGCCTGAGTTTGTCCGAACTATGCTGACACTGTAGGTACAAAAATTCTGATCTAGGCCTAGGTACATGTTAGAGTAGCTATGGCGCAAGAAATAATCTACCCAATAAACAACCATGTATTATTAAACCGTATAAAAATACATCTATATATAAAGACAAGGTCCTTTAGGGTTATTTAGGAAAATATTTATATATCAAGTATATTTTATCATATTCACGGAATAAGACTTTATATAGCTAATATAACACTTTAAAATAATTCTACATATAATAATAGTTCACAAATCAATATAGGTTTTTAGAGAATATAGAGATAATAAGTTTATTTGTATATCAAAAATAGCTTTTTAGACACACACACACACACACACACACACACACACACATATATATATATATATATATATATATATATATATATATATATATATATATATATATATATAGCCAAGGACCTTTAACTCAAGTGGTTAGAGTGAGGCATATCCTTCCAAGAGGTTGCAGGTTCGAGCAACGAAAGAAGTACATTTAATTTCCTGTAGAGGAATTAATGTGAGTAACGGTACGGTTCAGGTGCGGTGCTAGTGCGGTTCAGGTGTGACGCAAATGCGATGCAGGTGCGATTCTAGTGCAATGCAGGTGTGGGCCTTCTGGCCGGGTTTGTAGGCCTTCAGACCAGGAGTCTATAACACAATTACCTCTTCCAATATATATATATATATATATATATATATATATATATATATATATATATATATTCACGGAAAGTAATTTTCTTTTTTAAAATATTTACATAAGGACAAAATTTCTTATTTGTTTATATAAGAAAAATACTCATAATATAATTATCATTTATTTGAGAAGAAACTTAAAATAGTTACGAAATTATGTATACATTATAATGCTGAAAATAGTCATACTTGCATGTATATACATAAACATGCAAGCTCATGTATAGAATATAAATGCATGTATGTATCACCATGTATTTATATGTATATAAATAATACATATACAACACCTATATTCATAATCCTATTTATATAGTATATTTAAGTGTATATCATATGTACAATCTATATATGTAAAACATTTTAGGTTATATATATAATAAATATTTATAATTAAAGTTGCTCATAAATGAAGATATATCCATAATAGAGAATTATATCGAAAGATTGATAATTGTATGTGAAGAATGATATGTATATATGTGACCCTAAGTATTCATTTATATAATTCTATACACATATAAATATATAGTTGATTATTGTTTCATATAAATATAAATAGGATTTCTATATATCTATATATTTATGGCTTATCATATTTACATACACAACTTAACTACCTACACATACATGATACCATGTGCTTTAGTAAACAAAGAAAGAAAAAAAAGGGGATAAAAGGGTCATTACCTATCTTATATATTAGGTTGACCCTTGTATATTCAGCGGTTGCCACTGCAGGTCAGCAGGGACGACCAACGGAACTTTGACACTAGCGGAATGACTTCAATAGTGGATTTTCTGGTATCAATGCATCCAACAAAATCCAAATCCTATTAACCAATAACTTCAAGGTGGTAGGATCTTGTATATGTTAGCATGTAGTATTTTGTCCCCTGTAGATGACTTTCTTTGCAACTTTTCAATGTTCAATTCTAGGTTTAATTTTAGTATCTGCCTAACTTACCAACTGCAAAGCTAATATCCGATTTTGTAGAAGTTTGAGCATACATAAGAATACCAACTAGAGATACATAAGAATTTTTTTATATTTGTTAGTATTCTAATTCATTTTTAGGACATTGCATAAGGCTAAACATATCCACTTTTTGAATTAGCATTACACCAACTTTACAATTATTCATTCCATATATTTGAAGAACTTTATTGATATATTCTTTCTGAGAGAGACCTAATAATCCTTGTGATCGATCTCCAAATATTTCTATTCCTGTCACATAAGATGCCTCAACCATATCATTTATTTTAAAGTTCTTAGAAAGACATTTCTTGGTTTCGTGCAATAAACCAAGATCACTACTTACCAACAATATTTTATCAACATACAAATCCAAAATATAAACTTACATCCACCGATCATAAAGTATATAGAACGGTCAACAATGTTTTCTTTAAAACCAAAAGACAGGATAATAGCATTAAACTTAAGATAACATTATCGTGAAGCTTCCTTAAGTCCATAAATTAATTTATTTAGTTTACAGACCATGTGTTCCTTGCCCTCAACCAGAAAGCCTTTTCGTTGTTCCATATAAACTTTATCTTCTAAATTTTTATTTAGGAATATTATTTTTACATCCATTTGTTGTAACTCTAGATCATAATGAGCCATAAATGCCATGATAATTCTAAGGGAATCTTTTTTTGAAACATGAGAGAATATTTCCTTGTATTTAATACCATCTTTTTTAGTATAACCTTTGGTTACTAATTTGGCTTTAGTCATTCAATATTGCCATTTGAGTCATATTTGGTCTTAAAGACCCATTTGCATTTGCAACCAATTCGTTTAGAATTTTTAGGCAATTCTACTAAATTCTAGACTTCATTATGCACCATTGCTTCCAACTTTCTTTCATGGCATTAATGTATTTATTAGAGTTAGGGCATTCTATAACTTGTGAAAATGTTATATGATTATTTTCAATTCCTATATCAAAATCTAATTCTTGTAGATAAACCACAAAGTCATCCGAGATGGCTGGTTTTCTTTGTCTTTGTGATCTCCTTAATTTTATCTGTTATGGTTGTTCTACTTTATCTTCATGTGCGATAACTTGCTCATAATTTATAATAACGTCTTCATGGTTTAAATCAACCTAATTACTAATATTAATTTATGATGCATTACCATTAATGTGTTATTCTTGGTTAATATTCATAGGAACAACAACTTGTTGAGAAGTTGAAGGCAAATGTATCATTGGTAGTTGAACGCTAACTTCTTCAATAAACAATTTTTGAGGTTCATTGCTCCCACTAGTTTTGCCACTCTTTAGGAATCTTGCATTACCATATTCTATAATTATCGTACTATGGTTTGGACAATAAAACCTATACCCTTTGGATTTTTCTGGGTAACCTATAAAGTAACTAATAATCGTCCTAAAATCCAACTTCTTTTCATCTAGATTATATACTCTTATCTTTGTTGCACACCCTCCGACATGTAAATATTTTAAACTGGCTTTCTTCTGCTTTATAGTTCAAAAGGGGTCTTTGGAACTACCTTACTAGAAATTTTGTCTAGAATGTAGACAATAGTTTTAAGTGCATGCATCCATAACGATATGAGAAAGTTTGAATTGCCTAACATACTCATAACCATCTTAAGTAAGGTACGATTACGTGTTTCAGCAACTCTGTTTTATTGAGGCATACCAGTCATAGTGTACTGAGCACAAATACCAAGTTTCTCATAGAGTTTAGCAAATGGGCTTGGGCATTGACCGTCATTATATATATTTTGTAATATTCACCACCTCTATTAGATCTTACTATTTTGACTTTGTTATTTAATTACCTTTCGATTGATATAAATATCTAAGACACCCAGAGCTTATGACTTGTCATGCATTAAATAAATAAAACAATAACTTAAAAAGTTATCTATAAAGGTAATACAATAATTTTCTCAAATGATGGAATATCAAAAAGTCCACATATGTCTACATGTATTACTTCAAGAAGCTCATTACTTCTGTTAGCTCCTTTCTTAGTATTCTTTATTTGCTTTCCCTTAATGTAATCTATGCATACATAAAAGTCATTAAAATCCAAATTTGGGATAATGTCATCCTTAACTAATTTTTCAATTCTTTCTTTGGATATATGACCTAGACATTTATGTTATAAGAACGGTGAATTTTCTTCCATCAACTTTATCTTGTTTTCAACTTTAGGGTGCATAGTTAAAAGGGTTTGGAAGAAGGTATTATCAAGATTGAATTTGTATAAACCATCATTAAGACTACCAGAACTAATGTTGATAGTATTCTTAAATAAATTAAAACTTTATACCAAAGTTGAATTGTCACTACCACATTCTGAAAACAGGGGTATTTTCGACCTTTTTTTTTTGCAATATTTAATATTATTGTAGTTATAATTAATTAATTGCATAATAGTATATTTGATTTAAATAATTATTATGTGTGATGTGTAATTAAATATATAATTATATGCAGTGTTAATTATTTTATTTTAGCTAGCAGACTAGACCTAGAAGCCAGTAGACGAACCCCTGACCAAATTATAGAATTCTGGATTTTATTATTTTATTTTAGGATTTAATATTGGAGAGTGTAATTAATTACTGTATTTATTTAATATTTTTGCGCATTGCCTTTGCTTCGGTATTTGGAGCACTATCCAGACTTTTGTCTTCTAACAAATTTCACCATCTTGCCCTAGACATGCCCGCCTTCCATTCTGCTATTTTTGCAACTCATAATTTTGCTCCCTGTGCATTGTTTCTGGCCGCACAAAAATCGTCGCGGACGTTATTTTTGATTTCCTATTTTTGTATCGTTGTGCGTTCCAATCGAAAATTGGAGGCCATCTTGACCTATTTTTCGTGCGGCCCAAATTAGGGTAATATTCTGTTCTGATTCTTCTTCAATATTGGTATTGATGACTTGATCTGATTTTGACCCCAAGTACTCCAAATTAATTGTTGAACACAACTTGCATTTATTTCCATTTAAATTGAGGATACCATTTTATCTGATTTTAAAATCCCAATTTAATTCCAGTGCCCTGCAAATTCAGCCCGTACCAGTCTTACAGCGTCCCCTGACCCTACAAAACATCGGACCCCGAATCGCCCGCCCAATTTTCGTCATTTCATGTGTTTGTGCAATTTCCCGAATTTAAGGGGCTAAGTTGCAATTATTCAATTGTAGGTGCCAACACCTAATTATTTTAAACCAATGAGGGAACCCACTATTTTTAATTAAACCTCACCCTAAATCCCCCATGAATTATTTCCCTCATGTTCAATCTAGACCTCTCATTTAGAGGGTCAATCACAACCCTCCATCAAAATCCCCTCATCCTATATATTGACATGTCTACATCAACCCTAATCCCTAGAAAACCTAGGTAGCACACCTCCCCAAGCCCCCTAACCGTAGCTCTCTTTCTCTTCCTCATTTTTCTTTTCATTTTCTTCTTCCTTCCTTCTTCTCTTCTTCTTCTTCTTCTTCTTCTTCCTTCTTCTTTAAATTATTGAATTCAAATTCAAAGGAGAAGAGGGGGGAAACCTACTGTTCATTGCTTCCCCCCCGCACACTGTTCACCGGAGGTCAGCCCCGACCCCCGGTCTGCACCCGATCCCGGCAGCTTTCCCCCGCCGACTTCCCTGTGCTCTCCGGCGGCCCATAGCAGTTCCCTCCGACCCGCTGCGACTGCCCCCTGCTGCTCAGCCCGGCCCGGCGGCTCCTCCCCTCGCCGCTGCTGTGCTCCCCGACTCCATCTCCTCCTCCATCACTCCGGCCATCTCCACCTATCACCACCCCCATCACCAACTATCACCATCCTCCGCCGCTGCACATCCCCCTCCGGCCGGCAGCCATCCCGGCAGCACCCCGCTGGCCTCCATCTCCCATCACCACTGAGCAGTTTTCCCGGCGGCCAGCTGCTCCCAAACGCCACCACCATCAGTCCCCCTCTGCACCCAGGCCAACTCCCCCGGCCGCTGATCAGCGTCCGGCGGCTCCCTCCGGCGTTCAGCCCGGCGGCCAACCACCCGAGGCGGCCCGCTCCTGTCCTCCCTGCTGCTATTCTTCCCGCAAGTCCACGAGCCGAGATCACCCCGACCATCAGCCGAGCAGCCACTCCCTGCTGCTCAGCCACGCTCCGCTGCCCTGATCCCGCTGCCAAACCTGGAGCACAACGGGTCTGCTACCAGCTTATGTAGGCATCGAACCGTAGGCTTCCAGAGCCGACGACTTTTCGGCACGACAACCTTTGTGATCCGACAATCTCCTACAACAGCACCATTTCCCCATCTTCGTGAGTTATCAGCCATTACCCCTGCTAATGCTACATCTTACGTTTTCTTGCTCCTATTTGATGTCATAGTCGTAGTATCTTCTTCTTGTTTCATACCATATAGATGTTGATTGTCAGAATCATTCCCTTTTTGTGTTTTAGTTAGTTAGCTGTGCATGTTCATTAATAGGAATGTGAATAGTATGACATGATATAGGTGTGCTTGCAAAACAATAAAAAGAATTAGAATAATGGTCGTGAAAAGTGGGTCGGTTGATGCATATTATTATGCTTGCTTAGATATGGCCAAATATGATGGCAGGCTCTGTTGGAAGAGAGCATTCATGGTTGTGTGGGTGTTTTGACTGTATCATTAGGAAAGAGTTAGTATAGTTGTCCTTAAGAAGAAGTGACAATAAACATAGGGATCTTGATGTGGGTAACTTGATAGAATGGAGAACATCCGATTAGGTAGTCACCAGTGACTATGTTCATGGGGTGTGAACACCTTTGTACAGTTCCACTTCAAGTAAGGAATGGGTGGATACAGGTATAAATAAAGAGAACGTGTCATATAGTGAAGGTGAAGTGTTATGAAGAGAAAGATGACTACATGCACCAGTGCAATCAGTTAGAGGAGTTTTATGTTTAATAGGTGAATGGGCTAATGAAGAGGTATAGCTAGACACTGGGAACATGGCCGAGCACTCCTCATTCTTGTGGGATCCTTATGGTTTTCTTTTTTCCTTCCTTTTTCCCACTTATTAGAGGTTGTTGGGTATATTTTGTGTACCTGAAGAAATAAGAGGTGATAGTAGTGTGTTAGTTTGGCTTTATGAGATCGGCAGTGTTTGTATAAAATATAAGGTGAATCATGAGTTAGAAATTTCAGGAACATATATATAGATACAGTCAGTTACTTCTTAAGTATAGTTATTTTTATTTTATTTTATTTTAGAAGTCGTTAGCTATAGACATATGTCTGATCTTTCTTAAATGGTTTTATTAACTTAGTAGTAAGTGATCTAGTAACCTAAATAGTTAATCAACTAATTAAATTATTTCTAACTTATGCTCTAGGTTACCCTGGTTCGTTGGACTCGAGTTCTATATTATCCCCTTCTTCCTTCCAGCTACTGGACCCAGGTTTAGTTGAGCCGGAGTACGAGCAGGTTTACGGGCCGGGTCCTGATGCTATCTACGAGGCAGAGGAGCTATACCCCGGCGAGTATATCTGATCTTGGACTGTTGGTTCCTCCAGACGATACTCTGGGACAGGACATTGGTATTACCAGCTAAGGACCCAAGGCGAGTACATTCTCTGATTAGTTTCTAATTTATGATATCACCTATGTTCACTGTATCTAGTGTAAATATCCATGTTCCTGACACGTTGGTTACACGGATTGGTATACACGGATCTCGTCATGAGATGTTATTCCTTATTCATGGTGTAACTTGTACAAGACTTGTTTTCCTTGTTATCTTGTGCATGTACAGACACTGGTTCCCGGGGAGATTTGCTACCTTCTTAGGGAATCCTGTGCCATAGCGTACCATGATTGGATCTACTATACCAGTCGGGGGTTTGGGGAGTACTTTAGTGTAGATATGTGATCATACCCAACTTTATATGCACCATAGCTCACCCCACATCTCACGTCGGGTGCGGCCTGACCACTTATATGAACCATAGCTGTTACGTGTGATTAGCCTGATCTCTACATGCACCATAGCTAACCAACGGTTAGCCTGACTTTATATGAACCATAGCTAATCACATGTAACCAGCCTGATCAAGTTCCCAAGCCGATCACATGTTAAAGCTAGTACTCACACACTTAGTCATAGGTTCTTGCTCATGGACATATTGTTTCTTTTCCTGCAGTTACTTACAGTATTTCCAGTATTTCTTTCATTGTACATTTCTCGTACCTATACATGCATCTGGTATATTTCCATCTGGAACTGCTACATAGCTTATGTCATTTATATAGAACTGCTATTTAGAGATGTACTTTGCTCCTTCCTGACTGGAAAATATTTTTCCAGACTGTGACCTTAGTAGACTGGTTTCCGACATACTTGGGGGATTGGATGTTACTGATTGCAGGTATGATTATTTTGTCGTTAGACTTGTCTTGTATTTCTTGTTTGCCTTGACATCTCATCGTGCTTTAGTTTATGTGATTGAGTATTTCTAGCATTATTTTATGATATCCACGTCTCCTTATGGAGTTGGGTATTCACGTGAGTTGATTAGATAGTTACTCGACCTAGACAGCGTTCTACCGCCGATGCTGCGGCGTAGGCTGGACGTACCCACGCACTCGTGCCCCTAAACAGGGTGCGGGTCGTGACACGTTTTTAGTGGTGGCCCATGCAGGTCAGACTTCGCTAGTTGTGCGATGTCGTGGTAGTGCGACGTCTTAGTTGTACTACTGCGTACCTGCTATAGAATATAGGACATAGGATACTAGGATGAGAGAGGATACTCAATCACAAATTCTTGAAAGATTTCCTGGGATGACCCCATGAGAATCTTATTTTCAATTTAAATCTTTTCCTTGTTTCCGTCCGCTCTCGCTTGTTGTTACTGAACTTGATTCTTGTGGAGCAGTTATTAAATTAAATTCTTGGTATCATTGTTGAGTTGATTCTTGTTGACCAGTTGTTAACTTTAATTCCTGGTATCGTTGTTGAGTTGATTTCAATTGAGATGAATTTTACGGACTAAAATTTACGGTATCATCTGATGACATATATTGATGAGGACAGTGAGAAAGGTAAAAAAAAAAAAAAAAAAAAAAAAAAAAAAACGTCTACTTTGGTTATGGAACCTAGAGTTTATCGCAGCCATATTAGCTGTCGTGACGAGAACGTAGGAACCTAACTTGGATGTACATACTTTAGTTATGAGATTTAGAGTCTCTCGCAGCCATACCGGTTGGCGTGGCGAAGATTCTAAATGACGTGATTATAGGGTTGCATACCTTAGTTACGGAACCTATCGTTTATCGCATCTATGCTTACTGGCGTGGCGAGGATTCTAAGTATCATGATTTCTGACGAGACGTGTATGATTATCAGGTTGTATCTTAAATTGGTTCTTAAAGTATCATCTCAAGACTTACCTATTTCTGTTATTCCAGGACTTTGTTCCATCGCTTCTTTTCTTTACTAGCAGTAAAGATACCTTCCGTCCTCAATCCAGTTCTTTTGAACTCACATTCTCTAAGGATTCCTTGTTAAAATTTCCAATTTAAATCATCCCTTGTTCCGTCCATTCTCACTTATTGATGTTGAATTTGCTTGTTGTTATTGATTAGGTATTAAATTAGGATTTTGGTTTCATTATAGAGTTGATTTCATATCAAGGAAAATTGCAGACTGATTTATGGTACTATTTGATGATGCCCGTCAATGAGGACAGTGAAAATGATTAAACATTAGAGCTATTGGACTACAGAAGGTGGATTTAAAATTTTTAATTGAAGATTGAAAATGAATTTCAAATTTTAGAATTTGAGAGGTTGAGATATTATGTTATTAAAATCTTATTTTGAAGATTTCAATGAATTGCAAAATTTTGAAATTGAGGAGTTGAAATATGGTTATTAAAATTTTATTTTGAGGAATTCAGATTCAATTTGATGAACCTAGACAAGCTATAAGGATTTTTGGAATTGATAAAATTTTCATTTCAGTATTTAGATAAATTGGTCTTGAGGAAAGTATATGCAATTTTACTTTAAAATTTATTCGAGGAGTTATTTTGAGGAATTTTATTTGAGGATAAGATCTTATAGTGGGAGAGATATATTAGTATATATGAGTAGATGATATACATGTGTAAGGATCTGATGACTTGAGTATGATTGAGATCTCACTGCCAACTGACTTGGGTGTCAATCTAGGGTGGTATTAGAGAGAGCAGTACTTAGTATAGTGTGTTGCAATTGATATGCACTTGCGTGATAGGAATAACTAGTATCAACTATTGCAGTAGGTAAGGAAGCTAGCAGTGAGTATGCTTGTAGTAAAGTGTGGTACCTAAAGAGATAGAGGTATCAAACTTTCCATGCATCATTTGACCTATGGTTATGTTAGAAGATATTGCAAGTAATATATTAGCAGGTTCTTTCTCTTCTTTCCTCATGTTCTTTTTGTCTTCTGATTGATTGATACCTTAGTACCGTAGCTGTATGCATGAATTCTTGTTATAATGTAGTTAGTAGTACCCCTGGTACAGAGACTGCAATACCCTGACAAAAGACACCCTGATCATACATATTTCTCTTAGGTTGCATGTTGTATGGGTGTAGGTAGAATTCTCTTAGACTTGATTGTTGAGGATTTAACTGTAGTAGAGATTAACGAAGAGGTTATGACTTGATAAAGAGGGACAAGGTGCCTAAAATCTTGAGGAAAAAAAAAAATATTAAATTAAATAAAGAATTGGGAATTTAATATGGCGTAATTGAAGTTTTGTTAAATCATTGATTTTTAAGAAGATTATGAAATGATTGAATTTATCATTAAAATTGAGGAATTTAAGAAGGCCATCGATATATTTATTGGACTGCAAATTGTAAACTTATATTTTGAATATTGTACTGGAGGTTCCATAAGTATTACATCGTTGCATATTATAAAAAAAAAAAAAAAAAAAAAAAAAAAATCGAGGGATAAGAACACAGATGGATTAGTGTTAAATTTAAATTTGGGACGAGATTCAATTTTCGAAATAGGCACTGATTGGATTTCAATTAGAGGATTGAATATTAAATTCTTGTATTTCGTTATTAACTTAAAATTTTGGAGGATATTGTGATAAGAATGGGATTTGACTTATTTTTGAAGATTTTTAGGGATATGATATTTATAGAATTTTTGAAAGAATTTATTGTGAAATAACAATATGGAGTAGTTCATGATTATATGATTTGAGGAATTTAATTTTGATGGTAGTAAATACATAAATAAAACAATCGAGGAAAAAAAAAAAAAAAAAAAAAATTCGAGGATAAACATTGATTTAAATAAAGGGTCAAGAATTTAACATGACGGAATTTATGATGTATTAATTCCAGGAAGGTTATGACATGATTTAATGGGTTATAAAAATTTGGGAAAATTTGGGGATTATCAATATATTTAATGGATTGCAAGTTATGAATTTTAGAACTTTATATTTGAATGTGACATTTGGAGAATCCTTAAATATCATATTGTTGAGTTTTGAGGAGTGGATATTAAATTCTGAGTATCGAATTAGTAGCTAAAAACTTTCAGGAAATTTTTGATAAAAAGGGACTTTGATTCTATGTCGAGGATTTTTACAGGAATACAAATAATTTCAGATTTTTGAAATTGTGAAAAGACCTTGTGTATTATTCGTGGTTGATGAATTTAATTGAGGGAATAATAGTGTGTATGATTTAAACACTAGTATGAGGATTTTAAATTTCGAGGACGAAATTCTTTTAAGGTGGGTAGACTTGTCACTACCACATTCTGAAAACAGGGGTATTTTCGACCTTTTTTTTTTTGCAATATTTAATATTATTGTAGTTATAATTAATTAATTGCATAATAGTATATTTGATTTAAATAATTATTATGTGTGATGTGTAATTAAATATATAATTATATGCAGTGTTAATTATTTTATTTTAGCTAGCAGACTAGACCTAGAAGCCAGTAGACGAACCCCTGACCAAATTATAGAATTCTGGATTTTATTATTTTATTTTAGGATTTAATATTGGAGAGTGTAATTAATTACTGTATTTATTTAATATTTTTGCGCATTGCCTTTGCTTCGGTATTTGGAGCACTATCCAGACTTTTGTCTTCTAACAAATTTCACCATCTTGCCCTAGACATGCCCGCCTTCCATTCTGCTATTTTTGCAACTCATAATTTTGCTCCCTGTGCATTGTTTCTGGCCGCACAAAAATCGTCGCGGACGTTATTTTTGATTTCCTATTTTTGTATCGTTGTGCGTTCCAATCGAAAATTGGAGGCCATCTTGACCTATTTTTCGTGCGGCCCAAATTAGGGTAATATTCTGTTCTGAGTCTTCTTCAATATTGGTATTGATGACTTGATCTGATTTTGACCCCAAGTACTCCAAATTAATTGTTGAACACAACTTGCATTTATTTCCATTTAAATTGAGGATACCATTTTATCTGATTTTAAAATCCCAATTTAATTCCAGTGCCCTGCAAATTCAGCCCGTACCAGTCTTACAGCGTCCCCTGACCCTACAAAACATCGGACCCCGAATCGCCCGCCCAATTTTCGTCATTTCATGTGTTTGTGCAATTTCCCGAATTTAAGGGGCTA
This sequence comes from Iris macrosiphon, assembly GCA_036927795.1. NCBI lineage: Eukaryota > Viridiplantae > Streptophyta > Magnoliopsida > Asparagales > Iridaceae > Iris > Iris macrosiphon. Next base: position 40,883,314 of record JAYESA010000008.1, on the reverse strand, counting down.
AGTTGCAATTATTCAATTGTAGGTGCCAACACCTAATTATTTTAAACCAATGAGGGAACCCACTATTTTTAATTAAACCTCACCCTAAATCCCCCATGAATTATTTCCCTCATGTTCAATCTAGACCTCTCATTTAGAGGGTCAATCACAACCCTCCATCAAAATCCCCTCATCCTATATATTGACATGTCTACATCAACCCTAATCCCTAGAAAACCTAGGTAGCACACCTCCCCAAGCCCCCTAACCGTAGCTCTCTTTCTCTTCCTCATTTTTCTTTTCATTTTCTTCTTCCTTCCTTCTTCTCTTCTTCTTCTTCTTCTTCTTCCTTCTTCTTTAAATTATTGAATTCAAATTCAAAGGAGAAGAGGGGGGAAACCTACTGTTCATTGCTTCCCCCCCGCACACTGTTCACCGGAGGTCAGCCCCGACCCCCGGTCTGCACCCGATCCCGGCAGCTTTCCCCCGCCGACTTCCCTGTGCTCTCCGGCGGCCCATAGCAGTTCCCTCCGACCCGCTGCGACTGCCCCCTGCTGCTCAGCCCGGCCCGGCGGCTCCTCCCCTCGCCGCTGCTGTGCTCCCCGACTCCATCTCCTCCTCCATCACTCCGGCCATCTCCACCTATCACCACCCCCATCACCAACTATCACCATCCTCCGCCGCTGCACATCCCCCTCCGGCCGGCAGCCATCCCGGCAGCACCCCGCTGGCCTCCATCTCCCATCACCACTGAGCAGTTTTCCCGGCGGCCAGCTGCTCCCAAACGCCACCACCATCAGTCCCCCTCTGCACCCAGGCCAACTCCCCCGGCCGCTGATCAGCGTCCGGCGGCTCCCTCCGGCGTTCAGCCCGGCGGCCAACCACCCGAGGCGGCCCGCTCCTGTCCTCCCTGCTGCTATTCTTCCCGCAAGTCCACGAGCCGAGATCACCCCGACCATCAGCCGAGCAGCCACTCCCTGCTGCTCAGCCACGCTCCGCTGCCCTGATCCCGCTGCCAAACCTGGAGCACAACGGGTCTGCTACCAGCTTATGTAGGCATCGAACCGTAGGCTTCCAGAGCCGACGACTTTTCGGCACGACAACCTTTGTGATCCGACAATCTCCTACAACAGCACCATTTCCCCATCTTCGTGAGTTATCAGCCATTACCCCTGCTAATGCTACATCTTACGTTTTCTTGCTCCTATTTGATGTCATAGTCGTAGTATCTTCTTCTTGTTTCATACCATATAGATGTTGATTGTCAGAATCATTCCCTTTTTGTGTTTTAGTTAGTTAGCTGTGCATGTTCATTAATAGGAATGTGAATAGTATGACATGATATAGGTGTGCTTGCAAAACAATAAAAAGAATTAGAATAATGGTCGTGAAAAGTGGGTCGGTTGATGCATATTATTATGCTTGCTTAGATATGGCCAAATATGATGGCAGGCTCTGTTGGAAGAGAGCATTCATGGTTGTGTGGGTGTTTTGACTGTATCATTAGGAAAGAGTTAGTATAGTTGTCCTTAAGAAGAAGTGACAATAAACATAGGGATCTTGATGTGGGTAACTTGATAGAATGGAGAACATCCGATTAGGTAGTCACCAGTGACTATGTTCATGGGGTGTGAACACCTTTGTACAGTTCCACTTCAAGTAAGGAATGGGTGGATACAGGTATAAATAAAGAGAACGTGTCATATAGTGAAGGTGAAGTGTTATGAAGAGAAAGATGACTACATGCACCAGTGCAATCAGTTAGAGGAGTTTTATGTTTAATAGGTGAATGGGCTAATGAAGAGGTATAGCTAGACACTGGGAACATGGCCGAGCACTCCTCATTCTTGTGGGATCCTTATGGTTTTCTTTTTTCCTTCCTTTTTCCCACTTATTAGAGGTTGTTGGGTATATTTTGTGTACCTGAAGAAATAAGAGGTGATAGTAGTGTGTTAGTTTGGCTTTATGAGATCGGCAGTGTTTGTATAAAATATAAGGTGAATCATGAGTTAGAAATTTCAGGAACATATATATAGATACAGTCAGTTACTTCTTAAGTATAGTTATTTTTATTTTATTTTATTTTAGAAGTCGTTAGCTATAGACATATGTCTGATCTTTCTTAAATGGTTTTATTAACTTAGTAGTAAGTGATCTAGTAACCTAAATAGTTAATCAACTAATTAAATTATTTCTAACTTATGCTCTAGGTTACCCTGGTTCGTTGGACTCGAGTTCTATATTATCCCCTTCTTCCTTCCAGCTACTGGACCCAGGTTTAGTTGAGCCGGAGTACGAGCAGGTTTACGGGCCGGGTCCTGATGCTATCTACGAGGCAGAGGAGCTATACCCCGGCGAGTATATCTGATCTTGGACTGTTGGTTCCTCCAGACGATACTCTGGGACAGGACATTGGTATTACCAGCTAAGGACCCAAGGCGAGTACATTCTCTGATTAGTTTCTAATTTATGATATCACCTATGTTCACTGTATCTAGTGTAAATATCCATGTTCCTGACACGTTGGTTACACGGATTGGTATACACGGATCTCGTCATGAGATGTTATTCCTTATTCATGGTGTAACTTGTACAAGACTTGTTTTCCTTGTTATCTTGTGCATGTACAGACACTGGTTCCCGGGGAGATTTGCTACCTTCTTAGGGAATCCTGTGCCATAGCGTACCATGATTGGATCTACTATACCAGTCGGGGGTTTGGGGAGTACTTTAGTGTAGATATGTGATCATACCCAACTTTATATGCACCATAGCTCACCCCACATCTCACGTCGGGTGCGGCCTGACCACTTATATGAACCATAGCTGTTACGTGTGATTAGCCTGATCTCTACATGCACCATAGCTAACCAACGGTTAGCCTGACTTTATATGAACCATAGCTAATCACATGTAACCAGCCTGATCAAGTTCCCAAGCCGATCACATGTTAAAGCTAGTACTCACACACTTAGTCATAGGTTCTTGCTCATGGACATATTGTTTCTTTTCCTGCAGTTACTTACAGTATTTCCAGTATTTCTTTCATTGTACATTTCTCGTACCTATACATGCATCTGGTATATTTCCATCTGGAACTGCTACATAGCTTATGTCATTTATATAGAACTGCTATTTAGAGATGTACTTTGCTCCTTCCTGACTGGAAAATATTTTTCCAGACTGTGACCTTAGTAGACTGGTTTCCGACATACTTGGGGGATTGGATGTTACTGATTGCAGGTATGATTATTTTGTCGTTAGACTTGTCTTGTATTTCTTGTTTGCCTTGACATCTCATCGTGCTTTAGTTTATGTGATTGAGTATTTCTAGCATTATTTTATGATATCCACGTCTCCTTATGGAGTTGGGTATTCACGTGAGTTGATTAGATAGTTACTCGACCTAGACAGCGTTCTACCGCCGATGCTGCGGCGTAGGCTGGACGTACCCACGCACTCGTGCCCCTAAACAGGGTGCGGGTCGTGACATGAATACATAACCAAGCATGTCATGTTTTAACATAGATACTAAATTTCTGGAAATATAGGGTACATAAAAGGTTTGATATAAATTAATGAGATGACATAAAGACAAAAATAGTTGGTATGTCCCTATAGATTTAACATGAACTTTGACTCCATTCCCTACGTATAAAAAATGCTTGTTATTTCCCAAGGTTACAAAGTACGTGAAAATCGAAGATTACAAACTGAATCTTTAAAATAGAAAGCTAGAACCCCAAGTTGCTGAACAGAAATATATGAAAACTCTAGTAAACACAGTTGCTACAAAAGACAAAATAGAAACTCAATGGAGTAGAAACCTCATTGGGGTAATGAAGATTACAGTTGCTCCAAGCAAGATTCGACCATTTTTATCGATCTGCTACCAGGAACCAACAAGTTCAAAAAAGAACTTTTAGAACGCTGCTTGTTACCCTCGTTATGGATCTCGAACTGGAAATAAACTGGACTGATGGACATCAATTTGTGGATCTGTTGTGGCTGCTGCTAATTCTTCTCTTATAGCAATTTTTTTCTATCTACCCTAAACGAAAGAGAAGATATATATATATATATATATATATATATATATATATATATATATATATATATATATATAAGGAGGTACAAGCCAAAATCTAAAATGTTGTTACCCACTTAATTTGAAGATAATCTCTACAGATAAGGTATGATTACTAACCATTATCTCGAAATCTCAAAAGATAAGGAATAATTAGAACATAAAATCTACTTTAACAGTCACACAACACAATTTCTGTGCGAAAACCCTCCACAAGAAAATATAAAATGTAGGACAATTTTTGTGGAAGTAACTACTATACGAAAATACGCTACCGTGTAGAACTTACACGCGATACCCACAGCACCTGCACTACCACGTAGTCCATGTTGCTTGTGTTGATGCATGATCCATACTGTTGTGCAGTCCAACCTGTCCCATATTGCACCCACAAAGAAATTGCATAAAAACTTGCACAGAATGTTATAAGTACTTGCAAAAGTGCCAAATCATCCCCGATGCGTAAGTATGAATTAAAATTATACCATAATAGAGCCACTTTGTGCCCTTCGTTCTAGTTCGATTTTGAGTCGCTAGGCAGCTCCTAAGGAAACCCCCAAAGAAATGAGTGACAAAAAAATATAAATATATCTTGGGTGTCTTGATCTCTGTCCTCTAGGAAAATAATCCACCATGCTAACCACATGGGCTACCACTCCCCATATGCACAAGTTAACAAAAGAAGAAACTTATATTGAAATACACATTTAGGGCTGCTACATGGATATGGAACTATTTTTTAGAGTTCAAAAAAAAAAAAATCCAACAATTCCCCAGAAATATATAATTGAGCTTTTCCTATAGTGACTGTGCATCATACATTATGATAGATATTGCTTACGAATTGAATATTTTTGCATTGGTCAAACAATAGTACGATATATAATGGACTATGCATTGAATTCTGTACCATAGCTTTTATCCTTCCCATACATACAATAACATCTACTGTGCCTCTGGTCGCACGGTTAAAGGCCCTGTGCTGACTTGGTATATGTGTATGTATATTGGGTATCTATAAGTTTATCCTTAGGAGATGACCTACGTTATTTTTTATATACACAAGTGAGTTCTTTAGAGAGATTAACTTATCCCAACATGAAGCCTTTTGCTTTCTTGGGTGTTATGCCGCTATGGTAAAACACGAAGTCGAGGTCCAACCTTTTGGTAGTATCATACCACTATAGCACGAGGTCCTAACCTCTTTGTAGTCAGTATTAGGCTATATGCCTTTATGTGTTGCTACGCCATTTTGACATGGTCTGAAGTCAAGGTCCCACCTTATGTATTATATCACCATTGTTGTATGGGGTACTGGTCCCTTTGTAGTACTGAGCTACCCATGCTTCCTGTAAAGTATGTCGAGCATTCTAAATGCCTAAGAACTCATTAAGGCTTAAAGCCATCCTCTCAAAGGATTTGCTCTACAAAGAAAAAACAGTCGACCACAAAGGTTCCAGGATACATCCCAATAATGTCCCTAAGAACTAACCTTTGTACCTGATATCTTTCCAGTCTATGATCATTCTTTGAATAAAAGTAAGATGCCCAGTAGATTTCTCTTTGAACTAATAGCATAATACTTATAGTAGAATTACAAAGACATAATATCAGAATTATTTCAAGCCTAGTTCCCTTGCTGTATCCTTGACCAGCTAGCACTTGAGATCTTTGGTAAATAAATCTGCCATATTTTCCTGGATTCTATGCAATGATGTTATCCTTGATACGCTCATTCAGTGCTATGTAAGAAAGTCACACAATCCTCTTCTTACCATTAAAGAGATCATTTGATGCTATTGCTGAAGTCGCAAGGTTGTCGTAGTAGATTGATATAGCTAAATTTGTACACCAACCAGTGGAAGATTATACATGGGCTCCCGAAGCCATTAAGTTTCATCCACTATAACTGCTATAGCATAGAACTCAGACTCCATATATAAGTAAGAGAGCAAAGTCTGCTTCTTTGACTTCCACAATATAAAAATTACACCCATGGAGAAGACGTATCCTCCTTTGGACCTTTCACTCCTTTCTTTTGAGCATCAACTAGCATCACTGAAGCCTTCTACTGCAGTTGGATAACTGTTGTAGTACAATACAAACTCTTGAGTCCTCTTGAGATATCTTATAACTCTCTTCATCGCTTTGTAGTATTCAATACCTGGATTGCTTGTGAATCGACTCAGCAACCCTACAACGAAAGCTATATCAAGTATGGTGTCACTCATAGCGTACATTAAACTTTTATTGATGCTTAAGTACTCCAATTTCCTGACACTTTTTCTAAATTTGGCATTAGCTTCTTTTCACACCTATAAGGAGTTCAATCGTAGGAATTTCCTGATATCCATAGCATGTGAGCATCTTCTCTATATTGTGAGTTTGTGATAAAGCAAGCCCAACTTCCATCCGTATGATCTTTATCCCTAAGATAATACTGGCATCTCCCATATCCTTCATATTATGCTTGGATGCAAGAAACTTCTTTTGTCTCTATGATGCATTATAGATCCATACTCAGGATTAGTATGTTGTACACACAGAGACACAATAACCCCTCTGCCATCATCGAACTTTGTGTATATAAACTTATATATCTTATTGACCCTGGAGCCATTTGATCTGATAATCTTGTCAAATTTCTCATGCCACATCTTAGAAGATTTCTTTACACCATACAAAAATTTTACCAACTTGCAATGTCACGCCCCAATCCCAAAATATATGGAATTAGGCTACGTGGTAATAGCCAGCTGTCACGTCTTCGAGGATATCCCAATTTAATGGATCCAACGAAGAGTGCTACGCTGTCCTAAATAACTAACATGTCTCAATATCAGTCAACAACAGGTAAACTAATCTTATCCACAATATAAACAGCAAGAAGTACTAAATAAACTGCTGGAAGATAAACGCCAGTCTCAAATATCATAGTACAACCAAGAATGTCTGGTGGGGACAAACCCACTACTATGACGAAATAAAATACTGAAATGATAGATAAAGATAATGATTAGGGCATCGGCAGACTAGATAATGATGCATCCAATCCTAGGCAGAAGGCCTACAAGTGATCACGGAAACTCTGATGGTAGTACCTCTAGCTCCTCTGCGGTAGCGAACCTCGTCTCCTATCCTGGGCTGTACACTGTAGGGTAATATGCCTCGTCCAAATCTGGAAAGGTACCAGGTCCTCAGAGGGACGTAACAAGATACATAGAAATATGCCATATATAAATACTAAATAAAATAAATACAACAAGGGTGTGCTAACCATCTAAGTGAATGCAAAATGAGGACCACTTTGGTACGTATGGGTAGGCATAGGCATAACGTCCAACACCTCGAAGAGCATGGCAGCAGTACAGTATATCATCCATATCGCTCCGAAGAACGTGGCAGCAGTACAGTATATCGTCCATATCACTCCGAAGAACGTGTCAGCAGTGTAAAGGGAGTCACTGGACCCGTGGCTCCTCTGAAAACTACAGACTCTAATGGGTGTATCCCATACGCCTACTAATGTCCTCCCCGCCCAATGTAGATACGCAAGTCGAATACTCGATGTGCATACCACGTATCTATATGCCAGTCTCTAACACTAAAATATAACCTGAACTACGTACTAACCGTGATGTAAGTTACACGCACCGATAGCTAGTCGAGTATGCAAACCCGTATCCCAATATGAATATGTCTCAGTGAAACGTGTAAGAGTGTCAGGTCACGGAAGATATTAGAATATCCTCCAATGGGGTGAGTCTGCTAAATGACTAGGTCAAGTACACTAAATCATTGACGTATCCGTCGACTGCACCCGAGTCAATCTCGGACGCGCACAGTTGTATAAAAGAAAAGCACAAGAATACAATACAACATATGCGTAATTTAAATTAGACAGTAATTATGGCAAGGTATCTTACCTGAGTCCTCAAGATATGAATGCCAGAAGACGGTTCCTGGCTGATCCAATGATCCTAACACATAATATAATATAGAAATCTAACATCAGACACTAAGATAATATGTACACACGACTACGACGCTACTCTTGGGTACTGTCGCAAGTTCACTGTGGATCGACTACAGGGTCGCGTGTTCACGTAGCTAAGATGCATGTGTTCCATGTCCTCTATCACTGTGTACCTCACGTCAATTAAGCACTAAATTATGGTTTACGAAACTATACTATGCCTTGTTAAATTACACTTCATTATTCCCCATGCATAAATGTACTAAGTCTATGTCTACGTTTTTAGGTAGAATAAAAGTTCCCTATACAGGTAATATGGTCGGAATAATTATTAACTATAAATTTTATTAAATCTAATTAAACATACATACTTATATACATATGGTTTATGTGACTTAGTTGTGTCATCACCCGACACGACGACACGGTTGATACGATTAATCAATCATACAACGAAGGAGGGGGTGTTTACCAATTTGTAATCGAGAGGGGTATTGTCCAGTCGACTCAGTCCTTCGGCATGGCGTCTCCGGCGTCGTGCGGCACTCCGGCAGCAGCGGCAGCGGCAGCAGTAGCAACTGCAGTGGTCGCAGCAGTGGCTACAACAGCTTGGTCGGCGGGGGACGACGCCTGGGTGGCGGTCAGGTCGTGGGGAAGGTCGGGGTTGGCCTGACGATCGTGACTGGCGGTGCTGGAGGCGGTTGGGGGCTGTCGAGATCAGTCAGGTTCGGGTTAGGCGGAGTGGATGCCGGCAATGGGGACGATGATAGTATGCTGATGATGGTAGTGCTGGGGTGGTGGAGTGCTGACGGCGGTCGTGGTAGTAGGAGTGGCGACTTGAGGTGGTAGTGAGGGTATTTGTGAAGTCGGAGGCGGTGGGTGTCCGGTCGGGAAAGAGGGGGCTCGGGTTAGGCGTTCGTCTAGGGTTTGGGGGAAGGGTAATGAATAGTTAGTTTTAGGGTTTTAATGGTAGAAAATGTGTATTTATATGTGGGGGAGTCTGGGGGCTGGCCTCGAGGTTTGGGCCACCAGGACTCATGGAAGTGGGGGCTGGTCCACACGAAAGGGAGCATGTGGGCTTGGTTAGGTCTTGCTTGAGGTAGAATTGGCCTTTAATTAAATTAAATTAAAATAATTGCACATGGTGTTTCCTAATGCATTTAAGACAAGTAGAACTAGGTTTGGGGTGGGACACAAGAGTCATGGGCGTAGCAGGCTTGGTGCAGGCTAATACCCTAATTTGGGTACTAGGAAATTGGATTGTGGTTGTTCCTCAATTTCAAGTAGGAATGGACAATCAAGGAATATTGAATTTATTAAAATAAAACGTAGGCGTCTGTAACGAATATTGTACAGCTCAAATAAAGCACAATATTGAGGATCTAAAAGTTACACAGGGGTCAGATGGGTAGTCTGGCATGTCTAGGGGATGTGTATTTAATTAGTTTGGGGGTACCTACTATCGTAGCGTCCCAAACATCGAAGCAATGGTAAGGTATACTACGTTACATGATTTGCATATTAATATTAATGGTACCAAATTAATCCTAGTCTCTTGATTTAATTCAAATTAACCCTAAATTGGTCGAGGGGGTTTACAATCTACCCTCCTTAGAGCATTTCGTCCTCAAAATTAAAACATATGTATGGTAAGAACTAAAGACTGAATTTAAAATAATACTACATACCTAGGCCTTCGAAGAGGTGGGGATAACGTTGGCGAATATCCTCCTCGCGTTCCCAGGTCGACTCGCCTGGTGCATGATGCCTCCATGCAACACGAACTAGGGGAATAGTTTGTCCTCGCAATACCTTCTCACTTTTGTCTAGAATCTCCATAGGCTCCTCTTCGTATGATAAGCTCGGGCTGACTGTGATTTCTGAATGATCAAGCACATGACTCGGATCCGGTATGTACCTCCTCAGCTAAGATACATGGAAGACGTCATGGACTCCTTCCAAAGTCTGCGGCAAGGCTAATCTGTAAGTAACTCTGGCCCGAGAATCTGTCGCTCGCCTATATCGCTCCAGCATACTGGGGAACGATACTTCCTTCCATACAATGCTTCATAGGAAGCCATCTGGATGCTCGCATGATAGCTGTTGTTGTAGGAAAACTCGACCAAGTGCAAGTGGTCCTCCCATGATCCTCCGAAATCTAGCATGCCCGCTCTTAACATGTCTTCCAATGTCTGAATGGTGCACTCTGACTGGCCATCCGTCTGTGGGTGATACGATGTGCTAAACTTTAGGCGGGTACCGAGACTCTTTTGCATACTCTGCCAAAAGTAAGATGTAAATCTCGTATTCCTGTTCGACATGATGCTAACTGGCACTCCAAGCAGTCGTACAATCTCCCTCATGTACATATCTGCTAGGACCTCAGTAGATTACCCAACTCTGAAAGGTAAAAAGTGAGCGAACTTGGTGAGTCTATCTACGATTACCCATACTACATTACGACCACTAGGACTCCTCGGAAAGCCTGTAACAAAGTCCATAGTGATGTGCTCCCATTTCCATTCCGGTATCGGAAGCGGTTGAAGTAATCTTGCAGATCTCTGATGCTCAGCCTTGACTTGCTGACACACCAGGCACTTCGCCACAAAATGTGCTATCTCTCTCTTCATTCCATGCCACCAGTAGTATTGTCTCAAGTCTAGGTACATCTTCGTGCCTCCTGGATGAATAGAGTAGGTCGAACTGTGTGCCTCTGACATCAACTCCTGTCGAAGTTCTCCATTTGGAATATAGAGACGATCTCCATATCTCAAGGTTCTGTCTTCATGTAAACGCAGTCTCGTCTGTATTCCAGCCTCTGTCCTCTGTCTAAGCCTCTAAAATCTGGCATCTGTCGGCAAAGTAGCCTTGATCCTCTCCACTAATGTTGATTGCAACTGAAAACTAGATAACTGTCCATCTACTCCGGGCATAACGACCTCTATACCCATCTGCTCTAGATCTCTCAACAGATGTTGTCGAGTAGTCAGAAAGAATGCCATGGGTCTTCTGCTCAAAGCGTCAGCTACTATGTTGGCCTTTCCCGGGTGGTACTGTAGCTCAATCTCAAAGTCTGTTATCACCTCAAGCCAATGTCTCTGTCTCTGATTAAGGTCCTTCTGGGTGTAGACGTACTTTAAGCTTTTGTGTTAAGTAAATATCTCTACTCTTTCTCCATATAAGTAGTGCCTCCAAAGCTTCAAAGCAAAGATCACTGCTGCAAGCTCTAAGTCGTGGGTGGGATAGTTCTTCTCATGGGTTCTCTACTGTCTAGAAGCATAGGCTGCAACCTTTCCATGCTGCATCAAGACACATCCTAATCCTTTCTCGGATGCATCGATATAGATCACGAATCCTCCGGGTCCAGATGGTATGGTCAAGATAGGTGTCGTAGTCAAACACTTCTTCAGCTCATCAAACGCTATCTGACACTCCTCTGTCCAAGTGAACTCCTGCTCCTTATGAGTCAAATGGGTCATCGGCTCTGCAATCTTCACGAAGTTCTCCACGAACCTCCGGTAATATCCGGCAAGTCCTAGGAAACTTCTTACCTCTGAGACATTGGTAGGGGTTGGCCATGTCTCTATTGATGAAATCTTTGACGGATCTACTAAAATGCCATATCCTGAGATAACGTGTCCAAAGAAAGCGACACGATCTAAAAGAAACTCGTACTTGCTTAGCTTGGCATAAAGTCTCTCTCTCTCCTCAACGTCTCTAACACTAGTCTCAAGTGCTTCTCGTACTCCTCGTGGCTCTTCGAATATACCAAAATATCATCGATGAAGACTACCACGAACTGGTCTAAGTATTGGTGGAATACTCTGTTCATCAAGTTCATAAATACAGCAGGCGCATTCGTCAGTCCAAAATGCATCACTAAGAACTCGTAGTGACCATAACGAGTCCTGAATGCTGTCTTTTGAATGTCTTCTCTTCGCACCTTCACTTGATGATAACCCGATCTCAAGTCGATCTTGGTGAACACTACTGCTCCTGTCAACTGGTCGAACAAATCATTAATCCGTGGCAGGGGGTACTTGTTCGTGATAGTCAAAGCATTAAGGGCTCTGTAATTAATGCACATGCGTACTGTTCCATCCTTCTTAGGTACAAACAATACTGGTGCTCCCCAGGGTGATACACTAGGACGGATAATTCTCTTGCTCTGCAACTCCTCTAATTATAGCTTCAGCTCATCTAACTCCCTCTTCGCCAATCGGTATACATTGGAAGATACAGGTGCTGCTCCGGGTACTAGCTCAATAGTGAACTCTACGTCTCTATCTGGCCGTAAGCCTGGCAATTCTTCAGGAAAAATATCCTCAAATTCTGTAACTATTGGTGGGGGTACCATCTCCATAGCCATGTAAGTTCCAGCTATCTGTCCTACTCCTTGCTCGACGGTCCCTCACATGTACTCGAATTCTGGCTGATCTAGCAGTCTAAAAGTGATGCTACCTTTTCGGCAATTCAGTATGGCATTATACTGGCTTAACCAGTCCATGCCTAGCACCACGTCAAAGTACGGCATGGATAATACCAAGAATCACGCTCTCATTTCTCTACCACATACGACTACCGAACATGTTCGAATAGTACTGGTAACCGACATGATACCTCCTCCGGTAAGAATCTTTCAACTCTTAGGTAAGGGAGAAGTAGCTACTCTATGCATTGCTACAAATCTACTAGATATGAATGATAAGGTAGCTCCAGAATCAAATAATACAGTCGCAGGTAATGATGCAACTAAAATGGTACCTGTGATGGCTTCTCCTTCTGTTTTATCCTCTGTAGCTGCTAGTACAAAGACCTGTCCGTGCCTCTGTCCTCTGGTCTGCTGTCGAGCTCGGCCAAACTGTGCCTCATGTGGGGCCAAGGGTGGTCTCCTCTAAAATCCTCCGTATGCTGGTGGACGTTGACCTCCTGGCGGTGGTAGTATCCTCAAAACTGGTGCTGTTGGTCTCTGTTCGGACCGGGTTCTGTCTCTATACGCTGTGGGCATCTCGGACTTGGTGCTGGTCTGACCCACAAATCAGATATGTACTCAATCTCTTTCTGCAGTCCTTCTCGTAATATCCTCTCTTACCACAGTGGTAGCAAGTCGAAAGCTCCTTTTGCTGGTATGACGTTGACCTCTGTTGTGTCTCCACACCGGGATGACGGATCGGTCCTCCTACTCTGGGCTGGGCTCTGGCTGGTGCGGTTGTGTTGGAACGTCTTGCTCCTCTGCCGATGGCCTCCTGGACTCTCGCCTCTGAAAGAACCTCTTCATATGAAATTCGCGCCTATGCGGTGGTATACCTCTGTAGCTCGAAGGTGAGGCCGTAATGGAATCTCTGGGCCTTTTCTAGATCATTGGGTATTAGGACGGCAACAAATCTGCTAAGGCGGCTGAACTCCGCGTCATAGGCGTCAACAGTCATGTTTTCCTGTTCTAGATGTAGGAACTGGGAGTACAGGACATTTCTGGCTGTAGCCGGGAAATACTTCGTATTGAAGTACTCTAAGAACTGTTCCGAAGTCTGGCTCTTGCCTACACTACGCTCAATAGAATCCCACCAGTGATGGGCATTGCCTTTTAATTGGGCCCTCATTGCAGTCATACAAAGGTTTGGATGCAGTTGTGAAGCCTCTAGTAGCATCTCCGTATTGGCAACCCAATCAGAGATCTGCTCTACAGTCTCGTTGACCGAGAAAGTATCTGGTCCCATCTGTCGGAACCATCTTACAGTGCCAGCTGTCTAGGCTGGTGCAGGTGCTGGTACTGGTGCTGTGACAGGTGTCCTCTCTAGTACTGCCATCACACTCTGTCTCAATGTCTCTGTCTGATGCCACTGTTCTTGCATCATAGTCTGAAAGAACTGAAGCATCTGTGGCTGTCCATCTAGCTGTGGCATCTGGGGTGTATAAGGTGGAGGTGGGGGTAAAGGGACCTTTGGCTGTACGATAGGTGTCTCCTCAGATGTTGGCCTCTCAGTCTGTGGCATCGGTGTAGCTCCTGAAGTCTGTCCCTTAAAATGCTGCATGGGGATCGTCTGGGAAGTCTGTCCCTCGGGCTACGGGGTAGGATCGTCCTGAGAAGTCTCGTACCAATATATCAGCGGGGTCTGTACCGGTGGTTGCCCTTGGGGTAGATCCTCTCTTTGAGTGGTATCGCCGGGCACCGCGGTACTGGGTGCTCCTCGTCCACTGCGCAAGTTCATCTTGCTGCAAGAGATAGGACTTCATTAGAAAGAGTACGGGATCAAACAAACAGGATGTAGATATTTAGAAGCAATACTAAGGACTTTCAAAGACAAAATCAAAGTGGATGAGACCTAGAAATTTCTATCCTATTGCAGGCTTGCTGGGCATATTACCATACCACAAGCAAATAAGTCGACCTGCATGGGCCACCACTAAAACCATATCACGCCCCAATCCTAAAATATATGGAATTAGGCCACATGGCAATAGCCAACTGTCACGTCACCGAGGATATCCTAATTTAATGGATCCAACGAAGAGTGCTACGCTGTCCTAAATAACTAACATATCTCAATATAAGTCAACAACAGGTAAACTAATCTCATCCACAATATAAACAGCAAGAAGTACTAAATAAACTGCTGGAAGATAAATGCCAGTCTCAAATATCATAGTACAACCAAGAATGTCTGGTGGGGACAAACCCACTACTCTAACAAAATAAAGTACTGAAATGATAGATAAAGATAATGATTAGGGCATCGGCTGACTAGATAATGATGCACCCAATCCTAGGCAGAAGGCCTACAAGTGATCACAGAAACTCTGACGGTAGTACCTCTAGCTCCTCTACGGTAGCGAACCTCGTCTCCTGTCCTGGGTCGTACACTGTGGGGTAATATGCCTCATCCAAATATGGAAAGGTACCAGGTCCTCAGAGGGACGTAACAAGATACATAGAAACATGCCATATATATATACTGAATAAAATAAATACAACAAGGGTGTGCTAACCATCTAAGTGAATGCAAAATGAGGACCACTTTGGTACGTATGGGTAGGCGTAGGCATAACGTCCAATACCCCGAAGAGAGTGGCAGCAATGCAGTATATCGTCCATATCGCTCCGAAAAATATGGCAGCAGTACAGTATATCGTCCATATCGCTCCGAAGAACGTGGCAGCAGTGTAAAGGGAGTCATTGGACCCGTGGCTCCTCTGGAAACTACGGACTCCAATGGGTGTATCCCATACACCTACTATTGTCCTCTCCACCCAATGTAGATACACAAGTCGAATACTCGATATGCATACCACGTATCTATATGCCACTCTCTAATTGTAAAATATAACCTGAACCACGTATTAACCGTGATATAAGTTACACGCACCGATAGCTAGTCGAGTACGCAAACCCGCATCCCAATATGAATATGTCTCAGTGAAACGTGTAAGAGTGTCAGGTCACGGAAGATATCAGAATATCCTCCAATGGGGTGAGTTTGCTAAATAACTAGGTCAAGTACACTAAATCATCGACGTATCCGTCGACTGTACCCGAGTCAATCTTGGACGCGCACAGTTGTATAAAAGAAAAGCACAAGAATACAATACAACATATGCATAATTTAAATTAGATAGTAATTATGGAAAGGTATTTTGCCTGAGTCCTCAAGCAGTGAATGCCAGAAGTCGGTTCCTACAGTATCCCCTGGCTGATCCAATGATCCTAACACATAATATAATATAGAAATCTAATATCAGACACTAAGACAATATGTACACACGACTACAACGCTACTCTTGGGTACTGTCGCAAGTTCACTGTGGATCGACTACAGGGTCGCGTGTGCACGTAGTTAAGATGCATGCGTGCCTGTCCTCTGTCACTGTGTACCTCACGTCAATAAATCACGAAATTATGGTTTACAAAACTACACTACGCCTTGTTAAATTACACTTTATTATTCCCCATGCATAAATGTACTAAGTCTATGTCTACGTTTTTAGGTGGAATACAAGTTCCCTGTACAGGTCATATGGTCAGAATAATTATTAATTATAAATTCCATTTAATCTAATTAAACATGCATACTTATATACATATGGTTTACTGTGACTTAGTTGTGTCATCACCCGACACGACGACACGGTTGATACGATTAATCAATCATACAACAAAGGAGAGGGTGTTTACCAATTGGTAATAGAGAGGGGTGCTGTCCAGTCGACGTCAGTCCTCCGGCGTGGCGGCTGCAGCATCGTACGGCACTCCGGCAGCACCAGCAACTGTAGTGGTCGCAGCAGCGGCTATAACAGCTTAGTCGGAGGGGGATGGAGCCTGGGTGGCGGTCAGGCCGTGGGGAAGGTCGGGGTAGGCCTGACGATGGTGACTGGCAGTGCTGGAGGCGGTTGGGGGCAGTCGGGATCAGTCGGGTTCGGGTTAGGCGGAGTAGATGCCGGCAATGGGGACGATGATGGTACACTGATGATGGTGGTGCTGGGGTGTTGGAGTGCAGGCGGCGGTCGTGGTAGTAGGAGTGGCGACTTTAGGGGGTGGTGAGGGTGTTTGTGAAGTCGGAGGCGGTGGGTGTCCGGTCGGGAAAGAGGGGGCTCAGGTTAGGCGTTCGGCTAGGGTTTGGGGGAAGGGTAATGAATAGTTAGTTTTAGGGTTTTAATGGTAGAAAATGTGTATTTATATGTAGGGGAGTCTGGGAGCTGGCCTCGAGGTTTGGGTCGGCCAAGACTCATGGAAGTGGGGACTGGTCCACATGAAAGGGAGCAGGTGGGCTTGGTTAGGTCCTGCTTGAGGTGGAATTGGCCTTTAATTTAATTAAATTAAAACAATTGCACATGGTGTTTCCTAATGCATTTAAGATAGGTAAAAGTAGGTTTGGGGTGGGATACAAGAGTCGTGGGCGTAGCAGGCTTGGTACAGGCTAATACCCTAATTTGGGTACTAGGGAATTGGGTTGTGGTTGTTCCTCAATTTCAAGTAGGAATGGACAATCAAGGAATATTGAATTTATTAAAATAAAACGTTGGCGTCTGTAACGAATATTGTACAGCTCAAATAAAGCACAATATTGAGGATCTAAAAGTTACACAGGGGCTGGCATGTCTAGAGGATGTGTATTTAATTAGTTTGGGGGTACCTACTATCGTAGCATCCCAAACATTGAAGCAATGGTAAGGTGTACTATGTTACATGATTTACGTATTAATATTAATGGTACCAAATTAATCCTAGTCTCTTGATTTAGTTCAAATTAACCCTAAATTGGTCGAGGGGGTTTACATGCAAACTTTGTCTTCAAGACCCTTAATAACAAAACTGTTTGGTTGTTGTATATAAATTTTCTCGGTCAATCTTCATTCATAAATAATATTTTGACATCCATTTGATGAAACACCATCTTGAGAATAGCACCCAGAGAAGTCAGCATCAAGATAGTTGTCATCCAGGCAATTGGAGCATATGCGACAAAATAGTCGATCCTTTATTTTTGAGAAAACCTTTTGGTGACTAGCCTAGCCTTGAACTTATCATCAATTTTGTCAACCTTCATCTACTTCTTGAATATCTATTTTCTTCCAATGAGTTTTGCTCCTTTAGGCAAATTAACTAACACCCAAGTGTTATTGGATGTAATGGAGTCAATCTTTTCATTGATTGTTTCCTTTCAGAAGACATCATCTCTTGACTTTATCACCTTATCATAGGTAAGCATATCTGCTTCTACATGATAGGTGACAAAGTCTTTTCCGAAGTCCTTCGACCTTCTCTCTTGCTTTGATGATGGCTCAGCGAGTACTGGTTCAAATATTGTTTCTTCAATGAAAAAATCCTCTTAGACTACATCTTCTTTGGAAGTACTAGCCTTCTTAGTACTCATAGTATTGTCCAAAATATCCGCAATAATAATGTTCTTGTGTCTACCAAACTTGTCATCAAAGAATTTAGCGTCATGAAATTCAATGATATAATTTGATTCAGTAACAAGAAACCTTCGTACATCACTCTTTTTGGCATAACCCAGGAATATGGTCTTCGTTGTCCTTATTTTTAGCTTTTGAATCTGGCTATCGAAAGCTTTACATATGCCAGATACCCCCAAACTTGAATAAAATTTAAGTTGGATCTGACCTTGAACCATAAACACAACTACAAGTTAGGTTCACGAGGTGTAAGATCTAACTTTGTGAATGAGACTATATTTAGAATAAATGTAGTTGTAAGCATAGCTTCTCCCGGAACGCAGTTCGAAAGACTAGCAGTTAACAACATAGAGTGCATCCTCTATTTTAATATTCAATTTTTTTTTCTGATACTCTATTGGATTGGGGGGATACGAAGCAGTCATTTTTTTGACAATTTTATGTTCTTTATAGGATGATACAATTTTAAGGTAACGATATTATACCCCTCGGTCGCTTCTGAGTCTCTTGAGTCATTTTCTTGTTTGACGCTCATCTTCAGTCTTGAAGTCCATGAACTTCTCGAATGCTTCATCTTTCGATTTAAAAAGATCGACGAATGCGCACTTTGAGAAGTCGTCGATGAAGGTAATAAAATACTTTATCTCTCCTATTGTAGAGAACTATTTGAAGTTACAGATATATGAGTGTATCAACTCCAGAAGATCTGTTCTTCAGTTCACCTGTCTGACTGCCTTCCTTACAATTTTAGTCTTTGCATAGACTTCACTCGTATCTTCTTTCTATACCCACATTTGGAGATAAGGTCTAGACTAGACATTTTTTTATTCTTTTATAATAAATATCTCCTAGTCTATTGTGCTACAACTCGAGAAAATAAGCAGTAATAGAAACTACATAAATATATTCCGAAGGAGCTACAAGTTGCAATTTAAAGATTACTTCGGTAAAGAAAGCCTTTCGAGATATTATGTTCTTGGCTATGACTGGTATATACTTCATATTCTCTAGGGTATACGACTTTCCCAAAGTTAGTTTTAGCACCATAGACCCGATCCCCAGAACTTTCGTTTGAGACTTGTTCACCATAGACATCTTCTCAGAAGTAGGTTCATATATGATGAACAACTCCTTCTTTGAGCACATGTGACAAGATGGACCCATATCCATCCACTAGTCAGTGTCCACGCCAGATGAGTTAACCTATGCAATAATAATAACCAAGTTAAGTTCATTTTGCGCTTTTAATTTTTATTTTGGTTTGGGCTTGGACCTGCCGTCCTTCTTGAAATGGCCCTTCTTTCCATAGTTAAAGCAAGCCTCATCGTTGCCATATTTGGACTTGAAAGAAGCTGACTTCACCTTCTATGATTGAAGTCCTTCTTTTTGTTGTTGTAGGAAGCCTTCTGCTTTCCTTTGGGATCTCCAATTTGTACCATGTTTGTCTTAGCAAATTATTTGGACATAGTGTCCATCTTTATTTGGTCCCTGACTTTATTTTAATATAAATCCAGCACTGAATATCTTTTAGCATGATATCCATCTTCTTATTCTATATCCCAATTGTGAACTTTTTCTAACCAGAATGGAGCTTGGAGACAATGGTCAATACCATAAACTTCTTTACTTGAGGGATGCCTTTCTCTTTAAGCTTTTCTTGGAACTTCTTAAGTTCTTTGACTTGAGGCAACATTGTCTACTTGTCTTCAAACTGCATCTTTATGAGTTTATCGATGAGATGGATCTTTGACATCTTATTATATTTTTGTGTTATTTCTTTAGGGACTCCTAGACGTCTCTTGCATTCTCTTTTTTGTTGTTTGACTTTGTTATGCAATTATCCATGGAGTTAAGAATCAATAACTTGTAAAGTTTATCTCTTCTCCATTTCTCTTGTACAATAGTTGCTTTTTTTTCTTTTGGATATCATCAGTTTTTGGGATAGTGGGTTTTGAATCTTCCAACATATAGTCGATGTTGATGAGTTAAAGATTCAGAGATATCTTCCTCTTCCAGTTGTTGTAATACTCTCTATTGAACTTCTCAAGTTTGTAAAAACTTGTGTCAATGAGACTTGTACAGTTTTTCATCTCTGTTTCTCAGATCTTTCTTTGAGATTGTTATTTCCCAAGGTTACAAAGATCGTACAAAGTACTTAAAAAATGAATAGTTACTTGAAAAACGAATATTACAAACTACAAGCTACAAGCTACTAAAGAAATCTATGAAATCTCTACCAAATGCATTTGCTACAAAAGATAGAACTAAAACTCGATAGAGAAGAAACCTCTCTGGGGTAATGAAGATCACCATTGCTCAAAGCAAGATTTAAGCCTTTATGTCAATGTACTCCCAAGAACCAGCAAGTTCGAAATAGAAATTCTGGATCGCTCCTTGTCACCCTCGTAGTGGAACTCGAACTGGACGAGTTATATAGATGGATAATACTTCGTGAATTTGTTGTGACTGTTGTTAACTCTCCTTTTATAGAAATATATTTTTTGTCTACCTTAAAAGGAAGAGAAAAGTATTATATATATATATATATATATATATATATATATATATATATATATATATATATATATATAGAATGCACAACCCAAACCCTAATCATACTTCACCTATTTAATTCGAAGATAATCCCCACAAATAAGGGTAGCTACTAACTATTATCTCAAAATTTCAAAAGATAAGGAGCGGTTAGATTAAAAAACTCTACTCAAAATAATAGCCATGCATCATAATTTCTGCGCGAGCATCCTCCATGCAAAAATTTGATCCATAGATAGTTTTAATGGAAGTAGCTACTACATGAAAATGCAACAGTCGTGTAGCACCCGCACGAAAGCCTACACGGTGCATCAACACTGACGTGCAGTTCGTGCTCCTCTGTACGACACCTACACAAATACTGTACATAAAAAGTGTAACTATGCACAAAAGTGTCATCTCGTGCACGATGCATACATATAAAGTACAAAGTGAAACATCAAAGCACAACTTTGTGTCCTTCTCCCGAGTACCTAGGCCCCTTCGGAACTAGCTCCTAAGGAAAAACCCAAAAAAATATGTGACAAAAACATAAATATTTCTTGGGTGTTTTGATCCTTCTCATCTAGGAAAATACCCCGCCATGCCAACCATATGGGCTACTACTCCCCATGTTCACAAGTCAACAAAAGAAAAATCTTATATTATAATACACACTTGAGGTTGTCATATGGATTTGAGACTATTTTCTAGGGTTTAAAAATTGAAACCCCAACAATACTCATTTGGCTTTATGGTTTGGGTCTTACGGATCTCTGCATTATTTTGGAAACATGAGCAGTAGCACCAGTGTCAATCCACCAAGCATTAGAAAAAAAATTTAATTAAATTTTATTCAAAATATACAAAAGCCAAATACTTACCTTTCTTTTTGAACCTTGCTTTATGTTTTGGGCAATCAATTTGGAAATGTCTAGGCTTTTTGCAGAAATGATAGTTCTCATTCCTTTGTTTCTTTCCCTTGTTACCATTATTTGTGCAATCCTTTTAGGAAGGTTTGCATTTATTTTTTCTTTGCATGCTTATTTCCTTTCTTCTTACTTATTTTTTGAGTAATAAGATGGGATGTATTAATACCTTGTTGTTTGTGTCTTGCTTCCTTTTTGCACAACCATACTTGTCAATTCATTTATATTCCACTTATCCTTAGTAGTGTTATAATGAACATGAAATGTCCCATACTCAGGAGGTAAGGAGTTCAAAATGAATTGCACTAAAAAAGTATCATCTATAGCCATCCCTAGGTTTTTTACTTTAGCTGTTATGTTGGTTATTTTGAGGATATGATCATGCATAGAGCTGATTCTATCAAATTTATAGTGGTATAAGCTTGCTCATAAGTGTTCCAGCAAGTGAGTACTTATGGGTAAAATAATCCTCGATGGTTTTGAGATATTCCTTTGCACTATCTGTTTTGGGTAAGGTAGTTTAATGTTATTTTCTACTATTATTCGCATGAACATATTACTGAATCTTTTTAACCTTTCCCAAGATTATAGAGTCTTTTAAGCTTTAATACTAGTCTCGAAAAAATTAGAAGGCTTATCAATATGGAGTGCAAGATCTAGGTCAAGGACACCAAGGTTGAGTTGGACTAATCAGAAAAATGAATTCATGTAAGCATTGGAACAAACAATGCCAACAAATGAAGTAAAAAAAGATGGCGGTACTGCAATATAACAAAACATACTTGTGAATGATTTAAATCTAATATAAAAATAATTAAATTATTTTCATGCAACACCATTGGGTAGAAAATATGAAATATTATGTTCACATTATGATGCTTTTATTTTCTATACAAGTTGAGAAAATTATATTGTATATTTGAGTATGCATGTTATCTTTGGATATCCAATGCAAAAACAAATAAAATATATGTAATTTATCCTATTCTTATTCATCAATCACTAAATAAATATACACCTTTGGGAAATATTATATATCTAGTGATCAATAGAAAATTTAAAGTACCCACAATAATAATAAAAAGTAGGTATAAAGTATCTACGAAATGGGTATAAACATAATGTTATTAGGCAACTTTAGTGACAATGCAATAACAATTTTGAAACATAAAGTCAAGTATATTAATTTCTAATTTCTATAAAAGTCACCATATTTTAGCATGCATATGAGCAAACATAATAAGAAATTTTGAGTTCCACAGGATCGATTATTCTCAATCATTAAATATAAGATAATATAATTGAATCATTGATATCATTGATGTCTCTTGATTCAAAGAACATTTATTACTACTCATACTATTTCTTTAAATAATAATTATGTCTCCTTTCATATAAGATTCTTAATTAAACTTCTAAAAGTAAATTAATGAAAGCATCTCTACCTAAGCGTCCATTAAATGACACAATTGAATTTGTGAGGACTCGGAATCTTTGTAACCATTTTAATTTTGAAAAGAGACATATTTATATTCATTTCGGTTATTGGACAATGAAAATAACATAATTTGTAGAGATTTTTCATTTCATCTAAAGCAAATCTCTTTAACTAAGATTAATGTTATTGCTACCAAAAAAAGACAAAACTTGCATTCAAATGCTCTAAAATAAATCACATTTATTTATTAAACTATAAATAAAATTCATAAACAAAATAAAAAAGAATGGTTTCTTAATCTGGCTCTAATACCTCGTGTAAGCAATAAATTTAGGAATCATGTTTTCACTAATCATAAAATCTTAATGCGGAAACATAAAAACATACCTTTCTCTATTTCATGATTATTGAAGGTAACTTTATGCAAGATGTTTGATCTCTGAAAATTATTTCTCTCACTAACTCCTCAACTTTAAGAAGAAAATGAATTTTTGATGATGTTTCTTTGCAACAACAAGAAATAATATATACACATCCAAATGGTGTTGTAAAACTCCTAATCTTAAAAACCGTATTTACACTTTTTAAGTAGTAATTAGTGGCTAAATAGGAGAAATATATTTTATTTAATTTTTATTTTAGGTATTTGTGAACTTACGAGATTTATGGGGCCATTAGGAATTTTTTTGAATTTATTCCATGTAGGAGACCCTTTGGATAGTTGCTAGCTTAATTGTATGCATTAATATAATTCTAGATTTTTCTATAGGTATATATATATATATATATATATATATATATATATATTTATAAAAGAAAAAAAATAGAAAAAGAAAAATGAAAGATTAGAAAAGAAAAGAAAAGAAAATAGGTTTTATTAGTCTATTGGATCCCCCCCCTATCGGATCCAAAAACTACCCAAACCATCCTACCCGCTACCACAACTTCAGCCCACCGGCTGGACAAAGCCACCCGCTCACCCTTTGTAATCCACAGCAGCACATTACGCGAGACCCCCACGACCCGCGAACGTGAACAACCCCCTCTCCTTCTTATATATATTCATATTATTTCAACCAAACCCTAACCCTAGATCATCCTTTCTACTCCTCTTCCCATCTAAATCGAGAGAGCACCTTCCCATCGCGACCAGAGCGCCACCGCCGAGCCAGAGAACCGCCCAAACCGATCGCGACGACCGCGACCCCGCGCAACACCGCAACTGCAGTTTTAAGCAGCAACTTACCTGTGTTCCAGCATCGTTTTTCGTCACCTCGCTGAACCAAACTCGACCCCGTCTTCACCGGTACGCTCACCCCTTAACCCTCTCCAATATCTGTATGATAGTAGACCTCGAACAGCACGTAACCCTAGGCGAAAACAGCATCAAAGTTGACAAAAAATGACACTTTTTGGGTATCGCAGAAAACTGCGGTGACCACCTATGTTCCCGGATTCGTATCTCCCACCACAGAGATCTGAATCCAATTTTTCTTTTTGGTATGCGGAGACCACTTGACCTAGTTTAATTTATGTTAATTAACATTATATTATTAACTGCTGTATGTAGAATTAAATTCGTTGGAAAACTCCGAAAATACACTTTTTCCAGATTTCCAAAAGTTGTGAAACGGAGCACGTCCCGCCAAACGGGACCGCTCCGCCGTGTACCAAGTATACCAAACGGTGTGCGTAGTATCCCCGAACTTGTACGAGTTCGTAAAAACTGATTCGGACGCGTGTGCGCGTCGGAATATGCCCGTATCTGCAGACAAACTCCGTATCGTAACTTTTGCGAAAGCTGTGCGCATTTTCTGCACGCACGTCAGATTTTGACAAAACTTATGCCACTAGACTCATGGTATCGCGCTGGTCCTGCGACCCAATTTTTACGCAATTCTGAGACAGTTGACCAAGTCACCAATTGGTGGACCCCATGGTTGACTTTTTGGGCAAAATTGTGTTCGGCCCATCGGAATCTACATTTGGACATACCGTTGGGTTCGTATTGACATTTAGAGTTTGTTTGACCTATAATTTATCCTATTTGGAGACTGTTAACCTTGGCACGCTTTTCGGTGCAAAGTGGGCCACACGTGGCCCCCACTTTGATCTAAAATTACCGTTTTGCCCCTGTATCAAAATTAGACGAAAGGAAAGTGCTTTCTAGCTATTTTGCTTATTCTGGGAACGTTGGTGATATCTATTTCAGCATCCGAAGATATTTGTTCTGAGGCCATAGCTGCTGATCCTGTGTGTTTGACATCTGGACATTACATTTTGCAGCTTCTTGCCAAGCAAGTATACCTTGCCATTGTACTGTTATTTATATTCCATATATTGTATGCATCTTTATTTTCTGTCTTTAGTTCATATATTTTAACTGTTATATAAAATACGCACGACGGTGTCGTCGCAATATGTTTTTGTTTATGTATTTGCATTGACCTTGTTTATGAGACTACCCCATTATCATGTAGCATCATTAGGTTCATTGGCCGTGACACAGTTGTTACACGAGTGTGAGTCTCATATAGATCACAGACTGCGTGACAGGTCTGGCCTCCTGTATGTATGGGTCGTACGTTAGGGATAACTGCTAATAGAACCTTTGTATGCTAGAAGACTTAGCAGTTATTAGAGGTCTATGGACATAGCCTATTGTACTACGATGGTCCCATCCTTGTCCTTGTTTGGTTGCAAGATTGGGTTAGGGTACTAAAAATAGACTATGAACCAAATTGTGTCATGGATGTGACATTTAGAGCATGGGGTGGGGAGAACAACAAGTACCGCATTTGAGCTCCTTTGCACTTTTTCTATTGTGCGCCCGAATTCTCCGCCAGAGATACGGGTGGTGATGACCACTATATATTATATATTATCAGGCGGTCCTCTGGCGTTCAAAAGACGAAATGCCTTTTAGGCCCCTGGATCTCCGAGAGAACCATGCCAATCCCAGTTTTCAGCCAGATAGCTCACTTGTGGGAAAAGTTGTTCTTAACTGCATTCACTTAGACGGTTAGGCGACCATTGGATATTTATTTCAGTACTTTATTGGCATGCTTTTATGTATCTTGTTATGTCTATCTGAGGACCTGGCCCTTCTAAGTGTATCTGTTCTTAAGTATTCGCAGGAGCGCAGATTCGGATGGTTACATATGTTTCGAGGATGTCTTCTCTTCGAGCCCGTGATTGTTAGCTGGTATTCTTATATGGTGTTTGTTGTGTTGCACTTATATTATAATTGCTCTTATATTCGAGTTGGTAGTGGATTTGTTTTCACCCAACTATCATACTTAGATACTTCTTATTAAGATCTAGTTTCATATATACTGGTTATTTATTTATATTTGATTTTCTGTGGATGAGATTTAGATTATACCCTATGACTTGTGATAGATTTATACCACTTATGGATTTGATATTCATATTACAGCGTACGTATGGGTTTGGTTTCCATATATTGGAGTTGCCATATCCATGCGGCTGGCATGCTTACGTGTCCTAGTCCTACGTATTTTTGGGACTGGGGCATGACAGGTGTGTTTTTTTTCTTTTTTTGGAAAAGACAATTTCTAAAAGTTGTATCTTTCACGAAAATTGCAGTTCTTTATTGTTTCCATTATAAAGTTTTGCAACTCTTTCTAAAAGTTTCTAGACAATAAATGGGTGTGTGCCTATTCGAAAATGTGTGTAAGAGAGAACTTTTTCCTATATTCCAATAATGTCCTTTCTCCCATAAAGAAAAGACAATTAATGACATATTATTAACCAATATATTAATTTGTATTATCATGTGGGACATAAATTCTTACAAGAAAACTCCTTTAATTTTTTTTTAAATTGTGACCTCTATGTCTTTAACAACACCTTTCATATTTTTCATATTTCTTAATGGTACCTTATCTGGCTTACATAGGGTAGTAAGTTGAAATGCAGTGAAATTTCAAGTTATTTAGTTACTATTTTAATAATTTAGGATACTAATTTTAATAGTTTAGAATAACAAATTTCAAAATTGAAGAAGTTAAAGGATATTTAGTTACAAATTAACCTTCTAAGTAATTTGCTTCTCATGCCTAATATTCAGTAGTAGAGGTTTTCAATTTGCAAGCCCTCCAGCTAAATTTATTCATCTAGACAAAGTTTGACTTTGGCCTTCTTTGGTTCGAATTAGTATATTCCAAATATATTTTGCCCTTGGAGGTCTCTATATTTAGGCATTGATATTCTATTCTCTCATATGTATCATAAGAAGGGCGGTAACTAAAGTACTAGAAAAGCGTTCTTCCGGACATGAAGGTGATACTTGAGACAATGCATAACTCAGAAGAGATTAAAATAATTTTATTTGGTGAAGCAAACCGGCTAGCAAGAAGTAGTCGAGAGCTTGGTGTACAAGCATATAGAGAAAAAGAATTAAGTTGTTGACAACGGTCGTGGATTTGTATCCCTTCGATTTCAGAGAGTTCTATATTGTATTCATTGGGCGGTGAATGTTGCAAGCTTTACTATTATTCTTTTGTATATCTATCAAAGTTTCAGGGATACCTCACATATTTGGATAAGGAATTCTGAGATAATTATAACTGGATTATAGTTAATTTTTGTTTGGCTTGTCCCGTATTTTTTATGCAAGGGTTTTCTATGTTAACATATTTATCTATGTGTTTGTCATTTTTTTTATTCTACATAATTGGTTTATGGTTAGTGAATTCAAACTCATCATTAGTCACCTTTGATAAAATAAAACTCGACATGTCTACAAAATCCTGCCTATGGTATTGTACACCTCCCTGAAATTGGTGTTGATTAAACCTCTGCTTATACAGAACTAGTAATGGTCTACGTTAATGTGCTCCTGGTGCTGTTGGTTTTATATTTAGTTCGGAAGATGAAATTGGCTGAAATAAATTTGAGTTTCACAAAGAGATAATTTTTTGGTTATATATATATATATATATATGAGGATATTGAGGTGTATCAAATATCGATAATCGTTGACTCGGGAATATTCTGGTTGGATGAGCGATAATTGCGTTATTTGTTAAATCATTGAATTTTATGGTCTTGATGGATTCTAGTTTATGTATTTTTGGTATATTGAATGATATTATTGAAGTTTCGGATGACTTGGTTAGACAAATCTGGAGTATGACATAAATGAATATTAGTTATACTCAGCTTAGTTGATATTAGGATTCTTGGTGATTGATTTAATGAATTCAAAACTGGCAAACTGGACGGATTATGAGAATTTTGTATTAACCTATAACTTGGTTAAATTAAATATATAAGATTGAAGCAATTGATGATTGTAAAGATTATCCTGACTTGTGGATTGATTGTAAGATAATCTTGATTATATAAGTGAATTAGATGCATGGATCGAGGACGAGTTTGATTTGGAATTAGAAGTAAGTTATGATTGTTGGATTTTTGATCGAGATTTATAACTTATGATTGGTTATTTAGATTTTTGACTTTGGATTGACGATTAAGGTTTATAAATTTTTATTGGTAGATTTTATCAAATAAAATTGAGGATTTAGACTATGAGATTTGTTTGGATTGATATCGTCGATCATGATATATTCGAAGATGATTGTTAGATTAATTTATCCTAGGAATAGCTTTGCTGAATAGACTTCGACCTTGGATTTTGATGATGACGATGTAGTGGGATGATCTATATTGGATATTTAAATATTTTGAGTGAGTATTTTCCTTAAGTTTGGGTTTAATTCCTTATATTGTTGGATAAAGTTTGTAACCTCCGTTTTTAAAAATCTAAAATTAGGGATTATTTTTGTCAACTTAATTTTATTTGCAAAATAATATTAATTTACTAATTTAATTAGTTTAGTTTAGTGTTTAATTTTACTTTATTCATGTATAAAATATTCCCTTTCTAACTAATTAGATTCTATTTCCATTAATTTGATTCATTTCCTATTAGATCTTAAATCAAAAATTAGAATGGTTAATGAGAAACTTGTAATAACCAAACAACCCATATTTACTATAAGTGGACAACCCTAACTATTTATTTCCTCCCCTTCATATTTTATTCCATCATCTTCTCCATCACAACTTCATCTTCTCCATCTCTCCATCAAAATTCCAAACCATAATTTCTTCTCCACCATCCGAAATCAACCCATTTCACCTTCAATTCTTCTTCCAATGGAGAGCTAGAGCTTGGAAGCACAAAAGAATCTTGGAAAGAGTGCACAGCTAGGAGGATCATGTCCAATTTATCTTTCTTGCATCCAAATTAGTGAATCTTTATTGGGAACCCATTCCCAATAGGTAATAATCATTTTGCTCCATTTTTATGGTAAAATTCTAATTAGATCTATTTGGAGACCTCTAATAGGTAGATCTAACCCTCTAGTAGATGAATTATGTTCTAGAGGACCAATTCCTATTAGATCTTAGATCTAGAAGTTATAATGGTAAATTTAGGATAATTATAAATTTGTGTCCACCAAATATTTGTGTTGTGTCCCCAAAGAGATTTTTTGTCTAATTTTGAGTTATGCTTGAGTCCTTGTGTCCTAAATAGGATACTTATTATTTGTGTCATAATACTTTAGGATATAGATGGTTAAATTAGTAATTCATAAGCAATTTTGTTTATAAGTGTAAAATTTGGCATGGTGAGTATGTGTGCTAGTGTAGGCGTGCCATAGGTATCATGAGGGTATCAATTTGATATATATTTATTTTGTGTCAAATTAGATATGGTGTCCTCTTGGTGTTTGTGTTAATGCCTCTTGGGAATTTAGAGACTCAAGATATGTTGTATGTGCATCTATCTTATTCTAGTGATATTGGGAACTATATATATATATATATATATATATATATATATATATATATATATATATATATATATATATATATATATTGGGGGTTTTGAGGTAGTGTCATATGTATCAAGATACCAATGGATTTATTGATATATATGCATAAGTGCGTGTGTGTCTATCTTGTGTCAATATTTTGTGTACCAATGTGAGTTTCAAGTGTGTATTGGTTTGTATCCTAGATGTGATGGGTTTGCAATCGAGTATGAAACATGGAGTAACTAATGTGCATGTGTGAGTGTTCAAGAGGGGGGGGGGGAGAGTGAACTGAATGTTGTAGCAATACATGCTGCAGAATATGGCAAGTGCAGCTGCTTGGACAATAGTTCAGTTGTACTATAGTGCAGTGCTTATGCAAGGCAACATACAGCAACCAGTGGAACAAGTTGCAGTAGCAACTGCAACACCTAGTGCAGGAAATATATATTGTGTCAGGTAATAGTGTATAAGATGAGAAGTATAGTGTGGTGTCAATTATGTGCAGGAAATATATATATCACTATAGGTCTATATGTGAGTATCAATGTGATATATGGATACAATTGAGTATTCGGTGTATATTGTCATGGTTTTAGGATATGAGTATCCTAGTGGCAAGGGCATTTAGATAAATGTGATACTAGAGTAACTTGATATGTGGGTATCCATGAGATACGCAATTACTTTGATGTAAGTATCAAGGTATTTAAAGTTTGAGTTTAGGATACTAGAGTTAAGGTATTATGATACCCATAGATATATAAATATATATATATAAGGTATTCATATAGATATAATTATAAGATAGATTATATAACCAATTATATAATACAAGTAGGTTATAGTGAACCAAAATAAACCTATCTAGTATAAATACAATTGGATATAGGAATTGACCTAGAAACCTAATAACCAAATAGATAGATTTGATGTTGATTTCAATTTACATATTAATGTTGTAAATTCATAATATAGGTTACTTGGACTCATATTTAGATTCTGACATGTACTGCCAGCTAAAGATCACAGACGAATATATTCTCTGATAGTTTCCATTACTTGATAGCTTCTATAATGCATGATTTAGTGATTTTTTTACTTGATTCCTGACACACTTGTTATACATATTAGTATTATATGGATTCATTATCTTGAGATACATTATTTCAGGCTTGTCTGGTTAATTAGGATTTTCTTGCTGGTATCCCTCATATTTATCTAGCTTGTCATATTTCTTTATCTTCGTATCGGGAGTCGGATTCATTAGTACTAGTCGAGCAGGGAAATGCTTTAGTATACATGTAAACTTCCAAAAACTATACCCTCTAGTCTAATTTGAATAGATAGAAGCCACACAATACACATGCAAGGTGTCATACATTACCTCATAGCCGTTTATTTATTGAACGTGGTATTTAAAAATACTTAGATATATACAGTTTCTCCTGTTTCACTCTATACTTGTTGTCACATGCCATGCTTGCTTGTATTTAGTTGTTTCACTTTACTTGACATGTCATTATTGCTTACATGTTTTTCTCTACTTACCATTCCATAATTCTAGTTTTACCTGTTCATCATGTATTTTATTATTATTTACTATTTTATAGTCTCTACCATATTTTGGAACTGTTTTTATTGAATTATACTCGTTCCATCCTGACTAGATAACTTTTTAGGTGACTATTATGAGAACATGTGCCCTACTTACTATAGGCCGCAAGAGGACTATTTCGCGGAGCTTGAAACTACCCTTCCGGAGGATCAATGAGTGATCGCAACAGAGATCCAGCATGCGACCTAGATACCTTAGTATTACTAATTTTAGTATATGAGACCGAATTTGTCTCCGGAGACCTATTTAAGATATTGGATATGTTTTGGATGTTGGCCCAAACTGGTCGCACTCAAACTGATTTTATTAATTTACTAAACAGTGATCTGGTATGACTCAATATGGCACACAAACTAAAGACTGCTACATTTTTATTACATCACTGAAGTTGTCATCACTGGAGTGAAGCTGCTACTTGGATAAAAGACAGTATTTTTTTTGAGTTTGTAATATATTTTATTGAGTCTTAGAAATAATGTACATCGAGTCGTACTTGGCAACTCGAAGCTTAAGTCATTTTTATCAACCAGTCCAATTGCAAGTCCATCTTTACCAAAGTCCAAAATAGTCCAAAACCCACAAAACAAATATTCTGGTTATGGGTATACCAAACTCGGGCCGAACTCAGTCAGTCCTGATTTGGTAAACCCTAAAAACTAGGTCTTCCTCCAGACCAGGAGCTCAACGTTCAAATTTATGAACGTTGGGGACCAAACTCAGCCCAAATTCGGACCCCATCATCCTATAAATAGAGCTCCATTCAACACCATTTTTATGAACTCATTTTTACTTTCACATCTCTCTCCATCTGAGCTATAATCTTCTCCATCTCCAAAATAACAAATTCCAAGTTTCTAAGTGACAAGTTTGAGTTGAGTTATACAAAGCTTAGAAAATTCCAAGATCGTCTTCCTTTCAAGAAGTGTGAAGTCAGTGTGCTCTTCGTATCAAAGAATGAGTTGTAAGAAGTTACAAGTCTTCAGATCAAATCTTGCATTTCACTTGATAGTGGATTCAACACCGAGCAAGAGTTCTCGGGACTGGACTAGTTCTCTATGAGAGAAACTAGTATAAAAATCTCGGTGTCTTCTTATTGCTCTTATTGCTTTACGTACTTAGCTTAGTTCTTATATTCCATACACTTATCTTATTGCTTGCATAGTTAGTAGTTGTTAATTTACTTAGTCACACTCATAATTTTTAGTTGGTAATAGTTGACACGAACTATATTCACCCCCCTCTATAGTTGCCTTTAATTGGTATCAGAACAGGTTCTCTTTTATAGGCTTTAATACCTAAGAGTAGAACACATGAAAATTATGAAATATATCTTCACTGGTGAAGGCCAATCCATAAATATGTCTCCTCTATTTGATGGAACCAACTACACTTACTGGAAACTCGTATTGCTTTCTATCTCAGATCACTAGACTCACCTTTGGTCAATAGTTTAGGATGGCTACAAAAAGCCTGTTAGAATTGTTGTAGATGGTAATCTCATAGACAAGCCTAAATATAAATATACTTATATGGAAAAGAAATGATCTAGTCTTGATGCTAGAGTTACAAATGCTTTATTTTGTGCTGATATAATACTGAGTTTAATAGAGTATCTATATGTACTACTTCGTACGAGATCTGAAAACTTCTTGAGATAACTCATGAAGAAACTTCGAAAGTGAAGGAATCCAAGATCAGTAGGCTTACGCAAGAATATGAGTCTTTCAAAATAAAGCCAAATGAGACCATTACACAAATGTTTACACATTTTTTTGATGTCATTAATCCTATTACTTCTCTTGGAAAAGTTTACAATAATCATGAAAAGATTCGCAAGTTGCTAAGAGGTCTCACAAAGATCTGGAACCCAAAAACAACGATGATCATAGAAGGAAATAACCTCATAACAATGTCAATTAAGACACTCATGGGAAAATTGATGACCTCACAACAATGCCAATTGAGACTTTGAAGAATCAGCACCAAGAGATAATACTATAGCCTTCAAAGCACACCACAAGAAGATCTCCAATGACGAAACTGAAGACAATGATTATAATAGTGAGGAATAGGCACTAATGGTGAGAAAATTCAAAAATTCTTAAGGTTTGAGGGATCAAATCAAAAGAAAAGAGCTATCACGACAACAACGATGAAGATCCAGTGTGTTATGGATACAAGAAGACAGGGCAAAAAAGGACAGTCCAGTTGTGAATAAGGAGAATCATTATGAATGCCCAACCAAAATTTCATATTCATAAAAATATGAAAATACAAGCATATGACATGAAAGCGAAGCCAGCGACTCCGAAGAAGAAGAAGAATATCGTGACGCTGCAAACATCTGCAAGATGGCACTTACAGATATGTAATGACAAACCCCTTATATGAAGATTTTACTTTTGACGAACTTTCTGATGCCTTTGGTGATCGCCTTAAAGATCATAAGAAATTTTTAGATAAATACAAGAATGCCAGAAAAGAAATAAAAGTAAACAAGCTTGAGATTGATAGGCTTTCCTCCTTATTAAGTGAAATAAGAGAGACTCATTCTACTAGTAATACGAAAGAAATTTTTGCACTTAAATTGAGTTTGCATGATGATCCAGAAAGCATTGAAAAGAAAGAACAAGAGTATACATAACTCAATGAAGCATATGAAATAGAAAAGAAGAAGCACAACATAGTTGTATAAAGAATAGACATACTTTCTGCTAAATATAATGATGCATGTAACAACTCTAAAAAATTAGAGATTAGGTTGGGAAAGCAGGTGATCCAACCTACGACTCATTCTAACAATGGACACATGACTCACCACAAAGTCACACATGACAATATACTACCAAAGAAAGCAAGCAAAACTACTGCTACTCACAATCACGCTTTCTTTTACACATATCCACGAAAGACTGAACATACTCATGTCTACAGTGTTGCACCAAGCACTAGCACCTTTGCAACTTATCAGTATTGTGGTCAACAAGGACATATTTCACGACAGTGCAAAGTTAGAAGATTAGTAGATATGAACATATTTGTATGGGTGCCAAAAGCTAACATTTTAGGACCCCAAATAAGTAGGTATCAAAGGTCACATCTTCAACTTGTGTTGTAGATGGGCCAACCCTCACATGCTAGAAGCAAGTAGATTCTCAATAGTGGTTGCTCACGATATATGACCAATGATGCCACCCTATTTGTAATACTATCGATGAAGAAAGAATGATACGTCTTCTTTAGTAACAACCTAAAAGGGTATATTATATGTAATGGTAATATTGGTACTCCTCTCTATCCTGTAATAAATGATATTTTTCTAGTAACTAAATTAAAACATAATCTACTTAGCATTAGTCATCCGACTGACTATGGTTATGGTATTAATTTTATGAAAGACAAATGTTCTATCTATGAGAGATCATCTAAAAATACTATTTTTGAAGTAATATGGAAGATAATATTTATGTTTTCTATAAGTTAGAAGATAATAACAATATAGGCAGATACTTATTTTTTGAATTCCCGACGTAATGCCCGGGGCTCGGCGTAACAATATAGGCATATGCCTTTAGGCTAGCAAATATAAGAGTCGACTATGGCATATGCATCTAGGACATGCTAACATTGACACAATTATAAAATTATTCTCGAAGAAACTGGTAAGAGGCTTGCGAGACATAACATTTAAGAAATATATGGTATGTGCTGACTATGAAAAGAACAAGACAACCAAATATTCCTTTAAATCTATAAATACTCTAAGTACCTCTAGACCCTTTCAATTACTGTACACTAATTTATTTGGACCTAGCAGAGTCACCAGCCTTGGCGGTAAGCTATATGCATATATAATTATTTATAATTTTTCTAGATATGATTGGGTTTATTTTCTTGCAAACAAAAGTGACATATTTTTTGAATTTGTTTCTTTCTGCAAGAAGGTTCAAAATGAAAAAGGCTTTCTGATTACTCGAATCTGAAGTGATCATGGTGGCAAATTCAAAAATGTTGATTTTAAAAGCTTTTGTGATTCCAACGATTTTACTTATGAATTTTCTTGTTCTATAACTCCTCAACAAAATGGTGTTGCAGAGCGGAAAAATAGAACTCTCGGTGATATGAATAGAGTCAAGCTAAATTAGTTTAGCCTTTCAAAACATTTTTGGGCAGAAGCTATAAATTCAGCGTGCCACATTTTGAATAGGGTTCTAATTAGACCTATCTCGAAGAAGACCCCCTATGTGCTTTGGTTTGGTAGAAGTCCTATAATTTCATATTTTAAAATTTTTTGATATATATTTTTTATGTTGAATACCAAGGATAACTTAGGTAAATTTGACTCTAAAGATGATGAATGTATATTTCTTGGATATGCTGCAACAAGTATAGGTTTTTGTGTCTTTAATAAAATTTCTTTGAATGATGAGGAATCTATTAACGTTATATTTGATGAGCTTAATAATAAGATACCTAATGACAGTGATGATGAAGATATCAAAGTAACCTCCAACAAAGCTCCTGAAAATACAGTAACCAATACAAGCTATCTGGAAATTTTGCTCAAGAGGTTACGATTCTCTACTGATCATCCAGAAGATTTGATAATAGATGATGTATCAAGAGGAGTAAGTACTCGTTCTACAACTAGAGATATTATTTCAAATATAGCATTTATTTCTCAAATAGAACCTAAAAATATTATAGAAGCTTTTTCTAATGAGTTTTGGCTTTCTGTAATACAAGAGAAATTTAACCAATTTGAGAGAAACCAAGTTTCAAAATTAGTTCCTAGACCTAATGACTCCTCTATAACTGGCACCAAAAGGGTATTTCGAAATAAAATCAATCATGATGGACAAGTCACATGTAACAAAGTATGTCTCGTAGCTCAAGCCTATAATCAAGAAGAGGGCATTGACTATAACGAGACATATGCTCTGTTATGAGACTTGAGTCTATTCGCATGCTTTGTGCTTTTACAAATTTTTATAATTTTAAATTATTTCAAATGGATGTTAAAAGTTCTTCTAAATGGTTTCATAAAAGAAGAAGTTTTGTGGCACAACCTCCTGGCTTTGAAGATTTTAAATTTTTAAATCATGTTTTCAAGTTACGTAAGGCTATGTGTAGACTCAAACAAGCCCCACGTGCTTGGTATGATTGCCTCAATTCCTTCCTACTTGAAAATAGTTTTTCAAAAGAAAAAGATGATACGATACTTTTTATAAAAGCACAAGATGACACAATTTTATTAGTTCAAATATATGTTGACGATATCATATTTGGATCTACTAATGAATTACTTTGCAAAGAGTTTGCTAAGTGTATGCAGAGTGAATTCAAAATGAGCATGATAGGAGAACTCAAATTCTTTCTCGGATTATAAATTAAGCAGAATTCACAGGGAACCTTCATCAATCAAGCTAAGTACATAAAGAAATTGCTGAAGAAATTTGATCTCGACAATATAAAACCTATTGGCACTCCAATGGCGACATCAACAAAGCTTGACCTGGATGAAAGTGGCAAACCTGTTGACCAACGTAAGTATCGAGGTATGATTGGTAGTTTATTATATTTAACTGCTAGTCGTCCCGATATCATATTTAGTGTTTTGTCTTTGTGCTAGATATGTAGCTAGCCCTAAGGAATCATATTTGTGCACCGTTAAGCATGTCTTTTGATACCTTCAATTTACTTTTTCGGTAGGCTGATGGTATCCGAAAACCACATCTTTTGACCTGATCGATTATTTAGATGCTAATTTTGCTGGATGCATAGTTGATCGAAAAAGTTACAGTGACACTTGTTATTTCTTAGAAAAATCTTTAGTCTCTTGGTTTAGTAAGAAACAAACTCTGTCGCATTACCAACTATTGAAGCTGAGTATATCGCAGCAGGATGTTTTTGTGCACATATTTTGTGGATGAAACAAACTTTAGAAGATTATAATCTATATGCTATAAAAATATTCTTATTTACTGTGATAACTCTAGCATCATTACCTTGACAAAGAACCCAATATGTCACTCATACAATAAACACATATAAATACATCATCACTTTCTATGTGATTATCAACAGCACGGAGATATTTGTTTAGAATTTGTTGACACTGAACATCAACTCGCAGACATATTTACTAAACCACTAGCCGAGAACCACTTCAACTTCATTGGTTGAGAATTAGGGATTTTTGATGTCAATGTTGTTTGATGATAAAAGCTGCCTCCATTCCTTTTTCAAATCAACATTTATAAGTTAAAATTATTTTGGGTACACGTCGAAAGGGCCTTTTTGTCACAAAGATGTAAATAGTCTTAAACGACATGATATATAAGCGTCTTCGGACCACAGCTAGCTGGGATCAGGCCCAAACAACTAACCCAAGATAATGAAAACTTTATAAATTGATGATTTGTTACAAAAGTGTGGGCAACTTTCTTTTATCAACAATTATTGTGTCTCAGAAATCTTTTCTTCTTACACTTTCTTTTGGTTTTTTTTAATCACT
Organism: Iris macrosiphon; assembly: GCA_036927795.1. Lineage (NCBI taxonomy): Eukaryota > Viridiplantae > Streptophyta > Magnoliopsida > Asparagales > Iridaceae > Iris > Iris macrosiphon. The sequence goes on along the minus strand of JAYESA010000008.1, from coordinate 40,845,475 downwards.
TTTAGACTTATTCTCTTTCACTCTTTCTATCGGCCCGAATTTGGTCTGGGACCGAACTCGGTCCCTAAGTTTCCATACATGAGAGGCAATCTCAGTCGTTCATTTTTTTCTTGTGGTATATACTTGTAACCACAGTATCCTCCTTTTTGCTACTATTCTACCCGAAATATTTCCTCTCTTCATCTTTCTCTTTTCTTCTTCCCCTAAAAGCAAACCCTAGGTCATCCATCTCCTCTATCTAGTAGATTTTTGTGGCTCTTCTCACAGATTTAGATCTACTTTTTGGATCTCTTCCATATTATCCATCTATTTTGAGTTATACATATCTCTTTCTCCTATTTTCTCCATGGATCCTAAACTAGTTTCAAGGAAGAAGAGCAGAGCTTATGAAGCCTCATCCTCCAATCCTTCAAGTTAGGAGATTCCTAACTCTTTGTTTAGTCCATCTCAACCCATTAAGGGTACTTTTGATGGAAATCTTTAAATCTCCTTGAATGCCTTTAAAGAGTGGTTTGAGGACTTTTGTGCTAGAAATATTTGCTTTGGCAACCCCATCAACTTCACCATTTTTAATGAATTCTTGTCCAACTTTAGGGATCTATGTTTAGAAGACCTTGTTTTCACCCAAAATCGTGTTTACCTTAATACGATTAGGATGTTTTACTGTAATCTCACACACGATTCTAAAAAGATATATTCACGTGTTTATGGTCTTCATATTGAGTTTAATGACAAAGACTTGCCAGAGATTCTACAACTCCCTCCTCCTTATGGAGACACTTTAGTCGATGCACAAGTATTCAAATATGTCGATAATGTAACACTTGATATTTTTAAGGATTTAATGTGTGATCCTTATTCTTGTCCACCTGGTGCACTCCGTGCAAGACACTTGAATCAACACTTCTATGAGTTGCACTGTCTTGTTTTCTCTGCTATGAGGCTCATCTTACTTGGATATATTTTCTCTTTATCATTTATATTTCACTGTCCCGTTCAATTTTCCTCGTACGATGATGAACAATATGATTCGTGCAAGAAATAAAGGACAAAATCTTCTCTATCCTATGTATTTGCCCTTGATTTTCAATGCCTTCAATATTTCTCTAGATGACTGCAACTTCATAAATGCCCCTCATTTTTTATCTAGAGCCAATAGGACTACTCCTCTACCTCCACCTCCTATTACAGCAGTTGTATCTGACTCTGAGGATGATCCCCAGCCTCCCGCTGATCCACTGGCTAATCTGGACTCTATCCAGGCCATGCTTCGAGATCATTTTTGTCTAGATGACGATCATCGGCATATAGAGGATGCTTATTTCTGGGAGAGAGACTATTGCTCCTTCCAGCATGCCCATTCTATTGTGAACACCTTGTCTGACATTTAGTGGAGTTTGGGACTTGCACCATCTGGTGCTATACCCTTGTTTCGTCATCCTGATCGAGCTGGATATCGTTTTGATGACATTGATATTCAGTGGTACTTTGATCCTGTAGTTGTCTACTATAATCCAACCTGGTCAGCCAATAACCCTTCTTTTGGAGAGGATACGTTTGTTTAGATGTTGTTGCTAGCTCGGATTAGTTTTTAGTTCAGTTTGTCTTTGTGTTGATGTTTCTAGTTGGATATTTCAGTTATTCACTTTGTGACTGCTTATGCACTCTCTCATTATTGAACTTTTAATTTTCTAGTTATGTACTTGAACTTTTGGCTTTGGCCCTTTCTATGTTTATGATATCTTCTACTCTGTGGTTCTCATTTATTACATTGTAATAGTATTTACATTTTATTCTCATTACTTGTGATATTGTGTATCTTCACCCTTGTATGCTTTTTGTTTCATTTTTGGTACCTAACGCTGTTACGGGGGTGCTTTTAGATTTTTAAAAAATGACAAAGGGGGAGAAAACACGAGTATCAGTATCGATACCACATAATATTGCGGGGGAGCTTTCATTCAAATATAATATGTCAAGGTTTGGATATTGGCGTATCGGACATAGTTTGTCAATTATCAAAATTGGAAAGATTGTTGGCTCAAATTGGCCACACTAAACTTGATTTTATTAATTGACAAAACAATGATATGGTATGATTCAATATGGCACACAAACTGAAGACTGCTACATTGTTGTTATATCACTGGAGTCATCACTGGAGTCAAGCTGCTACTTGGATAAAAGATAATATTTTTTGAGTCTATAATTTTTATTTTATTGAGTGTAGGAAATGATATACAACAAATCGTACTTGGCAAGTAGAGGCTTAAGTAATTTCCATCAACCAGTCCAATTCCAAGTCCATCTTTACCAAAGTCCAAAATAGCCCAAAACCCAAAAAATAAACATTCTAGTTATGGGTAGACCGAACTCGGTCAGCCCTGATTTGGTAAACACTAAAATCTAGGCTTTCCTCCAGACCAGGAGCTCAACATTCAAATTTATGAACGTTGAGGGCCGAACTCGGCCTTAATTTCCCCCCCCCCAACATCATATAAATAGAGCTCCATTCCACACCATTTTTTTCAACTCATTTTTCACTTTCACACCTCTCTCCATATGAGCTATAATCTTCTTCGTCTCCAAAGTAACAACTCTTAATTTTCTAAGTGCCAAGTTCGAGTCGGTTAGAAGTTGTTCGAGTTGTACAAAGTTTGGAAAATTCCAAGATCGCCTTCCTTTTAAGAAGGGTGGAGTCATTGTGCTCTTAGTATCAAAGTACAAGTTGTAAGAAGTTGTAAGTCTTCGGATCAAAGCTTATAATTTACTTGATAGGGGATTCAAGACCGAGCAAGAGTTCTCGGGGCTGGACTAGTCCTCCATGAGAAAAACCAATATAAAAATATTGGTGTCTTATGATTGCTCTTATTGCTTTACGTACTTGCAAGATTAGTTCTTATATTCCACACACTTATCTTATTGCTTGCATAGTTAGTAGTTGTTAATTTACTTAGTCACACTCATAATTTTTAGTTAGTAATAGTTAACACTAACTATATTCACCCTCCTCTATTGTTACCTTTATTGGATTTAGATTATTTGGGTATTGAGATTCCTAAACATTAGACTTGTGACTTATTACTTTCTCTCGTTATATCCTTTCATGCATGTATCTTTCTTAGATCATGTGATTGAGTATTATTATTGTGTACATGTTGCCCTCCTTTATAAGAGTTGAGATTTTATTGTGTGAGTTTGTGGACTATATTTGTTTTGAAAAAGTTTTATTGTCGATTCTGCGGTGTAGGCTGAATGTACCTACGACCCATGCCTGAATTTCTAGGTACGGGTCGTGACAAAGTTTGACCCTAGGATTGGGGATGAGTGCAGTGATTCTGGTAGGCTACTAGGGATGAGTAGTGTGGTATTTGAATGTGGCCTTGTAAGATAGACTAGTAATTTGGAAGACATCCCAATATTGAGTGATAGGATAGGTAGAATTGACCTTAGAAGAGCTGGCTGGGTAGATTGTGTTAGAATAGAGTTGGGATAGCGAGATCTGGTGATAAGGCTTGGATTGATTTTAGTTTCTAAGAATTTTGATGGATTGCTTACCGTAAAAAGAACGAGATGGTAAATGAGACTAGTTGGATTGATTGCTTATTGATGGATTATCTTATTTGATTTTACTTAAGTGGAGGTTATAGATGAAACTTTGTTGACGAATTGGATTGTGAATCAAAATTGTATGCTTGGATAAGTGATTGATGATAGTGTGAACCTTGGATTTTGATTGATCTTCCTCGAGGTAACAATGTGATGTGCATAGGCTAGAATACTTGGGATAACGATCATATTGTCGTAAAACATTGGTTCAAAGAATTGGTTGTTGGCTAATGGAATGGATTAAATTTTGATAGTTCAATATTTTATATTATTGAAGAAAATTTGATGAGAGAGATGGATGCATATTTTGATACGTTGTAAGATATTCATGAATAAGATCGAATCTTGGGAATTGAGTAGGATGATTTATATTTCATTGAATTGGACGATGCTAAAAAGATTGAGATCATGTTTGAAAGTGTAAGATTGATATACATATATAAGTGATTCTAAATTTTTGAATAAAGGAATTTTTGGGTGACAGAATGTATATCGATTCAATAGTGAGATTCTTTTAAAACTAAGTAATAATGTATGAATGTGATTGAGACCTTGATGCAGTCAGGTTTGAAAGATTGGTTTGTAATTAAATTTGATGTTTTAAGAACTATTTGGATTAGTTGAGGTGTGACACTTGATTTTGATTGGAGATATTGATTAATTTTGGTCTATGTTTCTTGATTCCGAATAGAATGAGATATAATGTCTGGGTAGGTTTTCCTTAGTTCTAAGTTGGTTCCTTGGTGTTGTGAGTGTTAGTTGCACGGCGTGTTAAGAAATTTGGTTTTGTATGAGTCATGTTGTTGATGGAGGTAGAGGATTATTGGCAAAGCTTTAGAAATGGTTGGATTGAGTTCAGTGGTATAAGTTGTTCATTGATTTGGCTAAGGTGTGAGTGTGCTTGTATTGATTGAGGAATGATAAAAAGTTATCTTTGATCAATCTTTGAAATTATGTAAGACGTATTCAACATATATAAGAAGGAAGAAGATTCGTAGGTTCTTTGAATTGATATGTTCAAGTATTTTTGGTACAACTATAGATGTGAAAAGAAGGCATTGGATTAAGTGAAGAGTTGTTGCATATTTATTTGTTGTATGCAAAAGGATTTGCTCAGTGTTGATCAGAAAAGAAGGTGTTTCGTGATTCCTTTGGTATTGTTTCTGCATGTTTGTATGGTCTTTTGTCGTAAAGTCGACATGGGAGTTTAAATATGAGATTTTATATAAGTTTCTTTATTTAGTCAATTGGTACAGTTGGAGGAGTTTGTTCTTGTAAGTTTGGAGGATAAAACTTTTTCTAATTGGTGTATTATGTAATGTCCTTCTACGCATAGTCTATTAAGATGGTTGTTTGGCTTGAAGGGCCATTTGGTTGGGTTCATAGAGGATTTATTTAGAGATCTACTCGGCTAAGGCAAATAGGCATTTCTTTAAGGTGGATGGTTTTGATCCTTCACTCCTTTACTTTCACAATAAAGAAATGGGTGTTGCATGTTTAGTTTTTATACTATGAGTTTGATGCATGCTAATAAAAAAAAGCAAGATAGATAAAGAGAGTAATCTCATTCTATAACTTGCTGTTATTGAACATGGAATTAAAAAATTGTGGATATAGACTTGTGTAATATATAATTGGTTTTATCATATCACATGGTTATAAACTTTCCGTATATATGTGGATTTATTACCTTTATAGTACGTTATCATATGGAGTATAATTTAGTTTCTATATTTTAGATGTGGAATATAATATTGTGGTTAGATTATCATATAGAATATTGTTCTATTGCTATGAACATGAAGATTATAGTATTATTGTTTCAGAGAAGAAAATATGAAAAGATTTGGGACCGTTGAGTCGCCACAGTAAAATCCTAAGAATGGGAAGAATGATGTGAGATGGCTCGAGGAAGTATGTAGTGGAAAAGAAGAGTGTATGTTATCTTTATTTCAGTTTTCTACCATACATGTATGTTAGAGTCTTACTTTTCATGCAATTTGCATGGTCATTGGACAACTTTTGCACAAAATCTTGCAACTTGAACGGTTGACAAAGCACTAGTACTAGGTCGGCATGGGAGAATGGTGTTATCGTACTAGCATGGGTGTTTCAGGACCTTTCGGTGAGGCTATCTACCCGCACGCGAAAGAATCACTGTCTCACTAGAACTCCAGGATGACTTATGGCATCAATGACCTTTATATAATTAGGCTGTATGCTAATGTTATTTGCTTGCAGGCTAAACAAGTATAGGCACTATTACAAGATACATTTATATTTTATGAAGGCTAATGATTGTTTTCTGTAGGGACACCCTTATGCCAGATTTAATATACTTTATAAATGATATTGTTTTATTGACATGGAAGGATAATAAGTATTGGGTAAGATAATCTATGTTGTGTGACACTTTTATGCTTGTGTACATATGTATGTTCATTTATGTATTGGTCCTATGGCAAGATTTAAAAGACCATATATATTTACAAGCACTCATTTAATCAACGTGTTGGTATTAGTTGACTTGGATAGAGACCACTCACCAGTGCATTCCCCAATGTATTATCCCCCAAACAGAATTTCTCAGGTAAAGAGTATACTTGGACGTGCTGAGACGTTGGAGCTCGGTTGGTGCTTGAAGTTGTTCGATTGAAGATTATTCTTTTGTATATAGAGGACATAATGTATAGAACATCGTTATTTCCATAGTTCTTGAGTTGTAAGCCTTGGGCATATTTAATTGTATATATATAGAGAGATTTTGATCGAGTTTTTCTTTGGCTTCGAGCCATTTGTAATTTCATTGTGATATAATTAATAAAGAGAATTATTTTTGTATATCATGTGTCGATTCAACTTTTTTGCTTAGTATTTTCGCTGTAATGACTTTATTTCTTAGATGATCTATCGGCCATTTTAGTGCTTATTTTGTATAAGTATAATTTAGGCTTGTACGATATTACGTCTAATGACGACTTTCAGTTTCGCAGAACCGAGGCATAACATTGAAGACCTGTTGTAAGGAGACAACACTGGAATTCAGCAAGAACCACTTCTTGAACCGAGAACCCACCTTGATTTGCATTAGCATACATAATAGCATATAAGTCCGCCACCACTATCAACGACTATCTATCCCTAACCATCGTGCTAGCAATAGTACTCTCTCTCCAAAGGCACAAGCATTTTTTTTGCTCATTATGTTCATAGACCGCTCCTACCACAATTTTGAAGACCCTATTTTTTGGTGAATTTAATGGTAAGCAGTTGTTCTGAACACTGAAGCATGTCTCCCTGCTAAACTCTAGTATCCCACATGATCCAAATTCTGGCCATATCCCCATAATCCAGTTTGTGGTCCGAAGTCCAATGGATCAAAGTTCTCCGATTGAACTTAGTAGAAGACTTGATTAAACTTTAGGATATTGATAATAGTACTCCTAAATTTTTTAACATAGTCCATAATATCATGCCACCTCGCTATCGAGTTCATCCCTCACATATTCCATATGAATACAGTCATAAAAGTATAGAGCCTATCATGCTGAGTGTCACAACCCGTACCCGATATGAGGGTATGAGTATGTGGTTACGTCCAGCCTAAGCCGCATGTCACTACCATATTTAGATGAGGGTACTCTTGTCATTTAGCATACTTATTATTTAGTGATTTAAATATTTATGTTATATGCTACAAATTATTATATTGAGTTGTGTTATTTAACTATTTGTTAGTGAGCTAGCCTATTTTATTTGGACTTGTCATTAGTGTACCCATTAGTTTGTCATGACACAATTGAGTCCAACATTGGACTAAGTCCATTAGACCCATTCCCTTTATTAATTAAGGAGATTAGATTATTTTTATGTAGAATTAGAAGCTTTCTAATATAGCCCTCCCTAATTAAATCTCATGACTAACTAATAGGGGTACCTTGGACATTGTACATTGCTTGGAGAAAGGGAAATGGGGGCCGACCACTTGAAGAGGGCCTCTCTCTCTCTCTCTCTCTCTCTCTCTCTCTCTCTCTCTCATTAGTTCATTCATTCTTGATCTCCAATTGTGTTCTTTCCCAAATTGACTCATCCCTCCACCAAATTTAACATAATTCACTCTTATTTCCTCTCAATTTCATCATCTAAGAAGCATTGGAGATTGAATTGCAAGGAGCACTTGAAGGAGGACAAATTATTAAGGAGATTGTGTCTTAATTGTGTCCATTGAGCATTTCATTGAGAATCCATCCCCAATAGGTATATTCTGAATCCACTCTATAATCTAGACTCTAATTCATGCATTTTACCATTAGAAATCATTCCTTGGTTTAGGGCTACCCATAGGATCAAGAACTAGGTTCATATGACTTGTATTATGAATTCTACATGATAATTTGTGCCCAGTTAGGAGAAATTTCGAGATTGACATATCAAGTATGTTTCATACGACCAATTAGATCTAATTAACTTAGATCGGGGTTGTGGGACTACGTACGTATCCACAATTGGACACGAGTAGAGCGTATCATAGTATTTTGTGATACTGAGTGATACGAGGTTTATTTTGGATGATTTGTGTTAATTTCCTTCAAATTCCTTTCAAACTAGTTGTATAAGTTGTTTATAAGTATAATTGATATGTATTTTAGGTATTTGTAATAAATTATGGGTTTTGACACTTGGGTTGGGTACGTATCATGAGTATCCTAACTTTACACTCTAAGGGTTTGTCAAAATGCCTAATTGTATACATATAAGTGTAAGTATATATATATATATGCATTATTAGTAGTAACATGAATGAATATAGGTATATATATTATAGAGTATATATAAGTCTATCTAAGTGTCTGTGTGTTTGTGGAGAGCTTGTTTAAGTTGTGGTTGATTGTGCTCGGGTTGGAATTATAGCAAGAGAAGAAGCAGTTTGGATAGGGATAGTAGCAGCAACTTTAAGTTGCATTAGGAGTAGTAGTATCAGAAGCAGTTAAAGTTGCACTTAGTGTAACTAGAAGGAGGGCTCGAGTATCACTGATACCCAGATCATTAGAGTAGCAGCAACAGGCCAACATGTAGAGCAGTTGCAGCAGTAGCAGTGAGAAGGGGACTGTGTTGCAGTAGTATGGAGGAGCTTGTGATGATGTGCAGTTGGGGTGAGAGTTATCATTCATATTAGGATATACTGTATCAGGATTAGATTATGCTCGAATTTAATAAGAATCACAACAGCAGTAGCAGCAGTTGTATAGGTGGTAATGTGTAGGGGATTTATGACTAATGTGTGGTGTGTGTGATAGAATAAAGAGGGGGGTGTCAGGTTTAACATGAAGTAGCAGCAGTAGCAGTCTAGACTTGAGAGGGGTATCGAGTATCAGTGGCAAGGAGCAAGGGTATATAGCAGCAGCAGTACACGAAGAAGAGGGGGATGCTCAATAGCATTTGGAAGCAACTTTAGTTGCCACAACAACTAAAGTTAGAGAAGCAGCAACAGTAACACCAAGGTAGTTGGATGTTGTAGAAACCAGTGAAGGGGGAAAGTGGGAATGCATCATGAGTACATTGCAAATACAGTAGTCTAGTGTCAGGAGCAATATGAAGGTAAGTATAATGAGAAAAATCATGAGTGTGGTGCATGTGGCTATGAGTGTGTGTTGGCTCTAGATTATATAGTATAAGTATTAGTTAGGATAAATGTTAATTCTAGTATTACCTTAAGATACACCAAGGTAATACTAGATATTGGCTTTATCTTTATGTATGGGTAGTGGGTGATAAGAGGGTAACTAGGTAGTGATGCCAAGATGGCTCAAAGCCAAGGTAATCATGCAGATTTATAGTAGCTAAGAGGTAACTAGTGTTGTATATATATATTGTGTATCTTTTCATACTTATTAGCTATGGTACTCTAATATCCTAATATAGCTAGTATAGCTTAGATAAGTAGTGTATGGACCCAATAACCTAGAGATTGATTCATACAACCTAGAAATAGCTAGTTTGACTAAGTTTTACTAGTATGACCTAGTGTTGACCTAGAAAAGCATATTTAGTGCATTTAACTCATTTCTTATTCATTACACCCATTGACATGCCATTCATATATAGGTGTGTGACACCATCTCGGATATCGACATATATCATTTTCTTAGGACCACAAGCGAGTACATTCTCTGATAGTTTTTTTTATTTGATTATCTCTATGTTTTATGTATTTAGTATTGAGATATTTGATTCCTGATATGATGGTTTCACGGATTGATATATGTGGATCTTGGTCATGAGATGTTATTATTGTGATGACTCAGTGATCACCGTGTCGTGCTTTATGATTATTCAATGATTACCGTGATATCTTAGTGATTATATAGACAGTGATCATAGTGCATGATATTATAGACCATGCAGTGTGATATACGTGTTATAACGTGTCGTAATTTGGATCCGTGTACTAGTCGATGCTTAGAAAAGTATTAGTGGATATGTGATCATACCTTATAGCCCATGATTTAGTGTAACCCGTGATAGTTAGTAGATCATGCAACTCACGTGTGATCACGCTAGCTCACCTTTTATATATAGCCCGTGCTAGGCCCAAGCCGATCACATTATCTTACTAATATTTCAAGGCATATTTACTATATTATTTTCTTTATTCCAGTTTATTACATTGTTGTTCCTCACCATATTGTTCTCAGTTCTTGTCATTATTTACCATAATGTTTTTTCTCGTGATATATGCTAGTTCAGTTACTTACATCATTAATTTTATTGCTATTGATGTTTCATAGTTTCTATCAATTATTAGAACTGCTATTGGGTTGTACTTCACTCCAATCCTGACTGGATATATTTTTTAAATGATTTATTATAGCATTGGTGTCCTACGCACTACGGGCCATAAGATGGAGAGCCAGTTGAGATAGTACCAACAGTCGATGAGACTTAGCTAGTTTATTTATGATATTGTATATGCCAGTTTGAATTTGGCATTGTATTATATTTATGATAATTGTGTTGAGATTAGACTTGGACTTGTGATGTATTGTGACTTTATTTCTTTCCTTCTATTCCATATCATGTCATATCTTACTCTAGTTTATTATTGTGATTGAGTATTGTTTACCTTTATTATATTATCATATTATCCTTTAATTGTGGGTTGAGATATCTTAAAAAGTATATTATATATATTGTATGAGATGTTTAGATAGTATTGTGGACCTACACAGCGTTCTACCGTCTATGTTGCGTCATAGGCTGGACGTACCCTCGTACTCGTGACCTTATACCTGGTGCGGATCATAACACCGCAACATCGACGGTAGAACGTTGTCTAGGTCAACAATACTATCGAATATCTTCCACCATATAAATAATAAATATATCAATGATATCTCAGCTCCAAATGGAGGACAAAATGACAATATGATAACCAATACTCAATCACAATAAAACTAGAGAAAGATATGGCATAATATAGAATAGAATAAATGAATCACAAAGTCACAAATACAATCCAAATCCAAATCCAAGTCTAATAGTCTAAGCACAAAAAGTATCAATATAAATATAATATGCCAAAATGTTTAACCTGGAGACATATCCAGTATAATAAGGAATAAAGCTAAGTCTGTCATGTCCCAGTCCCAAAATACATAGGACTAGGAATACGTAATAGGCCATCTACGTATCAAGTGGACTCCAGCATATCTCGAATACGTATAAGCTATCTAGAGAGAAAATATATCTATATAAAATGTCAATTCAAGTATCTCAATCCACATAAAATAAATACCAAGAATGAACAATATGTTTCATGGTCTACAGCCCACTAGTATATATGTTTAAATAGACCTAAATGAAGATTATGAGTCTATCAAAACTATGCTATATCAGCAGGACAGTGTCAATAAATAAACGTAACTCTGGTAGAATAATTTAAGTACTTGGTACCATTGCCCGCATGACAAGGCAAAACACATCAGCAGCTCCAGACAACTCCTCAACCATCTATGCTGCAAAACTAGCAAGGGACCAGGTCCTCAGATGGACGTAACAAGGTACAAGAAACAATATGCCGATGTAAAAGTAAAATAATAAGCAATATGCTCAAGGGTATCTATCATAACCAGCTATATGAATGCAAATGAGAACAGTACTCGTATAATACCCCATTCCGCTCAAACGGACCGCCGATTCAAACGACAAAAAGTGCAATGTCCTAACCCGCCTTGCTCAGGCGAGAATACTCGTTTGAGGCAAAGGATATCCAGACTTGGCCCTACAGGAGTTTGTCTTAGGCTTTCAGAGGCTCACTCGACGTATCACTCAACCGAGGCGAATCTTCGCTAAGGTGGGTGGCTACGGTGAACTTGTCTTTGCTTAGCCAGCACACTTAAAATATGGAGCGATACATGCTAGTCGCTAGGTGAATCACCCCCTGCATGCTAATAAGAATACAATGCACCTAGCTAGGAGAATAATCCTAACTTGTATTGCTTGTGTTAGAACATGGAATTGAAATATTGCTTATATTCAGACCCTCGTATGCTACCCTAGATCATGTCGCTCGAGAAGTCCCTTATGGTTTCATCCCTCGGCTTACCTTCGGGCCTAAGCCAACATGATTGCTTGATTTCCTTACAAACGTATGCTTGCCTGCTTAGACATGTTAACTTGTAATATTGCCTCGATTTATGAACTCATGCCACAAATGTCTAACGTTATCTGTGTCGTGCATGCATTCTAGTTAGCCAGGAGACTATCAAATAGCTCTCATGTGCAAGTGAACCTGCAAGTATCCGGGACTGTTAGGTCGCTAAGGCAGACCCCGCACCAGGGGGATGCATCAGGGCAAGTTGATTCAATGAATGGAAATCATGTCAAGTTTGTATCTGAACGAGAATCATGTCAAGTAAATCAAGTATCACAGCTCGTGGAGCAATACTTATTCAGAGCAAGAATCAATATTGTACTCGTGTTATGGATTGTCTTGTTAAAGATGTGAATTTGGATAACCCTAAAGACCTGCATGTCGTAGACAACTTGAAAAAGGTGATCTTCGGATCTCTGTTCCACGGACAGTCACTGGGCACTTGGATCGATCCGATCCGGATGGAAATTTATTGTGTAGTATATTGTAGTGGACGAGATGGCTTGTAGCGCTCATTATTCTTTTTGTTGCATACCATTCTCGCCACTGACTAGTGTCCTTTATGGCTATGCTAGTGACCTATTGTTCATATAGATAAGTCATCCTCGCTTAGCGGCTATCCGTGTGCAAGTCATTGTATCACATCGAGAATAACTGAGCACCCAAAATATAGTCTCATTAATAACACAGTGTGTTCATATGTTATTGTCCCTAAATGTTTATATTTGTTCGTGCTTGAATTAACTTGGTTTGCCTTGGATAGGGAAGGACAAATGGTAAGTTGGTAAGTCTCGCCGTGTTTCCTCTTATATCGTACGACGCACTGCCACATGAGTTAGGCATTCAATATTGCCATTAAACCGATCCTAAGGCAACTAGAAAGATAATATAATAGTTGGTGCACGAAACCTATATTACATGTTTGGATTTATCGAGCGGGTGAGTAGCCTCTCCACCAGTGCATTCGTGTACTGATAATCTACCAGGTTGTTTGCAGGGTGCGGGAGAACCTCGTTGGTGCGGATGCCTCCTTCGTATGTGCTAAGGCAAGGAGTTCACTCTGAAGCCTTGGAGTATCACGATCCGGAACTGAAGCACATATACAAGACATAATGTTGGAATATTGTCTGAACATCGTTTGTACATCATTCCATAAATGTAGCCACTTGGCACGCTTTTACGGTTTTAGAGAGAGAGGCTTGAGCGACTTATAATCTCGGTTATACGCCACCTGTAACACTTGTTTATATCAATAAAGAGTTTGCTTTACTTCTACTTGTGTTATTAAATGCTTCCGCTATTGTCAACTCAGTGAATTCGTTACCAAATTGCCTATGCATTTTATAAATTCTGCTGCACTCGAACAATATATGCGACTCTGTGGCTTAGACCTCTTACCGCCAGCCAATGAACCACGGGCTTGCACAGGCGTGGCTCACGCTCGTGCAGCATCACGCCAAGATGGGCCAAAGCGATCGTCCCACGGGAGCGCTGGTGCGATGATTCTCGCCTAGCGGGGACGGCCGATTAGCCTGCGGGAGATCGGAATATGACAGATTGGTATCAGAGCCTGGCTTATACGCCTTTGGACTTCGTTTTTATTTTCACAGTTTCAAAAGCTCGTTCGTGGGTTATGTGCATACTCTCTCTCAATATCCCAAACAGAATATTCCAATAATGAGTCTAAATACTTTTAAAAAAGTTCATTTAAATGATGTGATTGCTTGTATGAAATCGTGATGCTAAGGCCTTTATGCCGATCAGTGCAAACCCTTAAAATTTTTGTAAGTAGCTTATCCGATTTTACTATCTCTAAGTTTAGTTGAATGCATATGTTTAAGGGACGCCTTGAACGTGTGCACGATCCAAGACTCAAGAAAATATGAAACTCGAGTGCTAATACTTCGCTATCGCTAAGTTGGTTGGCGTGCTCATGCTTGAGGTACACTTCGACTATGTGCACGATCCAGACTCACGATATGCTGATCTCGATTGCTAGTGCAGGTGAATAACATCCAAATGAACAAGAATAATGACTTGTATAGGTTTGCCTCAGCCTTAGATCGTTAATTAAGATTGATTGAAGCGTACTCCGCGTTAAGCAAAATGTCCCGCGCTAAGGCGCAAATGAGACTGACTCAGCATACACGCGACACGACATAAAAATCGAGTAGGAGATTATGTTCAATTGGATTTAGTGGTACCGAAAGCTACCTTGGGATAGATTCCATGATGCGTTAGTACTGCCTGCCATCAGGAAGTCTCGAGGATGAGACTTTTTCTGAGTGGTGGATGATGTAACACCCCGTTTCGCTCAAGCAGACTGCCGATTCAAGCAGCAAAAAGTGCAATGTCCCAACCCACCTTGCTCAGGCGAGAATACTCACTTGAGGCAAAGGATATCCAAACTTGGCCCTACAGGAGTTCGGCTTAGGCTTTCAGAGGCTCGCTCGACGTATCACTCAACCTAGGCGAATCATCGCTAAGGTGGGTGGCTACGGTAAACTTGTCTTTGCTTAGCCAGCACACTTAAAATATGGAATGTTACATGCTAGTAGCTAGGTGAACCACACCCTGCATGCTATTAAGAATACAATGCACCTAGCTAAGGGAATAATCCCAACTTGTATTGCTTATGTTAGAACATGGAATTGAAATATTTCTTATATTCAGACCCTCGCATGCTACCCTAGATCATGTCGGTCAGGAAGTCCTTTACGGTTTCACCCCTCGGCTTACCTTCGGGCCTGAGCCAACGTGATTGCTTGAGTTCCTTAAAAACGTATGCTTGCATGCTTAGACATGTTAACTTGTAATGTTGCCTCAATTTATGAACTCATGCCATAAATATCTAATGTTATCCGTATCGTGCATGCATTCTAGTTAGCCAGGAGACTATCAAATAGCTCTTCTATGCAAGTGAACTTGCAAGTATCCAGGACCGTTAGGTCGCTAAAGCAGACCCCGCACCAGGGGGATGCATATGGGAAAGTTGAATCAATGAATGGAAATTATGTCAAGTTTGCATCTGAATGAGAATCATGTCAAGTAAATCAAGTATCACAGCTCGTGGAGCAATACTCATTCAGAGCAAGAATCAAGATTGTACTCGTGTTATGGATTTTTTTGTTAAAGATGTGAATTTGGATAACCCTAGAGACTTGCATATCGCGGACAACTTGAAAAAGGTGATCTTTGAATCTCTGTTCCATGGATGGTCACCGGGGCACTGGGACCGATCCGACCCGGATAGAACTCTATTGTGTAGTCTATTGTAGTGGACGAGATGGCTTGTAGCGCTCATTGTTCTTTTCGCTGCATACCATTCTCGCCACTAACTAGTATCCTTTATGGCTATGCCAGCGACCTGTTATTCATATAGATAAGTCATTCTCGCTTAGCGGCTATCCGCGTGTGAGTCATTGCATCGCATCGAGAATAACTGAGCACCCGAAATATAGTCTCATTAATAATACAGTGTTTGCATATGTTATTGTCCTTAAATGTTTATATATGTTCGTGCTTGAATTAACTTAGTTTGCCTTGGACAGGGAAGGACAAATGGTAAGTTGGTAAGTCTCGTCGTGTTTCCTCTTATATCGCATGGCGTACTGCCACACGATTTAGGCTATTCAATATTGCCATAAAACTGATCCTAAGGCAACTAGAAAGACAACATAATAGTTGGTGCACGGAACCTATAATACGTGTTTGGATTTGTCGAGCGGGCGAGTAGCCTCCCCACCAGTGCATTCGTGTACTGATAATCCACCAGGTTATTTGCAGGGTGCGGGAGAACCTCGTTCGGTGCGGATGCCTCCTTCGTGCGTGCTAAGGCCAGGAGTTCACTTTGAAGCCTTGGAGCGTTGCGATCCAAAACTGAAGCACATGTACAAGACATAATGTTGGAACATCGCCTAAACATCGTTTGTAAATCATTCCATAAATGTAGCCACTTGGCACGCTTTTACTATTGCAGAGAGAGAGAGGCTTGAGCGACTTGTAATCTCGGCTATGCGCCGCTTGTAACACTTGTTTATATCAATAAAGAGTTTGCTTTACTTCTACTTGTATAATTCAATACTTTCGCTATTGTTGACTCAGTGAATTCGTTACCAAATCGCCTATATGTTTTATAAATTCTGCTGCACTCGGACAATCTGTGTGACTCTGTGGCTTAGACCTCTTACCACCAGCCAATGAACCACGGCCTTGCACGGGTGCGGCTCACGCTCGTGCGGCATCATGCCCAGATGGGCCGAAGCGATCGTCCCGAGGGAGCGCTGGCGCGGTGATTTACTGATTATCCTATGGGAGATCGGGGCGTGACAACTCGTGTGCTAGACTACCGATGTACAAATCGATGTAAATCTCCAGGCTCCGTCAGGGAACCTGTACTAACGTGACAAAATCCGATACTCTCGTAAGAGCTCACGGTAACGTAGTGAATAGTGGTATCCTAAAATCTCGAGTATGCTCTCCACACCCAATATAAGCTCGCATCTCATGTCTATAAGGTCTCATATCCATAAAATACAAGATAAATTACTATGTCACGAGTCAATGTGTAGATGTACTCATGTCAACTTTCTCAAGTCACAAATCCTAAATCCTGACACAGAAGCCGGGAACCTCGAATGTCTCAAGTAAGGATTTTGTACATGAAAGTCTTGTAAAGTGCCATAAGGTATATCATGCAAGAGTTAGCATGAACAAGACAATGCGACGACAATGCAACTAATGATACATGACTCCGCGAACAGATGTCGGCACTCGAATACAACTCAAACGCTAAGTATCGCAACGGCCCTAAGGTCACATTATAGTACATGCAACCAACTAGAAGTATAATAAAATATTAATAGGATAAAGCATAGAATACTAGAATAAAGGTAAGGTACACTTTCCTTTGCCTTGGAGGATGGTATGACTAAGTCCAAGTAACAAGCTAGCTACGCCAACTACTCCCAAAATGGTGGAATCTGTACGAACGTCTACGGATGCTGGAAAACAAATCCAACATTTCCAAAATATCAGAAATAGCTAGGATTGACTAACCATAAGTCCGATTTGGATATATGGGCTAAAACGACAGTTTGGGTCAAAATGAGGTTCGCATGTGGCCCACTTCGCACCAAAAAATATCCTGGAGATAAAGTTCTCCAAATTTGGCAAACTTAGTGTCTACGAGTCTAAAACAATGATAAAAACTCAACAAAATATCCAAAATTGGATTCCGAGGAGCCGATCATGAAATCGTCTGTCAAGTGAAACCGTGGGGCCCCCGAAACAGCATTCTGGTCAACTTTCTCAGAATCGCACAAAACTTGGGTCATAGGACCAGCGTAACGTTATGAGTCTGATGGCACAAGTTTTTTTTTAAAACGATAAGCACACACGAAGTTATTGCACAAACTCGAAAAAGGTCGATACGGTATTTTTTTTACGGATACGAGTTAATTCCGGCATGCACGCACTTCCAAATCAAGTTCCGCGAAAGCCCACACTTCCATGTTTATGATTTTTGGTCACCTTTCGGTGTAATCTGCATACGACAAAGTTGTCTCGTTTGGCGGAACGAGCTTCGTATCGGGGAATTTCAGTTTTAGAAAACATAATTTTTGGTCATATTTATATCAGAATAGTTTGAAATACAAACACAATTAACCAAAACTATTTGTAGGGAAATAAACATGGTTATATAGTCTAAAAAATTATTCAATTAGATTTTAAAAATAGTTAATAGTTTGTGAGAAAATTGGATGCAAACTAGGGCGTTTGGACTGTTTTCAGGAATGTTTCAAAACATATTTTTCATCGATTTTGATTCAATTTTTATCCAAACCAGGACACCTAACTTCATTCTACTTGAAGGGGATTAAAATTGGTTATGTTGTGAACAAACCAGAGAAGACGATTCAAAAAAACATCGAGAAGCGAAGAAGAACGAGTCGTGTGAACATCAGGTCGCGGGGGTCACGTCTGTCTGCGGCTGCAGCTCTTGCGAATGTGGTTGTCTGTGCGCGCATTGTCGTGGACGTGCCGGGAGGTCGCGATCGGAGTCAGGTGGAGGTCAGGCCGGCGATGGGGGTGGTCGCGCGGTGATGGTGGGGGTGGTGGTTAAATGGAATTAGGGTTTCGTGCAATAGGTGTATGTGTGTATATATATATATATATATATATATATATATATATATATATATATATATATATATAGAGAGAGAGAGAGAGAGAGAGAGAGAGAGAGAGAGAATGGAAGATAGGATAATAACGGTCTGCTATTTTAGGAAGAGGGTTTCGGTTTTGGGTTTGGCTTATGTTTTGAGTTTAGGGTTTAGCTTCGGGTTTTGGGTTTAGTCTTTTCTTTTCTTTTCTTTTATTATTACCTACTATTATTCATTTATTTTTATACTTAATTCTATTTACTATTTTTATTATTATTATTATTGTTTATAGTAAACATTTAAAATTAGCTTTATAAAAATAATTTACTCTAAATATATTTCTCCATAAGTTTATTTATATAAAATGAGTGAAGTAATTCTATTTTTTCTAATTAGCTAAAAATACCCCAAAATTTTGATAATTAAAACAAAATCATAAATTTTAAAAAATTCAAAAATTTTTGGGGCTTAAAAAGTCTCCTATACTAGTTGGGTCTCCTCGGTGGCTGGAACTAGATCATCCTGCTCTAAGGTGCTACCACAGACAACTCACCATCATATGGACCATAGTGTGTAGGACACTAGTTCTCTAAAGAATCATCTGAAAAATATATCCAGTCAGAATTGGAGTGAAGTACATCCCAATAACAGTTCCATTAATTAACAAAAAATATGAAACAGTAATAGCAATAAAAATAAATAATGGAAAGTACTAGAATAGTAAACATCACGAAAGGAAATATCATGGCAGGTAATAGAAATAACTGAGAGCAAATAGGATAAGTAACGTCACTGAAATGAACTGGAATGAAAGAAAATCTAGCAATAAGTATCTTGAAATATTAGTAACATATGTGATCGGCTTGGGCCTAGCACGATCTATGGTAAAGGAAAACTAGCTCAACCATACGTGAAGTGCATGGTTAGCTTGTTGTCACGGTCTACACTATTTGACGGTCTATAGGGTATGATCACATATCCATAATACTTCCCTGCCCCCGACTAGTACACGAATCTAGACCACGACATGTTCTGAAACGGTAATCACTATGCACGATCTGTAATATCCTGCATACTAATTACGGTCTAAACGTATAATCATGGAGTATTAATAAAGGTATCACGGAGGAGAACATCTCATGACGGGGATCTAAGGTATACTAATCCATGTAATATTGTGTCAAGAATCAAATATCTCATTACTAAATACGTGTAACATAGAGACTATCAAATAAGGAAACTATAAAAGAATGTACTCGCCTCTGGTCCTGAGCAAATGGTATGACTCGGTGTCCGAGCTGGTGTCCTTAAAAAAATTTCGTTCTCAAAATTTAAGGAAAGAACTAGTACTATAACAAACAATCACAACAAAAAAAGGAAAATTATCTCACGGTTGAAAAAATAAGGGTACCGCTAGCGCATATCGTCTTTCCTCTCCCAAGTAGACTCTCCCATAGAGTAATGCTTCCATGTGACGCTTACCAAGGTAATCGTCTGGTTTCGTATCACTTTCTTTCTGTAATCAAGAATCTCCAATGGATGCTCTGGATAACTGAGAGTCGAACCCACCTCGATCTTCGAGTGATCCAATACGTGACTAGAATCTGCCACATACCATCTCAGCTGTGACACATGGAACACGTCAATCACTCCCTTTAGTACAGGCGATAAGTCTAGTCTATAAGCCACTACACCGACCCTCGCAAGAACACCGAAGGGTCTGATGTACTATAGACTAAGTTTTTTGCCTCCACCAAAGTCAATCGTGCCCCGTGTCAGAAAAATATTCAAGAACACTAGATCGCCAACCTAGAACAAAATACAAACATAACACACAATATAAGAGAAAGCAAACACAAGCAATCACAAAAAAAATCTATACCTAAACTCCAAAGGTCTCCGTTGAATGTCGGCCCAATGCCGTTTTTGTCCTACACCACCCAAAGTTTATCACTAATAAGCTTTACCTTCTCAACTACATTCAACATCATCTCTGGCCCCAACAAGTCGCTCTCACCAATATTATTCCAAGACAAAGGATTGCGACATCTCCATCTATACAAATCCTCAAATGGTGATATCTCAATACTGGCCTGGTAACTGTTGTTGTAAGCAAACTCTACCAGGTGAAGATGATCCTCCTAAGAGCCTCTGAAATCTAAAAGACAAGTGTGAAGCATATTCTCGAGAGTCTGAATAGTCCTCTCTGACTGCCTGTCTGTCTGGGGTGATATGCAGTACTAAACTTGAGCTGGGTACACAAGCTAGCTTGCAAACTCCTCTAAAAGTGGGACATGAAAAGACTATCCCGATCCAAGATGATGCTCACAGGAACTCAATTCAATATGACTATCTGTCGTACGTACATCTCCGTCAGCTTCTCCGTAGACATACCCACATTGAATGGCAAAAAGTGGGACGATTTGGTCAACCTGTCTATGATGACCCAAATCGCGTTTTTTCCTCTTGGAGAATGTGGAAGCCCCGAAACAAAATCCATGGTCACATGCTCCCACTTCCACTCTGGAATGGGTAGAGGCTGAAGTAAACCACCTTGCCACTGCCTCTTTGTATTTTCTGCTGGCATACTAAACACTTGGATACGAAGCGCGTCACCTCCCGCTTCCTACCATACCATAATACATGCTCCCTCAGGTCTCTATACATCCTTTTGTCACCTGAATGCATAGAGTACTGAGAGCGATGCACCTCCTGAAGAATCTCCTTGCGCAAGTCCCCACTCGGTACACACAATCTAGTATCGTACCGCAATGATCCATCATCAGCAATAGTGAAGTCCTCTGATAATCCTATTCAAACCTATGTCCTGATACTCCTCAATCTCGTCATCAAATGTATGTTTGTCATCAAGTACATAGCCACTGGATACCTTCTCAAGGCTTCAACGACTATATTAGACTTCCCTGGATGGTACTGTAATGATATGTGAAAGTCCTTCATCAATTCCAACCACCGTCGTTGTCTCATATTCAACTATTTCTATGTAAAAACCTACTACAAGCTCTTGTGGTTTGTAAAGATCTCCTCTCGCTCTCCATATAAATAGTATTTTCACAGCTTTAGAGCAAAAATGATCGCTACCAACTCCAAATCGTGGGTAGGATAATTCTTCTCATGAGGATGTAATTGCCTGGAAGCATAGGCAATCAACTTCCCATTCTGTTATAAGACACAACCCAGACCCTTTCTTGAAGCATCACTATAGATAGTGAATCCACCTGTCCCCGATGGCAACGTCAATATTGGAGTTGTCGTCAATCTCCTCTTCAGCTCATCAAAAGCATCCTGACAATCCTCTGTACAGATAAAATCCTTATCCTTCCATAAACTCAAACTGGCCATACTGAGTCTGAAAAGCTATCTTCGAAATATATTCCTTCTTCACTTTTACCTGGTGGTAGCCCGACCTCAAGTCTATTTTCGAGAACACCTTTGCTCCGCTCAACTGATCGAAGAGATCATTTATCTTCAGCAGCGAGTTTTTGTTCTTGATAGTGAGGTTGTTCAAAATCTTGTATTCGATACACATGTGTACCGACCCATCCTTCTTTGGCACAAACAATACCGAAGTACCCCACGGTGATGAACTAGACCTGATGAAGCCTTTATCATGTAACTCATCCACCTGCTTCTTCAACTCTGTCAGTTCATTGATATCGGCTCTGCACCTGGCACCAAGTCTATAAAGAACTCAACATCTCGGTCTGGCGGTAAGCCTAGCAACTCCTCCAAGAAAATATCTATAAACTATGCTATTAAAGGATATGGCAGCTCCTTCTCTTCCACTATGGCTCCATAGATGGTATCCTCGCTCTGCTTCGCTGCTCCTCTGGAAATCTCAAACTCTGGCTCTCCTAGTGGTCGAAACAATACTCTGCCTCCACGATAATCTATACTAGCATGGTGTCTACTCAATCAATCCATCACGAGTACTACATCGTAGCTCGGAAGTGGCATTACGAGTAAGTACGTGCTCAACTCCCAGTCTCCTAGTGTAACTCTTTGATCCTTGCAAACATTATTAACCAAGATAATACCACCCCTAGTCGTGATATTGCAAGTCCTAGCCAAATGTTCATCCTCTAAATGATGCTTAGGAGCAAAAGATACAGATACAAAACTATAAGAAGCACCAAAATCAGATAAAAAAATGCTGGAATAGAATCGAGAAGAACTGAACCTGAAATTACGTCTCCAACCGGCTCTGCCTCCTCGACTGTCATGGCGAATGCTTGCCCCCGCTGTGCCCCTCTCTACTATTGCTGGTTCTGGACGAACCACTGCTGTTGTGTCGGTAATAGAGGTCCCCTCTGCTAAACCGTAAATGGCCTCGCTGGTGCTCTCTGAGATGGTGATGTACCTTGAGCTGCTCGAACAGGAGCCAATATACACTCCCTCAACTGATTCCCTGCGGCTCCACAATAGAGGTAAACTCGAAGCCTCTTCCTGAAAACCTCCCTCGTATGCCCAATCTTTCTACGGTGAGTGCACTATAGGGCCTGTTGTGCTGGTCTCTGGGCCCTGGGGTGCCTGCTACACGGGTGCCCGGAATGGTACAGGAAACTGTTGTCTTTGTGGCTGGAAAGCCCTCTACTGTTGGAAATAAGGACGCTTAACTAGACCTGCGCTTCTGCTAGGTCCACCCGATACATCTCTCTCCCTCTTGGACTTGAGCTCCAAGTCATCATCTGCTACCTGGGCATCCGCCAGAATCTTCTGCGGGGACCCCTGGTGTGTGATTTGATTTCTATGATCAAACCCTTCCCGAACATCTTCGTTTTCACCAATAGGTTCTGTACCTCCACAAATCTTCTCAGTCGATAAAACTCGATACCGTACCCGTCCACCGACATACTCCCCTGGACAAGGTTCTGAAACTGGCTCTTAGGGCACTCAAAGCCATATCAAGGAAGATCTTTTTCCTTGAATAGTTCTTTGAAATCTTCCCAAGTCAGTCCAGGTGCCACAATACTTGGCTCTATGTGAAACCATATAAGGGCTATGTTGAACATCTGGCTACCGGTCGCCTTAACCTATAAGCTCTCCTAGATCTGCGCCAACCGCAAGATCCTATCGATATCCTCTATCTAGTCATCTGCATATAATATCTCTTTCATGACCTTGAAGTCTTTGGGCAGCATCCTCTTGAAATCTATAATGGTGTCTGGCCTCGGCTGCTGCAAAGCGGGATGAGGCAATACAATCTAAGGCTGAACTAGTACCACTCTCTCAATGGTTGCTAGTACTAACTGGTAGGCATTCTCGATACCCTGCCGTATCACGTTTGACTGGTGATATTGTGCCACGGTATGGGCCCTCTGGGCCTCCATCATCTTCCTGAATAGCGCAAACATTTGTAGGGCATCGACTGGTGCTGGAGACGATAGAAGCTCCTTTGAAACGATTGGGATAGCCCTCTGAACTGGTGGAGGAGGACCCCAAAAGTAGCTGAGGCCCCCACCAAGACCGGTGAGCCAACCCTCTAAGCTGGAGGATGCAGTACAGTATCAGTTGTTGCCCTCCTCGAAGATGGATAAGTCACTGACCTTGCAGAAGCTACTCCTGAGCGCTGTGATTGGTCTTCGACGGCATCCTGAAGACAAATCAAAAAAGGAATCAATAAGACACAAGATACGATATCATCAAAGAAGGACAGTAATATTTCAAAGAAAGCAAATATTCAGATTGATAAGGATAGCAAAAGCAATATATTAGAAGTATTCCTAGTTGTGATTGAGTATTCTCTCATTCTATATCCTATAGCATGCTTGTAGTAATACTTAAAATCTGAGCACTGCTACCTAGACCTGAATAGGCTACCACAAAAATATTTTACGACCCCTACCCGGTGTGAGGGTACGAGTACGTAGGTATGTCTAGCCTATGCCACAGCTTCGGCGGCAGAATATTGGCTAGGTCAATAATACTATCTAACATCTTATAAAATATATATAATGAACCTGTCAATGATATCTCAACTCCAAATAAAGGACAAAATGACAATATGATAACCAATACTCAATCACAATAAAACTAGAGAAATATTTGGCAGGATAAGGAAGAAAATAATGAATCACAGAGTCACAAATACAATCCAAATCCAAGTCTAATAGTGTCATGCCCCAGTCCCAAATACGTAGGACTAGGAACACGTAAGCATGCCAGCCGCATGGATATGGCAACTCCAATATATGGAAACCATAACCCATACGTACGCTGTAATATGAATATAAACTCACATGTGGTATATATAATGTCACAAGTCACAGATATGCTAATCTCATCCACACAACAAGTCATAGAAAAGAAATACTAAACTAGAATAAGGAGTCTAAAATATCTAAAATAATAGTCGGGTGGAGACAAATCCACTACCCATGACTATATCCAAAACTAAAATGAGAGAGGAGTATAAAGTCTCCAATGTAAAATAATATGAAGACAGAAGTGCATCAGCTAAAAGAATCCATCGCCAGATAATCAACGATGCTCAGAAGGTAAGACCTCCTCGACAGAAAATAATACGTCAGGTCCAGGCCCGTACTCCTGTAAATACTGAAGAGCAGATACACCTGGCAGAGGACCAGGTCCTCAGAGGGACGTAACAAGATACAGAAAATATGAGCCAATTTGAATACAGTAAACATGCATATGATTTAAAAATAGATAAGTACGCTGTACAAGATAATCTATATGAATGCAAATGAGGACAACTTTTTGACGTATGGGCAAGGGTAGTCTACTCGATCTAAGCCTCACAACTCACACACCCGTCTAGAATATCAGAAATCGACATACCTCTGGGGTAGCGACCAGCACGACACACGCCCGTAGTACGAACTATATACTACGGTTTACCAGAGTAGTTAAAAGCCCATACGCCTAATGATTGTCCTCCCATGATACTAGGTGCCATATGTGTGTCAACATATCTAATACATAGTAATGACTGGAGAAAAACTACACATGCAAGAACTATACAAAAATGAAATAAATAAAAAGAAATATAAATAGCATGCAAAGTACTGTAAACAATTTGGCAAGGTATCTTGCCTGGGGTCCTGCTGCTGGTATGAATCAGAGTCCAAGTCACAGTCCAAATAGCCTATGTATTACAAATTTATCACGTCAAAAGATAATTTATTTTAATTTATTTAATTCTGGAATAATTACTCTAAAATCCTATTTTAATCTTATTATTCTGATTTTTATATTAATTCCTAAATTTTTTCCAAAGAAACTAAATTTTATCAACTCGAGACTCATGGCACGCAAATCGAGGCAATCTATTGACCAAAAAGTCAACTGACACAAACTCAACTTTCATGCATTATTTCCTGTAGATTTCAGCGTCAAAAATATGCTAGAATTTATAGCTTGTCCGAATTCAAATTCGTTTGGGAATTATGGCACATACAAATTTTGTATTGTGCACCGATGGTTAAATTCTAACCTAGAAGTTCTACAGAATTAACAGTATGTAAATACTTCGAATTAAATTCTGGGAAAAATATATGTCGATGATCTCGACATTAGCTTTCCGAAACTTTAAACGGTTCGTGATTCTGATTCCGGTTCTCCCAAAATTGTAAAAACATCGAAATACGTCTATTTTCGGACATGCTGTGCTCTACGAATTTTCCAGAATTTAATACTAATAATTTAGAAAAATGATTTATATAATTCTGGAATTTTCAGACATGCTATTTATAAATTATTAGTATTAAATTCTGGAAAATTCGTAGAGCACAACATGTCCGAAAATAGACGTATTTCGATATTTTCGCAATTTCGGGAGAACCCAGAATCAGAATCATGAACCATTTAAAGTTTCGGAAAGCTAATATCGAGATAATCGACATATATTTTTTCTAGAATTTAATTCGAAGTATTTACATACTGTTAATTCTGTAGAACTTCTAGGTTAGAATTTAACCATCGGTGCACAATAAAAAATTTGTATGTGCCATAATTTCCAAACGAATTTGAATTCGGACAAGCTGTAAATTCCAACATGTTTTTGACGCTAAAATCTATAGGAAATAATGCATGAAAGTTGAGTTTGTTTTGGTTGACTTTTTGGTCAACAGATCGCCTCGATTTGCGTGCCATGAGTCTCGAGTTGATAAAATTCAGTTTCTTTGGACAAAATTTAGGAATTAACATAAAAATCAGAATAATAAGATTAAAATAGGATTTTAGAGTAATTATTCCATAATTAAATAAATTAAAATAAATTATCTTTTGACGTGATAAATTTGTAATACATAGGCTATTTGGACTGTGACTTGGACTCTGATTCATACCAGCAGCAGGACCCCAGGCAAGATACCTTGCCAAATTATTTACAGTACTTTGCATGCTATTTATATTTCTTTTTATTTATTTCATTTCTGTATAGTTCTTGCATGTGTAGTTTTTCTCCAGTCATTACTATGTATTAGATATGTTGACACACACATGGCACCTAGTATCATGGGAGGGCAATCATTAGGCGTATGGGCTTTTAATCACTCTGGTAAACCATAGTATATAGTTCGCACTACGGGCGTGTGTCGCGCTGGTCGCTACCCCAGAGGTATGTCGATTTCTGTAGAGTCGCGCTGGTCGCTACTCCAGAGGTATGTCGATTTCTGATGTTCTAGACGGGTGTGTGAGTTGTGAGGCTTAGATCGAGTAGACTACCCTTCCCCATACGTCAAAAAGTTGTCCTTATTTGCTTTCATATAGATTGTCTTGTACAGCGTACTTATCTATTTTCAAACCATATGCATGTTTACTGTATTCAAATTGGCTCGTATTTTCTGTATCTTGTTATGTCCCTCTGAGGACCTGGTCCTCTGCCAGGTGTATCTGCTCTTGAGTATTTGCAGGAGTACAGGCCTGGACCTGACGCATTATTTTCTGTCGAGGAGGTCTTACCTTCTGAGCATCGTTGATTATCTGGCGATGGATTCTTTTAGCTGATGCACTTCTGTCTTCATATTATTTTACATTGGAGACTTTATACTCCTCTCTCATTTTAGTTTTGGATATAGTCATGGGTAGTGGATTTGTCTCCACCCGACTATTATTTTAGATATTTCAGACTCCTTATTCTAGTTTAGTATTTCTTTTCTATGACTTGTTGTGTGGATGAGATTAGCATATCTGTGACTTGTGACATTATATATACCACATGTGAGTTTATATTCATATTACAGCGTACGTATGGGTTATGGTTTTCATATATTGGAGTTGCCATATCCATGCGGCTGGCATGCTTACGTGTTCCTAGTCCTACGTATTTGGGACTGGGGCATGACATGTTTTTGTGGTGGCCCATGCAGGTCGAGTTAGCCGTTTTGGTTACGTCACTGTACCGAGCCGGCCTGTACCTAGGATTAGAATTTTAGATCTCATCCACACTTGACTATAACTTACCTTCCTTCCAACATGTCCTACTTAAGTTCTTGCATCCTGCTTGATTCATGTACTCTTCTTAATCCTTTGTCCATCTCTTGCAGAGAGATGAATTTGAATAACGGGCATGCCGCCACCGGGGACAACACATCTCCAGGGGACGACTACCAACCACTAGGAGTGACCTCAATACCACCTCTTCCTCCCGGACCAGATGGACCGACTAGCAATCCAATTCCATCAACCCCCTCTACGATACCTAATGGGACTTTTCCAGCTCCACTAGCACCGCAAGATGGCCAAGCGCAGCTGTTCCAATTCTTTCAGATGATAATACAGGAACAGAGGCAGCAAGCAGCAGAGCAGAGGCTAAAATTTCTGGCAGCGCTTGAGAGAATGGCTGCACTAGCCCCTATTCCAACCCAGGCACTAGTTTCAGTACCACAAGCTCGGGTTGGTTCAGTCAAAGACTTTGTGCAGATGGGCCCTAAGCCATATAAGGGCAAAGAGAGTCCAGAGGAGACCACGAACTGGATTGCCAATACCAAGAAGTTGTTAGAGGTATCACAACTACCTACTGACCTATGGATGATAGGCGTGAGGACTCAGTTAGAAGGCAACGCGCATCACTGGTGGGAATCAATGGAGTGCCAGTTGGATATGCGTCAGACTTGGAAACAATTCTTGGAATGCTTTGAGAGGAAGTACTTCCCGGATACTGTAAGGGACGTATTGTACGATCAGTTCCTCCATCTAGAGCAAGGAGACAAGATGGTTGATGAGTATGACGCAGAATTTAGCCGTCTCAGTAAGTATGGCACAGTCTTAATACCTAATGACTTAGAGAAGGCTAAGAGATTTCACCATGGGCTGACTCGGGAGCTCCAGCACTACACTAGCTCACAGTCCTGGATCTCTTATGTCGAGTTATTGACAGAAGCCAGGATTCAGGAGGCCATCAGCAAGGGAAACGGAATTCAACTGAGAAGTCACCAAGGACCAGTAAGGATACAACAAGGAGGACCCATTCGACACCCTTTGACACGCCAGCAACCAAATAGTGTCGCACCATATCCAGCCAAGGGGTATCGTACTTGTAACTTTTATGGTATACCATATCATATTCATAGAGATTGTCGTCGTCTATTGGGATTGTGCATGGTATGTGGATCAAGTCACCATCAAGCTCGAGAATGTCCTCAGCAGAACCCGGGGTCTATGGCATTAAAATCAGGAACACCGCATACAGCCTCAAGTATAGAAGACCAAAGGGACCCACCACTGCTTCTACAGTCTGCACAAATAGAGGGGACTAGACCCCAGTTGATCAACCAAAGACAAGGCCAAGCACTCATTATGACAAGTATGGGAAAGCAGACACAGGAAGCCGTAGATACAGGTACGACCTTTTAGTTATAATTATCTTTGCATACTCATAAACCCATTGTGACACAAGCTCTTAGATGTACAAATAGCTGTAGAATTTTATATATGGTTGCTTAGCAGTTATGAGGATGTATGCATATTCTACCCAGATGGCATACACGCGATGCTAATGGATGACGTGAGTAGCAGTAGTAGTATTCTCCCCTATTTTATCTCGCCCTATTAGGGTGACTCATCTTCTCCTTTTATATTCATTCCTTATCTCGTGCGTAACTCTTCCTATCATAGTCGTATCTTTCGTGCCATTATGAATTATTTGATATCAACCTCACCCCTATTTTGTTAGTTAAACATAAATGTGTTAGTAATGCTTGATAACTAAGGATGAGTTCTTAATATATATATTCACTATAACAATATCCGTATTCTTTATTAGTTTAACCCTTAAGTAGCACCATGTAGCATAGTAGAAATTGTTAGATCACTTGAGCTAGATCATAGCCCTAATAGTTAGTCAAGACCTTAAGTGTCTCCCTAAAAACTTAGACTATGTCTAGGAAAGAGTTGAAGGCACTTGTTACGAACTGATGACTATGACAAATCGCTGGCGAGGTAGCGACAGTTGCAGCCAGACGATTATGGTAGAATAGTCAAATTACTTACAGCCATACTGGCCAGGTGGCGTGGCAGTATTAGACTATGATACTTGACGGTTATGGGAAAAGTTATAGTTATGAGATTCTAGACAGGTATCCCAAGATTATCGACCCAATAAATATATTTACCTTACAAACCTAGACAATAGCTTCAAAGAATGTGACTACTAGTAGAATCTTGTAAGTTGGGTAGTGTAGACGAGTTAGAGGATGATAGAATAGTGGATGGAAAATAGATAAGAAAGTATTAGAATGGCAGACCATGAGTTTAGGAGTCCTGCTAGACACCAATGTAGTGTAATAGCTATAGTGATCACTATGAATATGGGTTAGTGTCAATTTCGAGGACGAAATTGTTGTAAGTTGGGTAGATTGTAAACTCCCTCACCCAAAATAGGTATTTGTGTATATTTTATATTATTATATTTATTATAGATGTTGAATTTATTTAGAGTATTCTCTTAGTTAATTAGAAAATAATTTTTTTTAGTATATTTACTTATATAAATATTTATTTAGAATTATTTTTAGGCTATTTTAGATTATTGGGATTTTTTCATAAATTTTAGTTAATTAAAATTTATGGAAAAATCCCAATAATCTAAAATAGCCTAAAAATAATTCTAAATAAATATTTATATAAGTAAATATACTAAAAAAATTATTTTCTAATTAACTAAGAGAATACTCTAAATAAATTCAACATCTATAATAAATATAATAATATAAAATATACACAAATACCTATTTTGGGTGAGGGAGTTTACAAATAGTCTAAGCACAAATAGTCTCAATATAAATATAACATGCCAAGATCTAAGTTTGAGACATATCCAGTACAATAAGAATAAAGCTAAGTGTAATGCCCCGCTCCTAATGGATACTTATGGAACACTTGTTACTTCGACTCGGTTGAGAATCGAGTTTCGGAGAAACCTTACCGCCAAATCAACACGGACGAAATACAATGAACCCTTCAAATTGATGGAACGGCTTCTATTAAAATAAGTTTAAGAGTATTTGTTGGTTGTTTTACTTCTTGGTTTTGTCTTGCTTTATATTTTGTCTTGCTTTCGATGACTTAGTTTTCATGATTCGCTTTTCTCGCTTGCGCATTCTTTTCAAATCGTAAGGGAAAGAGATCGAAGGATGCTAACCAAGTATTGTTGAAATTTTAGGATGCATAACCAAAGAGTGATCTTTGCATAAGGCTTTCCCATCCTCTCGTTCGATTCAATCGGTGAGTGGCTTAGGTCCTTCAATGAGTCCTTCAGTCCATACACCTTAATAAAATGATCTCTAATCTGCACAAGTTACTTGTTCCTATACAAATGATGCCTCACTAAACGATACAAGCTAAAAGAGATGAACTTCATGCTTGATTTTATATGTATATATAGAACTATTACGATGCTCGTTCAAATGTATGTGTATTTGTTCCTTACTCATATGTTGTATAAAAGATGTTTAGAGAAACCTCGCATAGGTTACCAAAGAATAGAGTAAAGATAGATAGAGATATTCTTTTATAGTCTATCCTACTGCATAGTAAGAGTTTATATGATAGAGCTGCATTCCATGCATCAGTCTTTAGACAACTTGTGCACAAGAAGAGATCCCACGAACGGTTTTCGGGGTACTGTGGATCGTTCGCCCTGGGGGGATTAGAGGAACACCCTGAGGCAATGAAGTCCTCGTGATCGTAGGGGTGTTCACGTCTATAGAGAATAGGTTTTCCATAGACCATCATGTAGTTAGGTCCCATGATAAGTCATATTCTATGCACACTTGATACTTGATGCCAACACAGATGCATGAGTTATATACAAATATGCAAATTATTGCTAACTTGTGTGTCTGCTACAGGGATAACCACTCGACCGTGGGTAAGAATTATCATATGTATAGTCTATCTATTATTTATGTTTTCTTGCATGAATTGTTAAAGAAATTAAACAACTAGAAAGATCACCTAATAAGGCTAACTTTACATGCTTACTTAGTATGGATTTTTAGGTGAGTTTGGCCATGGTCGCTCACCAGTTCATGTTGTAGTACTGATCCACGTTTGTGGACAATTCTCCACGTTCTGGTAGCGAGATCTTGGCGAGCATTTTGAATCAGTGTTAGCGCATCCTTCCAGTGGGGCCGTGCACGTGCTGCTTCCTTAGCTTTCCTCTCCTGTGTGCAAACTCCTCTTCTGCTAGATGTTTTGATTTTGGTCCTAATAAAATGATATAATGTATGGACGTTGTGGCTAGTTTTTGGTTTGTAAAAAGAGTTGTAAGCCTTCTAAGGCATTTTTTGTAACTCAGCCAAGCAAGTACTTTATAATCCAATCTTCAAGTATTCAATAAAGAAAGTATTTTGTGTTCCTATCAAATATTTTTCAACTTTGGTTCTCTGTATTTATATTATGTGCTTATATATGTATATTTTTGTCTGACTTGTGTATGTACTATGCCTGGTGCAAGAGCAACTTAGGCTTGCACGGCATTACGTCCAAGCGAGGACGATTGGTTCCGTAGGGACCAAGCGAGGACGATCGGCCCTTACGAGACCGGGGCGTGATAGGTGGTATCAGAGCACGACTTTACGTCATTGGTCTCTTCAAATATCGTTTTCAAAAATGATATAAGTTATTTTCAAACGGTTTCAAAAGTCCCGAATTTTGAAAATGGTTGCAAATCTATAGAAGTAAATTGAGAGTATAAAATGTCCCTAAGAGCATGAACACCTAACGTCCCATACAATAAGTCCATAATACATTATGAGACTAATGTAAGCTACTCTCTTTTGCAGCAAGATGACCAAAACAGGTAACCAAGGGACATTGTGCATAGCGAACGTGAACGATGAACAAATTGATAGGCTGATTAGCATGTTTAAAAATTAACAAGAACGATTCAATGCCGAACAAGATCAATTTGAGGCTCAGCAGCAATGGGCAATGCTCGAGCCATAGCACAACAGAAGCAGTTGGACTCTTTGACTCAGATAGTAACAACCTTAGTTGCCAATAGCAGTGCATAGGGAACCGCCGTGACACCCATGGCAGCCGCACCCGCGCCTCGAGAAGCAGGCCTAGCAGAAGCTGATGAGACTCCGCAGGAGGCCAGGAAATCTATCTTTAAAGGTGCTGAGTTTGTGAAGTTGAACCCTCTTGAGTTCGAAGGCAGGGCCACGCCGGATAAGGTGATGGACTGGGTCGCCATGCTGGAGGACTTATTCGAATTTGTTGGGATACCTGTGAACAAAAGGGTGGCATGTGCAATCATGCAGTTACGGCTACGAGCACACGATTAGTGGCAGATCAAGAAGCTGGATCTTGCCACAAAGTGCCAAGACGACAAAATCACTTGGAGAATATTTAAAGAAGTATTCCAGGAGCAATACCTTATACCTGTCGTCAGATAGAGAAAGGAAGATGAGTTTACCAAACTTAAGTAAGGGAGCAACTCCGTCGATAACTATGAGTCAGAATTCTCCAAACTTGCTAAGTTCGCTAGCTCGTTGATTCCTGACAAGAAGGCTCATACACACAGATTTATAAAGGGTTTGAATGACGGCCTCAAGATAGATGTTATGAACCGTGAATGTACCTCCTACATAAAAGCTTTTGAGGCAGCAGTTCAGAACGAGCAATATGCGCCACGGAGTGCTTCCGAGAGGGCGCCAGTTGCTCAAAATCCTCCTGTCAAAAGATACCAAGATGAGGAGAAGAAGGCAGAAGGTGAGCAGCACCATGCTCTAGAGTGCACCTTCTGTGGTAGACGAGGCCATAGGATCAAGAACTGTCGCACTAAAAATTGATAATGCTTCAACTGTGGTAAGAGGAGCCATAGCTTCAGAGATTGTCAGGTCATGAGAAGGGTTCCAGAGAACCAAGTGGACAATACAGAACGTGAACAGAATCAGAACTCCATCCCAGCCCCAGCTAATGGACAAATTGATCAAACGAGAAGGCCTAGAGTTTATCAGTTGAATATTGAACGCGATACGAGCGGGCACGATGTTGGTGATTCTGATTTCTTTGACCTCTTGATGCATCGTTTATCGACTCATTGATCTCTTAAGTTTTGGGACGAAACTTCTTCTCAGTGGGGTATTATGTAATGCCTCGCTCCTAATGGATACTTATGGAACACTTGTTACTATGACTCGGTTGAGAATCGAGTCTCGGGAAAACCTTACCGCCAAATCAACACGGACGAAATGCAATGAACCCTTCAAATTGATGGAACAACTTCTATTGAAATAAGTCAAAAGTTTTCGTTGGTTGCTTTGCTTCTTGGTTTTGTGTTGCTTTGTGTTTTATCTTGCTTTCGAAGACTTGATTTCTATGATTCACTTTTCTCACTTACGCATTCTTTTTGAATCGTAAGGGAAAGAGATCGAAGGATGCTAACCAAGTATTGTTGCAATTTCAGGATGCATAACCAAAGAGTGACCGTTGCATAAGGCTTCCCTATCCTCTCATTCGATTCAATCGGTGAGTGGCTTAGGCCCTTCAATGAATCCTTTAGTCCATACGCCTTAATAAAATGACCTCTAGTCTGCACAAGTTACTTGTTCCTATACAAATAATGCCTCACTAAACGAGATAAGCTAAAAGAGATAAATTGCATGCTTGATTTTATATATATATATATATAGAACTTTTGCAATCCTCGGTCAAATAGACGTGTATCTGTTCCTTACTCATATGCTGTATAAAAGATGTTTAGAGAAACCTCGCATAGGTTACCAAAGAATAGAGTAAAGATAGATAGAGATGTTCTTTTATAGTCTATCCTGCTGCATAGTAAGAGTTTATATGATAGAACTGCATTCCATGCATCGGTATTTAGACAACTTGTGCACAAGAAGAGATCCACGAACAGTTTTTGGGACACTAGAGATCATTCGCCCTAGGGGGGATTAGAGTTACACCCCGAGGCAATGAAGTCCTCGCAATCAGGGGGGTGTTCACATCTATAGAGAATGGATTTTTTATAGACCATCAGGTAGTTAGGTCGCATGATAAGTCATATTATATGCACACTTGACACTTGATGCCAACACAGATGCATGAGTTATATACAAATATGCAAATTGTTGCTAACTTGTGTGTATGCTGCAGGGATAACCGCTCGACCGTGGGTAAGAATTATCATATGCATAGTCTATCTATTGTTTATATTTTCTTGCATGAATTATTAAAGAAACTAGACAACTAGAAAGATCA
Source organism: Iris macrosiphon (assembly GCA_036927795.1). Classification (NCBI taxonomy): domain Eukaryota; kingdom Viridiplantae; phylum Streptophyta; class Magnoliopsida; order Asparagales; family Iridaceae; genus Iris; species Iris macrosiphon. The sequence continues at coordinate 40,810,357 of JAYESA010000008.1, read as the reverse complement.
CCTAATAAGACTAGCTTCACATGCTTACTTAGTGTGAATTTCTAGGTGAGTTTGGCCACGGTCGCTCACCAGTAAATATTGTAGTACTGACCCACGTTTGTGGAAAAATCTCCAGGTTCTAGTAGCGAGATCTTGGCGAGCATTTTGAATCAGTGTTAGCGCATCCTTCTAGCGATACCGTGCTCGTGCTGCTTCTTAGCTTTTCTCTCCTATGTACAAACTTCTTTTCTACTAGATGTTTTAATTTTGGTCCTACTAAAAGGATATAATGTATGGACGTTGTGGCTAGTTTTGGGTTTGTAAAAAGAGTTGTAAGCTTTCTAAGGCATATTTTGTAACTCATTCAAGCAAGTACTTTGTAATCCAATCTTTAAGTATTCAATAAAGAAAGTATTTTGTGTTCCTATCAAATGTGTTTCAACTTTGGTTCTCTGCATTTACTTCCCGTGCTTATATATGTATATTTTCGTCTGACTTATGTCTTGTGCAGGTACTATGCTTGGTGCAAGCGCAACTTAGGCTTGCACGATATCACGCCCAAGCGAGGATGATCGGTTCCATAGGGACCAAGCGAGGACGATCGGCCCTTACAGGACCGGGGCGTGACACTAAATCTGCTATACTAGATGTCTCCTCGGTGGTTGGCACTAGATCATCCTACTCTAAGGTTGCTACCTCAGATGGCTCGCCATCCAGTGGCTCGTAGTGTATAGGACATCAATCCTATAAAGAATCATCTGAAAAATATATACATTCTGGATTAGAGCGAAGTATAACTCAATAGCAATTCCATTAATTGACAGAGAGTGTGAAACAGTAATAGCAATAAAAATAAATGATGAAAAGTACTGGAATATTAAATATCACGAAAGGAAATATCATGGCAGGTAATGGAAATAACTGAGAGTAAATAGGATAAGTAACATCACTGAAATGAACTGGAATGAAAGAAAATCTAACAATAAGTGCCTTAAATTATTAGTAAGATATGTGATCAGCTTGGGCCTAGCACGGTCTGTAGTAAAAGGAAACTAGCTCAACCATACGTGAAGTGCATAATTGGCTAGTTGTCAAGGTCTGCACTTGTCATGCCCTGGATCCAGAATACTGGAGAACAGAGAAATGACTCAGCCAACTACACCTTACGAAATACCAAAGTAACCTGTAATGTGTAAAGGTTGTCTAGAGATAAGGGGGTGCATACTACAATCAGGTCTCCTAGGGTCAAGAACTTCTAATATCAATCATTCAATCAAGTAGCAATAATATAAAAAATTTCAGAATAAGCAGTAAGACATCCCAAATGCCGCATCAAAATGTTCTAGAGATCTAGTACTACAAAAGGATATGCCAGATACACAATCAACAGTATACAAGATAGTAAATCAACTGTAGTCTGAATATAATACGGTCATGTAGGAACTAGTGTCCAGATTTGCTGGCTAACAGATGCCAGTTGGCTAAAAGTCCAAAATATTATAGTTTACAAAAGACAAGCAGTGAAACAAGAAATCCACTCGTGACCCTCAACAGCTATCCTTCTGGTGTGTGCCATCAGTAAGGGAGAAGTAAGCTTGATCCTCAGGTGCTGGTTCGTAACATGGCCATATAAAACTAGTGGAGTCAGACCCCAAATAGCAAGTACCACAAAGGAAGCACGAAATAAAGAAATAAAACCAGATCTATAGCATGAGATGCATGAGCCAACAACCAATGGCATATATCCCTTCCATGATATTATATGAAACTCCTTCACCAAATAAGGACAGGAAGTGCCCTATTATATCAAGATAGAATATGTCCTTTGATTATGGTTGTCACGACCCGCACCCGGTATATGGGCACGAGAGCGTGGGTACGTCCAGCCTACGCCGCAGCATCGGCGGTAGAACGCTGTCTAGGTCATGTAACTATCTAATCAATCTCACAGGAATATCCAACTCCATAAGGAGACGCAGATATCACAAAATAATATGGAAATATACTCAATCACATAAGCTAAAGCACGATGAGATATCGAAGCAAGCAATACAAGACAAGTCTAAACACAATAAATAGTCTAACCTGCAATCAATATAACATCCAAGTCTCCAAGTATGTCGGAAAAGTCCTCTATGTCACAGTCTGGAAAAAATATCCAGTCAGGATTGGAACGAAATACACCTCTAACAGCAGTTCCACTTATATTGACAAAAACTATAATACAGTGTAAAGAAATACAAGACAGATAGGAATACTGGCAATAAGAAATACTGACGAGCATGGATATACTGGAAATAGAAATACTGGAATAACTAAAATACTGGAGCATGTCATCATCAATGTACATCTAGCAATGAATAGAACTACAAGTACACGCAAGAACAATGAACTGGTATATAAGTGTGTACAAGAACAATAACTAGAACATGTGGAGATGCTAGATCAATATACTAGAGATGCATGTCAATGATCCTCTAACCAAGTGTGTGAAACATTAGTATATCATGTGATCGGCTTGGGACTGATCAGGCTTGTTACATATGATTAGCTATGATTCATGTAGGGTCAGGCTAACCATCCGGATAGCTATGATACGAGCAATAGTCAGGCTAATCACATGTAACAGGCTATGAGGCATGTAATGGTCAGGCTGCACCGACGTGAGGTATGAGTGAGCTATGATGCATGTAAGGTTGGGTATGATCACATAAGCTACTAACATTTCCCCATTTTCCCCAGCTAGCACGATGGATCCCAATCACGACTCCTCGTGACAGGTCTCGATGATGCCAACTCGTGTAAAGAACAGTGTCAGAGTCATGTACGCTATACAACAAGAATTATAGAGATAATCAATATAATGGAAACTGTCAGAGAATATACTCGCCTGGGGTCATGCTGCTGGTATGAATCAAAGTCCAAGTCACAGTCCAAATAGCCTATGTATTATAATTTATCATGTCAAAAGATAATTTATTTTAATTTATTTAATTCTGGAATAATTACTCTAAAATCCTATTTTAATCTAATTATTCTGATTTTTAGGTTAATTCCTAAATTTTGTCCAAAGGAACTGAATTTTATCAGCTCGAGACTCATGGCACGCAAATCGAGGCGATCTGTTGACCGAAAAGTCAACCGACACAAACTCGATTTTCATGCATGAATTCCTGTAGATTTCAGCGTCAAAAACATGCTAGAATTTACGGCTCGTCCAAATTCAAATTCGTTTGGGAATTATGGCACATACAAGTTTCGTATCGTGCACCGATGGTTAAATTCTATCCTAGAAGTTCTACAGAATTAACAGTATGAAATTACATCGAATTAAATTCTGGGAAAAACATATGTCAATTATCTTGACATTAGCTTTCCGAAACTTTAAACGGTTCATGATTCTGATTCCTGGTTCTCCCGGAATCACGAAAACATCGAAACACGTCTATTTTTGGACATGCTGTGTTCTACGAATTTTTCAGAATTTAATAATCATAATTTCGTAAAACAAATTATATAATCAGAAATCTAACCTCAATATCTTTCTAACACAAAAAACTAGGCCTCGTTTGGAGTCCGGAGCTATGCGCAATGGTTTCTGGAAGATGAAGGAACCCTAGATGGCAATTCTCCAAAAATCGGCTGAAGAAAAACCCTAGAAATAAACTTAAACTAATATATATATAGAGGAGAGAGAAAGCAGTCGCGGCTCAGATCTTGACACGTGGCAGCCATCCAACGCTGCCCGCCCCGCAGTCACTGACAGGCGGGTCCGGCACTGTTTGCTGCGGGAGGCTGACAGGTGGGCTCCCCTATTTGCTGACTGGGCAGAAATAATTACTTTTTGGGTTTTCTTTTTCAGAAAATAGTTTTTAATTCAGTTTTTTATAATTAACTCAAAATAAATGCTAAAATAATCAAAAAATTCCCAAAAATTCTAGAAAATATATTTGATTATTTAGAACCTAAAATAAAAGTTTGGGATATTTTTAAATATATTTGTCCCTAAAATAAATTCTTGAAAGTCCTAAAAAATTAGGATTAGTAGTTTTTAATTAACTAAAAATTATGGAAAAATCCCAATAGCCCCAAATTGACCTAAGAACAAAATTTAAGCATGAATTTCAGGATACGGAGGTTACAATGGTTAAGTTAAAATATTCTACGTCGTAGTTTTGGTCCACAGTTTATTGTAACACAACAGCGCAACCCAACAACCAAACAACGATATGAGTTTAACTATCATGCCACAACATCTATAGACTTGGTATTAGGCGCGGAGCCGATATCTTAGCACATCTATAAAGTTAACAACAACGAACTGGTAGAGTTAAAGAAGCGGGTGGATAATTTATAGGACAAAGGCTTCATTCGATCCAGTTCATCACCATGGGATACTCCAGTATTGTGTGTGAAGGACCGTAGAGCAACTCTAGAGGGGGATGAATAGAGTGCAGCGGAATAATCAACCAAATTTAAGATTATCAGAATGAAGGCAGTTGCTAACTAACAGTGTATACAAAGACAATAAAGTAAAGTAGTAAAGTAGAGAGAGAAATCAAACGCAAATACCAAGATGTATACCGGTTTCCCTCTTAGAGGACTAGTCCAGTCCCGAGAACTCAAGCTCGAAGTTTTATCCACTATAATCACCAATAGTGAATCACAAGCTTTGATCTGAAGGCTTGCCACTTCTTTACACCACGAGATTTGATCTGAAGTCTCGCAACTTCACAGCTAGAGAGAGAGTAACTGATGGAACAAAGCACTTTTATAACTCTATAGACTTCTAGACCGAGACCGCACTTGGCACTAGGAAGGCTAGGGAGTTTCTCTTTGAGATGGAAAAGTTAAGGCTTATATGTTTGCTCATAATAGGATAGAAAATTAAGAATCGTTGAGTGAGTAGGAATATAGAATTTCAATCCTATTTATAGTGTGTAGGTAAACAAAATTCGGCCAGAATTCGGATAGAATTTAATTCAAATTTCCAACCGTTGGGCTAAGAAATCAGGAGCTAATTGAACTAGTTGATTTTATACCAAAAGGGTAACCGAGTTCGGGCTGAGTTTGGCCCGAGTTCATTTCTAAGTATGGTAGACTTTATTAATGAATGTGGTATGATTTGGTAGATAGGTTCTTTGGTTTATTTGAGTGAACTAGGTATCTGGGTATAGGTACTTGATTTTCCAATGCAACTCAGCTTACATAGATCCTAGACTCAAATAAATAAAATATTACATTTGAATTGACGTAATACAGACGACATGTAATAGCAGTGTTGAGGCTTCAGATCGCGACATATCAATACATGGTTTAGTTAACTATCAAAATCAAGTTGATTGAGACCGGATGGCCCAATAATCTATCCCATTTTGATAATTGACAAACTATGAATGATATTGCAAGTCTTTAATATGCAAGGCTCCCTCGTAACTGTGGAGCAATTGATATGCTGAAGGCAACATATGTTAAGTATCATCTTGTATTCTAGTATCATGTATGTCTTTCTCCCCCGTTGTCATTTGGTCGAAATGACATGCTCCCCCAAAATCGGTGAGATGACAAAAAAACCAAGAGAGTAAAGTGTATACAGGATAATATATAATAACAAAAAAAAATTGCTTTTAACTTTATTAATTTGAAAAGAAAATATACAAAAGTAGATGTGTAGTGGAAACATCATAGTAGAGCATCTAAAAGTCATAGTGTCACAGTCTATACTAAAAGTTGTCAACTTTAAGTTCAAGGAGTAGGGCTCAGATTCATTGTTGTATTATGAAAATAATTGCAAATAGACCTTAACAAATTATTATTCAATAAAGTATTATCATCTTGGGTTAGCTGTAGGGGCTGGATCCCAGCTAGCGATGGTTCAAAGACACTTAAGTATCGTGCCGCTTAGGCTATTTACGCCTTTTTGACAGAAGGGCCCTTTCGGCTTATAACCAAAAGTAATCTTAACTTTAAAGAACTTAGATTTAAACAGAATATATGCTAATTATAACATCATACAACATCAAAATTCAAAATCATAATTCTTGACGAATAAAGTTTACTAAAAGATATAAATCATGCATAGACAGCTGTGTCATACTAATAGAAAGTAAATAACTCTATAGTGTGAACTAATCACTGAGGCTAATCAACTAGTCATGCTGAATAGAAATAATTACAAGAAAATTAACTAAGCATGCCAGTATCACATCTCTCATTAATTTAAATAAATAACAACTAAAAGATATTAATAAGAGATATGCTAGATTCTTTAATGATAGCAATTTAAGAAAAATTAATTAGCACGTTACCAAAGTGGCTCAAATGGCCAAATATTGGTGCAATTGCTTGGTAGATGACCTTTGTAGCTTTACAATCACCAATATTCTTTTTGGTGCTAAATTCTGACACAAAGCGTTCTACCTACATCATTAGGCAGAGACTTTGGTATCCAAGATTTGGATCCATATTTGTTAGCTTTGGTAACCCACTTATACATATTCATATCAACCAACTTTCTAGCCTTACACTGATGTGTAATGTGTCATTTTAAACCACAATAATGACATATAGCATAATCATTTGGGTTTGGTGTAAAAGGGTATACATGAGTATGTGAAATAATGTGAGGTGTCTTACATGAATATTTGTAATAAAATGCATGGTTGTGTGAAGCTTTTGCTTTGCTAGCTTCTTTTACAAATGATCTATCGTGTGTGACTTTGTGATGAGTCACGTGACTTGTGTTAGATTGAGTCATAGGTTGCATTACCTATTTTTCCAATCTAACCTCTAACTTTTTAGAGTTAGCATATAAATCATCGTATTTAATAGTAAGAGCATCAATTCTTTGTGATGCAATAAAATACTTCTCCTTCTCCTATTTTAAGTCCTCCTTAAGTTTAGCCTTTTCTTGATTACTTTTATCAAAGCAGTCAAGTGCTTCTTGTAAGATAAGCTTAAGTTTGGAGATATAAACAGAATCATCAGAAGAGGAATAGTCTTTAGCTTCATTTAGTAGACAAGTAAGCTTTTCATTCTCAAGCTGATAAGATTTAATATCTTTTATGACTTGCTTATACTTATCCATAAGCTTCTTGTTATCTTCAAATAAATCATTGAAAGCATCAGATAATTCATTATAAGAAAGCTCTTTAAGTAAAGGATTATCTTTTACCTCGTTAGTGAATGTTGTTAAGCATACATTTGCAATATGTCGAGGGCTTTCTTCTTCTGAATTACTAGCTTCACTTTCACACCAGATGCTTGTATTTGCATATTTGTGTGACGAAGATTCTCCTTTGTTTGATCGTTCATATCAATTTTCTCTTTTTGCTTTGGAGCAATCTTTTATCATATGGCCTGACCTTTTGCAGTTGTAGCATATAGGCTCTTCATCACTGTTGTCATTAAGCTTCTTCTTCTTTGATCTCTCAAGCTTTAGGAATTTCCTGAAGTTTCGAGTGATCAGGTCAACTTCCTCATCTTGAGATTCATCATCGTCGGAGTTATAATTTGTGACCTTCTTGTGATGCGTCTTGAGAGCAATTATCTTCTCCTTTGGAGTGGGTTCTTCAAATTCCTTGAGATCCAGCTCGTGAGTCATTAGCTTACCTATGAGCGTCTCGAGGGTCATCGTTGTAAGATCATTCCCTTCTATGATTATAGTAGTCTTGGGATTCCAGTTCTTGGTGAGTCCCCTGAGTACTTTGCGAATCTTTTTATGATTACTGTACTCCTTGCCAAGAGATGATAGAGGGTTTACAATGTCGAGGAATCTCGTAAACATTTGAGTGATTGTCTCATCTTGCTTCATACTCTTGTGTTAGACGACTTATTTTTTATTCCTTCACTTGGGAGGTTCCTTCATGAGTGACCTCAAGAAATTTTTATACTTCATGTGAAGTGCCGTAAGTGGAGACCCTGTTAAATTTAATTCTGTCTACAGCACAAAATTGAGCGTTAATAGCTTTAGCATCAAGACTAGCTTGTTTCTTTTCAGTGTTTGTGTACTTATCATGGGGTTTCCCTACAAGGTTGCCATCTACAACTATTCTAGGTGGCTTCTTGTATCCATCTATTACAACAGACCAAAGATCAAAATCAAGTGATTTTAAATAGAAACTCATACATGTCTTCCAGTATATGTAGTTAGTACCATCAAATAGGGGTAGCCTTTTGTGGACTGGCCTTCACCATTGTTGGTGTGGATAGATCTAACAGTTGTCATAAGTCTCTTAGGATGTTAAGCCAAATATCAAGAGAACTTGCTCTGATACCATTTATAGGAGAAATTGGTTTGAGCAATAGTTCCTATATAAAGAGCACCTGCTATGATACCAATTAAAGAAGCAATTGGGATTATAAACTAAATAAGAGACAACATGCTCTGATACCAATTGAAGGACCGTAGGGCAACTCTAGAGGGGGTGAATAGAGTGCAACGGAATAATCGACCCAATTTAAGATTATCAGAATGAAGGCAGTTGCTAACTAATAGTGTATACAAAGACAATAAAGTAAAGCAGTAAAGTAGAGAGAGTAAACGCAAACACCAAGATGTATACTGATTTTCCTCTGAGAAGGACTAGTCCAGCCCCGAGAACTCAAGCTTAGAGTTTTATCCACTATAATCATCAATAGTGAATCATAAGATTTGATCCGAAGGCTTGCCACTTCTTTACACCACGACGTTTGATCCGAAGTCTCGCTTCTTCACAGCAAGAGAGAGAGAGAGTAACTGATGGAACAAAGCTCTTTTACAACTCTATAGACTTCTAGACCAAGACCGCACTTTGCACTAGGAAGGATAGGGAGTTTCTTTTTGAGATAAAAAAGTTAAGGCTTTGATGTTTGATCACAATAGGATAGAAGATTAAGAATCGTTGAGTGAATAGGAATATAGAATTCTAATCATATTTATAGTGTGTAGGCAAACAGAATTTGGATGGAGTTTAATTCAAATTTCCAACCGTTGGGCCAAAAAATCAGGAGCTAATTGAACAGGTTGATTTCATACCAAAAGGGTAACCGAGTTTGGCATGAGTTCGGCCCGAGTTCGGTTTCTAACTATGGTAGACTTTGTTAATGAATATGGCCTTATTTGGTAGATAGGTTCTTTGGTTTATTTGAGTGGACTAGGTATTTGGATATAGGTACTTGAATTTGCTAGTATGACTCAGCTTACATCGATCCTAGACTCAAATAAATAAAAGATTATATCTGAATAGACGCAATACAGACATGTAATAGTAGTGTTGAGGCTTCAGATTATGACATATCAATACATGGTTTAGTTAACTATCAAAATAAAGTTGACTAAGACCGGATGGGCCAACAGTTTGTACCGAAGAAGGATGGATCGGTACGCATGTGCATTGACTACCGAGCTTTAAACAATCTCACTATCAAGAACAAATACCCGCTGCCAATGATTGATGATCTCTTTGATCAATTGAGCAGAGCGAATATATTTTCAAAGATAGACTTGAGGTCAGATTACCACCAGGTGAAAGTGAAAAAGGAGGATATTACGAAAATAGCTTATCGGACTCGGTATGGCCAATTTGAGTTTATGGTTATGTTGTTTTGGTTGACTAATGTCCCGACAATATTCATGAATCTGATGAACAAGGTATTCCACCAATATCTTGATAAGTTCGTGGGGGTGTTTATTGATGACATTTTGGTATATTCGAAGACCCCGGAGTAGCATAAGGAGCATCTAAGGATAGTTCTGGAGACTCTCATGAAGGAGAAGCTTTATGGCAAGCTTTCGAAGTGTGAGTTCTTCCTTGAAAAGGTTGAATTCCTTGGTCATGTGATTACAGGTGACGAAATCTAAGTGGACCCGAAGAAGATTTCAGCAATGGAGTCATGGACTACTCCAAGTTCAGTGGCAGAGATCAGGAGTTTTCTGGGGCTAGCAGGTTATTACGGAAGGTTTGTACAAACTTATGTAGGATTGCAGAGCGGATGACTAGGCTGAATAAGAAAGATGTAGAGTTTGTCTGGACAGAGGAGAGTCGGGCTGCTTTTGAGGAGCTGAATAAGAAGTTAACGACATATCCAGTATTGATGTTACCATCAGGATTGGGTGGATTCACTATCTATAGTGATGCTTCAGGAAAGGGTTTGGGTTTTGTCTTGCAGCAGAATAGGAAGGTGATTGCCTATGCTTCCAAGCAATTGCTTCCTCATGAGAATAATTACCCTACCCATGATTTGGAGTTTACAGCGGTCATTTTTGTTTCAAAGTTATGGAAATACTATTTGTACGGAGAGCGTGTGAAGATTTTCACAGACCACAAGAGCTTAAAGTATGTGTTTATCCAGAAAGATCTAAACATGAGACAGCGGTGATGGTTGGAGTTGATGAAGAACTTCGATATAATATTGCAGTACTATCCAGGGAAGGCCAATGTAGTCGATGACGCCTTGAGCAGGTATCCAATGGCTATGTACTTGACTACTGACAGACATTTCTTGGCTGATCTTGAGAGCTTGGGTATTGAGGTATTGGTACCAGGTATCGAAATGCAGATGTGGGAACTGCAGATACAGCCAGAGCTGATGGACAAGATCCGAGATACGTAGTATGACGATAAGTCTCTGAGGAGCATCAGAGCACAGGTTCGGATGGGATTATCCGAGGACTTCACTATTGCTGAGGATGGATCACTACGGCACGGTACGAGGTTGTGTGTGCCAATCGGGACGTTGTGCGAGAAGGTCCTTCAGGAGATGCATCAATCGTATAACTCTATACATCTAAGTGCCAACAAGATATATAGAGATCTGAGGGAGCATGTATGGTGGTATGGTATGATGTGGGAAGTAGCGCACTTCGTATCCAGATGTTTAGTGTGCCAGCAGGTAAAGGTAGAGAGGCAGAGGCCAGGTGGTTTACTTCAGCCTTTATCCATTCCAGAGTGGAAGTGGGAGCAAGTTACTATGGATTTTGTTTCGGGACTTCGCGTTCTCTAGGAGGGAAAGATGCAATTTGGGTCATCGTAGACAAGTTGACCAAATCAGCTCACTTCTTGTCATTCAAAGTGGTTACGTCTATGGAGAAGCTAGCGGAGATGTATATATGACAGATTATCAGATTGCATAGAGTTCCTGTGAGCATCATCTCAGATTGGGATAGTCGCTTCACATCCCACTTTTGGAGAAGTTTGTAGGCTAGCTTGGGAACCAAACTCAAGTTCAGTACTGCATATTACCCACAGACAGAGGTACAATCGTAGAGGACTATTCAGACTCTCGAGGATATGCTTCACACTTGTGTTTTGGATTTCAAAGGCTCTTAGGAGGATCATCTTCACCTGGTAGATTTTGCTTACAATAACAACTACCAGGCCAGTATCGAGATGTCACCATTTGTGGCTTTATATGGACGAAGATATCACACTCCTCTATTTTGGGATGATATTGGTGAGAGAGACTTGTTGGGACCAGAGATGATTGTAGATGCAGCTGAGAAGGTGAAGCTCATCAGAGATAGACTTCGGGTGGCGCAGGACAGACAGCGGCATTTGGCCGATAGTCATCGGAGACCTTTGGAGTTTGAGGTATAGGTTTTATTTGTATTGCTTGGGGTTGCTTTGTTTTAGATTAAGTATTAAGGCTGTATTTTGTTCTAGGTTGTGATCGAGTGTTCTTACGAATTTCTCCGATACGGGGCACGATTCGCTTTAGTAGAGGCAAAAAGCTGAGTCCACGGTACATCGGACCCTTTGGTGTTCTTGCAAGGGTCGGTGTAGTGGCCTACAGACTTGACTTGCCACCTGCAAAGGAGGGAGTGCATGATGTGTTACATGTGTCGCAGCTGAGACGGTACGTGGTAGACCCTAGTTACGTATTGGATCACTCGGAGATCGAGGTGGGTCCGACTCTCAGCTACCCAAAGCAGCCACTGAAAATTCTAGATCACAAAAAGAATATGTTGTCGAACCAGACAATTCCATTGGTACACATCGCGTGGAGGCATCACTGTTAGGGAGAGTTTAACTGGGAGAGGAAAGCCGAAATGCGCGAGCGATACCCTATCTTTTTGAGCCGTGAGGTATCATTATTTCTTTATTGTTGTGATTGCTTGTTGTAGTATTAGTTATTCCTTAAATTTTGAGAACAAAATTTTTCAAAGGAGGGTAAACTTCTCACAACCATATTTCTAAATGAGGGTATTCTTGTCATTTAGCATATTTATTATTTAGTGATTTAAATATTTATCTTATGTGCTACTAATTGTAATATTGAGTTGTGCTATTTAATTATTTGTTAGTGGGCTAGCCTATTTTATTTGGACTTGTCATTAATGGACCCATTAGTTTGTCATGACACAATTGAACCCAACATTGTACTAGGACCATTAGACCCATTCCCTTAATTAATTAAGGAGATTAATTAGTTTCATGTAGAATTAGAAGCTTCCTAATATAGCCTTCCCTAATTAAACCTCATGACTAATTAGTAGGGGTACCTTGGGCATTGTATATTGCTTTGAGAGGGGGAAAGGGGGGCCAGCCACTTGTAGAGGGTCTCTCTCTCTCTCTCTCTCTCTCTCTCTCTCTCTCTTTCTCTCTCTCTCTCCTCTCATTAGTTCATTCATTCTAGATCCCTAATTATGTTCTTCCCCAAATTGACTCATTCCTCCACCAAATTCAACCAAATTCACTTTCATTCCCTCTTAATTTCATCATCTAAGAAGCATTAAAACTTGAATTGCAATGAGCACTTGAAAGAGGAGAAATTGACAAGGAGATTGTGTCATAATTTTGTCCATTGAGAATTTTATTCGAAATCTATCTCCCAATAGGTAAATTCTAAATCTACTCTATAATCTAGACTCTAATTCATGCATTTAACTATTAGGAATCATTCTTTGGTTTAGGGCTACCCATAGGATCAAGAACTATGTTCATATGACATATATTATGAATTCTATATGGTGATTTGTGCCCAATTAGGAGAAATTTTGATATTGACACATCAAGTGTGTGTCATGAGACCAACTAGATCTAATTAGACTTAGATCAGGATTGTGGAACTAGGTACGTGTCAACAATTGGACACGAGTATAGTGTATCATAGTATTTTGTGATACGGTATGATACGGGGTTCATTTTGGGTAATTTGTGTTAATTCCTTTCAAATTCCTTTCGGACTAGTTGTATTAGTTGTTTATAAGTATAATTGATATGTATTATACGTATTTGTAATGTATTGTAGGTTTTGACATTTGGGTTGGGTACGTATCTTGAGTATCCTAACTTTACACTCTAAGTGTTTGTCAAAATGCCTAATTGTATACATGTAAGTGTAAGTATTTATATAGGTATGTCAATATATATATATATATATATATATATATATATATATATATATATATATATATATATATGGATGTATTATTAGTGGTTATATGTATGAATATAGGTATATATATTATAGAGTATATATAAGTCTATTTAAGTGTCTATGTGTTTGTGTGGAACTTGTGTATGGTGTGGTTGATTGTGCTCGGATTGGAATTATAGCAAGAGCAGTAGCAGTTTGGACAGGGGTAGTAACAACAACTTTAAGTTGCATTAAGAGTAGCAGTAGCAACAACAGGCCAACATATAGAGCAGTTGCAGCAGTAACAGTGAGAAGGGGACTGTGTTGCAATATTATAGAGGAGCTTGTGATGATATACAGTTGGGGTGGGAGTTATTATTCATATTAGGATGTACTATATCAGGATTAGGTTGGGCTCGGATTTAATAAGAATCACAACAGCATCAGTAGGAGTATAGGTGCTAATGTGTGTGGGGGATTTGTGACTAATGTGTGGTATGTCGGGTTTAACATGAAGTAGCAGCAGTAGCAGTCCATACTTGAGAGGGGTGTCGAGTATCAGTGGCAAGGAGCAAGGGTATATAGCAGCAGTAGTACACGAAGGAGAGGGGGATGCTCAATAGCATGTGGTAGCAACTTTAGTTACCACATGAAGTAAAGTTAGAGAAGCAGCAGCAGTAACACCAAGGTAGTTGGATGTTGTAGCAACCAGTGAAGGGGGAGAGTGGGAATGCATCATGAGTACACTGCAAATGCAGTAGTCTAGTGTCAGCAGCAATATGAAGGTAAGTATAATAAGAAAAATTCTGAGTGTGGTGCATATGGCTATGAGTGTGTGTTGGCTCTAGAGTATATAATATAAGTATTAGTTAGGATAAATGTTAGTGCTAGTAATACCTTAAGATACACCAAAGTAATACTAGGTATTGGCTTTATCTCTAGGTATGGTTAGTAGGTGTCAAGAGGGTAACTAGGTAGTGATACCAAGATGGCTCAAAGCCAAGGTAATCATATAGAGTTATATTAGCTAAAGGTAACTAATGTTGTATATATATTGTGTATTTTTTTATACTTATTAGCTATGGTACTCTAGTATCCTAATATAGCTAGAATAGCCTAGATAAGTAGTGTATGGACCCAGTAACCTAGAGATAGGCTCATACAACCTAGAAATAGCTAGTTTGACTAGTATGACCTAATCTTGGCCTAGAAAAGCATATTTAGTGCATTTAGCTCATTTCTCATTCATTACACCCATTGACATTCCATTCATATATAGGTGTGTGACACCAGCTCGGATATCGAGATATATTATTTGTTTAGGACCACATGCGAGTATATTCTCTGATAATTTTCTTATTTGATAGTCTCTATGTTTTATTTATTTAGTATTGAGATATTGACTCCTGACATGATGGTTTCACGGATTGGTATACGTGGATCTTGGTCATGTGATGTTATTATTGTGATGACTCGGTGATCATCGTGTCGTGCTTCGTGATTACCATGATATCTTAGTGATTATATAGACCGTGATCATAGTGCATGATATTATAGATCGTGTAGTGTGATATACGTGTTATAACGGGTCGTGATTTGGATCCGTATACTAGCCGAGGTTTGGAAAAGTATTAGTGGATATATGATTATACCATATAGCCCGTGATTTAGTATAGCCCGTGATAGTTAGCAGATCATGCAACTCACGTGTGATCACGCTAGCTCGTCTTTTATATATAGCCCATGCTAGGCCAAAGCCGATCAAATTATCTTACTAATATTTGAAGGCACATTTACTATATTGTTTCATTTATTACAGTTCATTACATTTTTGTTCCTCACCATATTGTTCTCAGTTCTTGTTATTATTTACCATAATGTTTCTTCTCGTGATATATGCTAGTTCAGTTACTACCATCATTTATTTTTATTGTTGTTTGATAGTTTCTATCAATTATTGGAACTATTATTGGGTTGTATTTTGCTCCAATCCTGAATAGATATATTTTTCAGATAATTCATTAGAGGACTGGTGTCCTACGTACTACGTGCCACAGGAAGGCGAGCCTATTGAGATAGCACCCGTAGAGCCTGTTGAGATAGTACCAGCAGTCGATGAGACATAGCTAGTTCATTCATGATATTATATATGTCAGTTAGATTTTTAGTATTGTATTATATTTAAGATCAATGTGTTGAGATTAGACTTGGACTGATGATGTATTATAACTTTATTTATTTCCTTCTATTCCATATCGTGCCATATTTTTCTCTAGTTTATTATTGTGATTGAACATTGTTTACCATTATCATATTATCATATTGTCCTCCAATTAGGGGGTTAAGATATCTTGACAGATACATTATATATATTGTGTGAGATATTTAGATAGTATTGTGGACCTAGATATCGTTCTACCGTCGATGCTGCGGCGTAGGCTGGACGTACCCGCGTACTCGTGCCCTTACACCGGGTGCGGGTCGTGACACCACAGCATCGACGGTAGAACGCTGTCTAGGTCAACAATACTATCTAACATCTCATACAATAGAAATAATGAACCTATCAATGATATTTTAACTCCAAATGGAGGACAAAATGATAATATAATAACCAATACTCCATCACAATAAAACTAGAGGAAGATATGGCACGATATTGAATAGAAAAAATGAATCATAGAGTCACAAATACAATCTAAATCCAAGTCTAATAGTCTAAGCACAAATACTCTCTATATAAATATAACATGCCAAAATATCTAAGTTGGAGACATATCCACTATAATAAGGAATAAAGCTAAGTCTGTCACGCCCTAGTCCCAAAATTCGTAAGACTAGGAATACGTAACATATTATCTACGTATCAAGTGGACTCCAGCACATCTAGAATACGTATAAGCTGTCTGGAGAGCAAATATATCTATATAAAATGTCAAGTCAAGTATCTCAATCCACATAAAATAAATACCAAGAATGAATAATAGGTTTCATGGTCTGCAACCCACTAGCATATATGTTCGAATAGACCCAAATAAAGATTACGAGTCTATCAAAACTAGGCTATATCAGAAGGAATAAACAGTGTGAACAAATAAACGTAACTCTGGTAGAATAATATAAGTACCTGGTACCATTGCCCGCATGACAAGGCGAAACACATCAACAGCTCCAGACAACTCCACAACCGTCTATGCTGCAAAACTAGCAAGGGACCAGGTCCTCGGATGGACGTAACAAGGTACAAGAAACAACATGCCAATGTAACAGTACAATAATAAGCATTATGCTCAAAGGTATCTACCATAACCAGCTAAGTGAATGCACATGAGAACAGTACTCGTACGCTAGACCACCAATGTACAAATCGATGTAAATCTCCAGGCTCCGTCAGGGAACCTGTAGTAACGTGGCAAAATCCTGAACTCTCGTAAGAGCTCACGGTAACGTGGTGAATAGTGGTAGCCCAACGTCCCGAGTATGCTCTCCACACCCAATGTAACCTCGTGTCTCATGTCCATAACACACAAGATAAATCACTAACTATGTCGCGAGTCAATGTGTAGATATACTCATGTAAACTATCTCAAGTCAGGAATCCTAAATCCTGACACAGAAACCGAAAACCTCGAATGTCTCAAGTAAGGCTTCTGTACATGAAAGTCTTGTTCAGTGTCCTAAGGTATATCGTGCAAGAGTTAGCACGAACAAGGCAATACGACGACAATGCAACTAATGATACACGACTCCGCGAACGGATGTCGGCACTCGAATACAACTTGGACGCTAAGTATCACAACGGACCTAGGGTCACAATATAGTACATGCAACAAACTAGAAGTATAATAAAAATAGTAATAGCATAGAGCACAGAATACTGGAACAAAGACAATGTACACTTGTCTGGGCCCTGGAGGATGGTATGGCTAAGTCCAGGTAGCAAGCTAGCTACGCCAACTACTCCAAAAAATATGGAATCTGTATGAACGTCTACGGATGCTGAAAAAATATCACCAATGTTTCCAAAGTATGATAAGTAGCTAGGATTGACTACCCATAAGTTCGATTTGGACACTTGGGCTAAAACGACAGTTTCGGGTCAAAACGGGATCCAATTGTGGCCCACTTCGCTCCGAAAAACGTCATTGAGTCAAAGTTCTCCAAATTTGATAAACTTAGTGTCTACGAGTCCAGAACGATAATAAAAACTCGACGAAATATCCGGAATTGAATTCCAAGGAGCCGGTCATGAAATCGCTTGTCAAGTGGAACCGTATGGTCCCTGAAACAACGTTCCGGTCAACGATCTCAGAATCGCACGAAACTTGGGTCACAGGACCAGCGTAATGCTATGATTCCAATGGCGTAAGTTTTGTTGCAAAATGAAAAGCACACGCGAAGTTATTGCACAAACTTGAAAAAGGGCGATACGGTATGTTTAAACGGATACGAGTTGATTCCGACATGCACGCACGTCCAAATTAAGTTCCGTGAAAGTTCACACTTCCACGTTTATGATACACGTCTTCCAGTGCAATCCGAATACGATAAAGTTGCCTCATTTGGTGGGACAACTTTCGTATCGAGAAATTTTAGTTTTAAAAAACATGATTTTTGGTCATTTTCACATCAAAATAGTTTGAAATACAAACCTAATTAACCAAAACTATTCGAAAGAAAATAAACATGGTTATTTGTCTAGAAACCTATTTAATTAGATTTTAAAATAGTGAATAGTTTGGAAGAAAATTAGATGCAAACAAGAGTATTTGGACTGTTTTCAAGACTATTTCAGAACAGATTTTTTATCTATTTTTATTCAAAATTTTCCCCAAACCAGGACACCTAACATCATTCTACTTGAAGGGGGTTAAAATTGGTTATATTGTGAATGTACCAGAGAAGACGGCTCAAAAAAACATCGAGAGGCGGAGAAGAATACGTAGTGGGAACATCGTGTCGCGGGGGTCGCGTCTGTCCACGGCTGTAGCTGTTGCGGAAGTGGTTGTCCTTGCGTGTGCTGTCGTGGCTGCACGGGGAGGCCGTGGTCGGCGTCATACGGTGGTAGGGGTGGGCGGCGGTCAGGCGACTGTGGTTAATGTACTTAGGGTTTCGTGTAATATATATATATATATATATATATATATATATATATATATATATATAACGGGCGAGAGGAGAACGGCGGTCTGCTATTTTAGGGTGTGGGTTTCGGTTTTGGATTTGGCTTAGGTTTTGAGTTGAAGGTTTAGCTTAGGGTTTTGGGTTTAGTCTTTTATTTTCTTTTATTATTACCTACTATTATTCATTCATTTATTTATATACTTAATTCTATTTACTATTTTATTGTTATTGTTATTGTTTATAGTAAACATATAAAATTAGCTTTGTACAAATAATTTACTCTAAATATATTTCTCCATAAGTTTATTTATATAAAATGAGTGAAGTAATTGTATTTTTTTCTAATTAGCTAAAAATACCCCAAAATTCCTATAATTAAAAGAATATCATAAATTTTAAAAATTCAAAAATTGTAGGGTCTTACAATCTACCCAACTTATAAAAATTTCGTCCTCAAAATTTAAAAATAAGCATGGTCGGAAAGAATGAGAGGATCAATTTCAGAAGAAAGTTAAATACAACTCGTTTTATCGAGTTTCTCGCTATATAGAAATATATGGCACGATTTAAAGATATGGAATTCAATACGGTAAAAGAATTTAAGTACGCATGATCATCCAGTGATTCTCAAAAAGATGGGGGATACAATTACCAATGGGAACCTAGTTTGCCGTCATAGTTTAAGAACAATAGTACGCTTAATCCAAGGCTCTACCCAATTTAAAAGAATTAAGTTGGCTGTGGAAACTTTAGTCACACTCCTATTTAAAAGGGTTATCGAAAGTCTAAATTCAAAAAAGGATACGAGATGATAGGACTTTGGTGACGTAGTCACAAACTATCAAAGGAAATCTAAATACTACCATAGTGTTTTTGAGTCAATAACTCTTATAAATAAAGTTTACTAGTTCTTATTGCTCCTAATTAGATCATGATTTTACCAGACAATAGGAAATGTCTTAGTTACATACAACTAGGATGAGATGGTATATAGGAATACGTTCGTCACAATCATGGATGTCGATGGACGGTTCAACAATAAGTGTCAAAAGGTAATATAATTTGGTCAAGGTGATTAATATTGTGTAAAGAGTACAAAGGGGCTCAATTTAATGCAACACAAGTGTCATAGACGTAGTTTGGCTCGAGTGCGCTTCGGATATATCAGTAGTTAGAGTAATTGGATTGTCGATGTACAATTTAATTTAATTATATCGTGATTGAATATTTAAGTATAGATTTTTAGAAAGAGATGTCACGAATGTTGTGGGGTCTATATAGAGTATGGGAGTGTATATTTGAGAGTAACAACTGGGTCATAAGTGAGTAGGTCCAGTTAGGCTCATGAATGTTAAAGTTGTTCAAGAATTGAGTCGGTGTTGTGTTTTAAAATCAATCGTAACAGACAAAGATATCGGTGTCATTTGTGTCTACAAATGCGTCGCGAATATTATGCGACTAAAATAAAGCATAAAAATGTGAGTTTGTGAGTGATAGTCATGTCATGGGTGTAGAGTAGCTAGTCTAGGTCATAAGGGTAGAAGTTGTTGGAAAGAAAAAAGATAATGTTGTGCTCCAATTATTCGAACAACAACAAAGGGTATCAAATGATATAAAATTAAAGAGGTAAATTAATCCTTCTGAAATTAAACCTAATTAATACCAAATAAATTCAAATTTACCCTGAAATTCCAAAAATAATCCTACACTAAAACCAGGGGCATATGAATGTAAAATAAGATAAGAGTCATTGATATGAAAGTTAGGAATACCGTCGAAGTAGTGATGCAAAAATTTCTCAATCTCTATTCTATATTCCTATGAGTTATATTCTATATAACCCCACTCCTACTATTGGCAAACCACTTCTAGCTATAGGTAAGCACTATACAATCCTTACAACTTCGTCTAACTCGTATATTCCTAACTTAGTAGCTAAGGGTCAAGGCTAAACTAAGCAGGTACTCAGGTCTATCACTTATGACATATTGTTCACTAAGGACACCATTCAAATCACGATTGGGATTGGTCATTCCAATACTAGTCTAACATTTAATTATAATGTCTATATATTCTCATACAACTTACCACTTCTATTACATATCCCTTTGTGCTATTATTCACCTAGTTTCTGATATCTTAATACCTAACTTTCTCATGGAAGTCTTCTTGGCTAGATTACTACCCTTTAACACAGCATAAAGTCATGATCATTTGTTCTAAGTGATAATCCCATCGAACTCGATGAGATAGTAAAACTCTATAAAGACTTAGGTATAATCTTAGCCACAAGGATTATCGAACTATTTCCTTCATAATGAAAATCTCAAATCATATATTCTAAAGGCTTCCTTAAGGTTTGTCCTATTAGTTTAAGGAGCTACCACTAATTCTAAGACTTTAACTGAATATTCTATGAATTAGTCACCATGTTCGTCTCAGTCATTATGAAAATTCTATTTCTATCCTGACTAATATGTGTTAATGGTAACACTTCTAGTCCAACACTAAATGTTGGTGGGATTTCTAATATATGTTGATAAGGAAAAGTCCGCTACTAAGTCTAATCCTCGTATATAACTCCAAGCTATCATCCCGTTCTAGTAGTCTACCTACTACAAGCATCTATCTTATCCATTTCTAACTTAGGAACGTTGTAGATAGTTGTATAGCGCTTAGAGACGCTATTAAAAATGGCGTTTGTGAGTGATGTTAACCTGTGAGTGTTGTTACCAAGCATTTGTGAGTGTTATTAACCTATAACATTATTGAACGCTATACTCATGTTGTGAGCATCATAATTTCAAACATTATTTGAAGCATTTTATATTGCATTTGTACCATGTTTCTGAATGCTATAATGAAATTTAGTTATACAAAAAAAAATATACAATATATTAAACAAATCCATACTTAATTTCCACTTCAACAAAACAATCAAGATGTTAAAAAAGTTTGTCAATGTTTAAGTGACTTGATACTGGTCCAAAAAAAAAAAATATCATACATTTTCCACTTCAACGAAACATTCAAGACATACAAAAAGTTTATCAATGTAAAAGTGACTTGACACTAGTCCAAAAACTAATGTATCCTAGAAATTAAGAGTCAGACTTCATTAGCTATATATGTATGTTATCCAAAATAATGCTTGACATACATCCACAATTCTTTCCTTGTAGCTTTTATCCACATACAAAAAATAAACTTCTATATCCACATCCAAAAAATAAGTTTTTATATTCTCATCCAAAAAGTATGTAATCGCCAACCTACACAAATATGGAAAAAAATAACCACTAGCATTTGTAAATAAAAAATGCACACAAAAAAGTATCTTCATTAGTATGTAAAAAAAAACCATTACCATTAGCATTAGTATATAAAAAATGAACACAAAAAATTTATTCTTTTTTTCTTGATTCTGAAAGAACATTCCAAAACTGTTGTTTAAGATAATAAAGTAGGAAACTTAAAAGTAATACTAAAGAAACATTTAAAGGAACCTTAAAAGAAAGCAAAGAGTGAGAAGAAAATTTCAATTTCCAATAGGAAGGATCCGATACCGATTTCGATACTGCAAACCTTCTAAACCACCAAAAGCTTCCAAACTTCCAAAATTACTCATAGGAAGAGCCTAAAACTGATACCAGCACTCCGAACCTTTTACCATGTTATCACAACGTTATTAATTTTCAATAATGTTAGTAAGGCATTATTAGTCGTTGATGCTATGACTTTGGGATAATTAGCCCTCAATAGTGTTACTGGGATGTCATTATTCGTTAATATTAATAACATTGTTAGCAATCAACCTTAAGACAGTTATCCTTGATGATTCATTAGCCCATAAAAGTGTCATTAGAATGATACTAGCCCATAATGCCATCATATGCTGGTCATTTACCTCAATAATGTTGTTAGCGTATCACTTGTAGTGGGTAGTATTTAGGGCATAATCCTTTAACAGTGTCATTACAATACCCTAATATTAACTTCATAACGTTAATGTCATCATTAAGTGTTACATAATTAAAAATCTACTTAAAGGAACATTTAATATTAAAGGAACATTTAACGGAAATAGTCCTAAGATGTAATTACATCAAAAGGAAGCAGAGTGTGAGAAGAAAATTTTTAGTAGGTGTCCGTACTCACAAAATACTAATAAATTGGAAAGTAAAGTTTGAAGGAAACCTTAAATAATTGTGCCCACATCTCAGCTAGATAGATAATATGACCCATTTTCCCAATGAACAAGAAATAAAGTTCAGCAGGAGTTTGCTTTGGCACCTATCCTTTAATAGTGTCATTACGAGCTTAAAATCGTGATATCATTCTCTATTAGCCAAAGATGTACAATATTTGTTAACACTACATTTCTCTATGTGGTATTATTTTTACACTATGTACAGCAGGAGTTTGCTTTGGCACCTATCATCCTGCAATTGTAGCACAATTACACTCAATTTTTGATGCAGACTAGAATTCACCATACACTATGCTCGTTCAGCCATTATCACAAGTACATAAATTGTTGACACTGATATTTTCAGTTTTCTTTCTATTAATTATATGCTGAATTAACTAAGAAAGATCATCATAATGTTGGTATCAGCTGGTATCAGTGGGGTCAGTATAAGATCAGATAATCCAAAATAATATGATACAGCTGATACTTCCCAGCATCAGCTGAACCCCCCTTTCCTTACTAAAAGCTTTGGTTAAAAAGATTTCATGTAAACTACAGGTCCAACATTACTTAATAAAAATGTGTCTTAATGAACCTGAATAGTGATTATGTTGCAAAATCAGGTCCACAACTGGTTCAACATTACTCTACAAAAATGTAGCTTGATGTAAAGACTAAAGATGAATAGTGATTATGTAAAGGTTCAACAGAAGTCATATAAGCAATAATATTATTGTAAACTATATCATATCAATGTAAACTAAAAGCATACCTAAAGATAAAAATTTGGCCAGGCTTTCTTTTCCCATAACAATTATAGAAGTCGATTAGAAGTTCCTAGAAGTTTAAGAGGATGACATCACAGCACAATAAACATATCACACAATATACTAAATGAAAGTTTGGCAAAGAAAAAAAATGTGATTTTCATCAAAATGACAAACTATTTGGAACTACATACAAAATTTTGTATTACAAACTTTGTATTACATAAGTTGTCACGTCCCAATCTCCCGCAAGCTCGATAGTCCCTACTGAACGTGAATCACCACGTTGCAGCTCTCCCGCGGGACAATCGTTCCCATCGGAACGTGATGCCGTACGAGCCTAGAGTTGCGCTCGTACAAGGCGATGTTTTCAAACACCAATGTTATCATCGAAACAACCAAGTTACAGCGGAAGCCGTTTAGTGTACCAAGCACACAAACAGAGTATACACAGCGAAGCTCACAATAGGGTCCAAATAAAATGTCCCGAGGCAATGCCACAAAGGCGATGCCACAAAGACGATAAAATACTCTTGCTCTTTTCTCTAGCCCACAAAGGTACATACAGTTCATACATCTTGTCCCGTATATACAAGCAGCGCCACTACGCCTACGTACCTGAAATATTGCCCATAAATGTGGGTCAGTACACAACCGTACTGGTGAGCGGGGTAACCCACTCACCTAAACTGACACTAAGTAAAAAGTGAATGCAACCAGTTATATGATGATCTTTCTAGTTGAATCCTAGATTCGTTTCATGGCATATGAATGACATGTTAAGGAAAGCAGTAAAGCAGTTTACGCATGCAAGCATTCAATCTCAAACCAAACGACAAGCATTTATATATATCCAACGCGTCTTACTCAATGCCATCGCTTGCACGATAACATATCGAACCATCAGTCTCACCTCAACATCCATCCTCAACCAAAGTTATATCCCAAATCTTGAGTGCACACTCTTGCCGAGGCAAGGTGGCCGCGCCTACACGAAAGCCAAACCAACAAAAAAAAAGCAAGCCAACATTATTCTATATGAAGTCACTGGCCAAGCCATAAAGGACTTTGATCGGACAGATCAAATGCAGTTCTATTCGAAACAGCGCTAAGTAGCTAACCCACCTGAATTGCATCCAACCGCTGGCACCGCGCCCAAGACGGGTTACCCAAATGTCTCCTCCATGGCCGAACGGTCCCGGTGCCGGAGCACCCGTTCGAGGAAACCAAACCCTGTGCCACACAGGTTGTCCGTGACTATGCAGACACCAAGTAGGTATGACGAGAGGATCGAAACATTCTCGCCCCACCAAGCGATCCTAGACTCGTTCAACCGATATCCAACCAAATATCCATAACCATTCTTCCAATATATTCAACCAAGGAAATCCAAATCTCGACCTCAATATAAAACCCAAGGCACCAAAATACTCATATTCACATTGTCGCTTTACAGTAATGTATTCTGAATTTGGTGCAACACCCATGCTCAAAGCAATCCCATGACACAATGCCGTTTCAGTGGCACAATGCCCCATTCGTGGCACAATGACCCATTCGTGGCACAATGCCCCATCAAGCGGCACAACGCCCTCGCCGACGCAGTTGTTCGATTTTGAACCACAACTGCTCCCTTTGCAAGACAAAGCGACCAAGTGATACTCGTGCACGGATGCACGCTCGCTCGCCCGAATTCTCGACGTTCCCATTGCCTCAAATGTATCATTCCAACTATCCAAGTATAATCCCAAGTATCCAACCGACTGCCTCAAATGTATAATCCGACTCTAGCTCCAACTATCCAACGCGTAAATCATATCAAGCCACAATCCTACCAAGCCAACGACGTACACTCTTTGCACGCCTCAGTGTAGTGATTTCCAATGTTTTAGCCCAAGTGTTCAAGCCTTTTACGTGTTTCCATATTATTAGGGATGAAGGAGTAGAGGAGAAGGGAAAAAGCCCACTCACAATGATTGATCCCGTTAGGCATCCTGTCCTGCCGATACGGCCAATCCCTTGAACCCATGGTCCGATGCAAGCGCGATCTACTCAACTGGTATGGCCGTGCGAGCAGATCGTGCTCTCCAAATCATCCGACCGATCAGATTAAGGAAGACGGCAGTATCGCTTCCATTCAGCTATTCAGTATTATTCTGAACGAACTCCTGATTTCCATCGAACCCGCTAGCCATCTGCACATTGAAACCAACTCGATTAATCCTTTTTCCCAAAATCCAACATTTCAAATGTAACCAGCATTTGATTCATTCAATCTGACTCAGCGTAACGCTCCGAGCGGTTGCGGGACGTTACATAATATACCACTTAGAATCAGGTTCGTCCACGAACCGTGCTGGTACTCATTTCTATCACATTTCCACAATCAAATTCCAAGATCTACTCTAGGCGATTCACATATTCGCGATTCTGACTCCACATCTCGTTCTGCTGAACGCTCGTACAAATTTCACGAATTCCCACGTCCTCCTTGCAGCTCAATACGAATTTTTCGTATCGCTTAGTTTTGGATCGTACACATATTTAAGGCGTCCCTAAAATACATGCATTTCAGCCGAGCTTTGCGATAGCAAATTTGAACAAGTTACAAGGGTATCTTTATGTTCGAGGCATCCATTTGATTTACTCCCAATTGAACCGAATCACGATTTCTATTCCAACATATTCGCTTGAGCACTATTCTCAATTATGCAGATTTTTTACCGACTCAATGAGTTCGTGTTCCAACTCAATCCATCCCACTATTTCTGAAAATCAGTACTAGCAACATCTCCAAATATATCTCGTGCACCGAACGATTATCACAACTGATACTACTCAAGCTATGCGACTTACCCAAATATCAACTTTGCTTAGATCAGCTCAGTTCAACACATTATCTGCCATCTCAATATCTCACAGGGTGAACATCTATATTGAGGTTCGTGTGATCCACGGAGATCTCGCCGCCACGCCAAAGTGATTGTGTCACCACGATTTCAACGTGGACACACTCGCCACAATTCTTAGGTTGCGCATGGAATAGTTCTTCGCGCTGCTTCCACTGCCTCGAAGCATAGAATATTACCTTTGCCTTCCGAACGAGCACGCTTCCCAGACTAAGTTCCGAGACATCTTGTAGATCTGAGGTAAATCTGTCCCTTCCAGTATTCACAAGGATTTGATCTGAACGAGCCGTTGCTTTAACTTCATGAGCTACTTTCACAGTCGTCAATTCATATGAATGTTATTTCCTTCCAGGGCAGGATGAGTCAGAGGCGATGCCATCGATATAAATCTGTGACTCTGAATCTCATCAGTTGACTAGGCTACTTCTACCATCGCTTCGATCTTCCGGCTGCATCTTCAGCTGAAGACTATCCCAAGGGTCTCTTGAATCCAACACTCAGTCGATAAGCCAAATCTCATTGCTCACATCTGCCCTCGACGCATTCCCAAATACGCCGCCTCAAGGGTCGTTCTATGGGTCTACCATATTCATATCCGATACAGCGGACAAGTCGTTAGGGTCAGCTGTCCCGAAGCTACGCTTGATAATTGTAATCATCACGATGGACCGTTACTATAAACCATGCTATATCTTATCTGCAAAATCCGAATCAAAATCCAACCATTCATCCGAGCGAAGTTTCCGAATCCGAGAACCGCGCTCGTTGAAACTGTCTTCCATCAATCCGTCGTTCTGTCCTGAATCCATCAAATTTCTAAATTGCATGTTTCACATTGCATTTCCAACTTACTCCAGCAGTACAATGATTTGTTCCGACGTTGCTATCATATTTAGCCATCTTCAAACGTCCGTCCACCACGACTCCCATCGTTGCAACATCTTGCTCAAAAATTCTATTTCTGCCAAACCTGAGTCAACATCTCGAGCAGCAATATCAAAAAATCTTTAAGTTTGTGTGAATTCATCGCTTTGCCCTACAAGCCAAGTTCGTGTTTCATTGCTCAACCAACAGCTGAAATGCGTTGCCCAAAATCGTAGTCCGTGCTCGCTATCATTCGATTCACCCATCGCTCGTTCAAGCGTATCCCAGTTGTTCATTCCGATCTCGTCCATCTCTTAAGCCTAACGATGCTTTCATTTGCATCAGTCCGTTCACGATATGCTCAACTCAATATTCGCTCGCTATCATTTTCATCATTTTTAACTCAGCCGACGTGCACCAACCAACTTGTATTCTCGTTTCACGAGTTCGTTCAGACAATTTCCATAGATGTCCAACCAAAATATTTCCAATGCCTTGCTTAACACGTTTGATCCCATATACCACTTCGAATCAAGTCGCTAGTCACATTACGTTTTTCTTTCACGAATCTAAGATCCGTTCGAACCATCCTTCATGCGTGATCATGCCTTTCCCAATTTGAGTCTGACACAGAACTCAGGCAATGTCTGAATTATCCAACTATTTCCATCGTCTGATACTTTCTCAACACGAGCAATCATGCAATGATTGTCTTCCAAATAGTCCAACCCAATACCCAACGGTTTCATACTTTGTTGTACGAGCAACTCGTTCCAACTATTATGATATTCCCGAGCCAAACTCAGACTTGCCCAACCAATGCGCCACAGCCAAAATTCTAACTTCTATCCAACACAATCGCTTGACGAGCAACTCGTGCAAAGATCCATTCTCATCGAATGTTTCTACTCAAAATATGCCGCATAGCCAAAT
This sequence comes from Iris macrosiphon, assembly GCA_036927795.1. Lineage (NCBI taxonomy): Eukaryota > Viridiplantae > Streptophyta > Magnoliopsida > Asparagales > Iridaceae > Iris > Iris macrosiphon. The sequence goes on along the minus strand of JAYESA010000008.1, from coordinate 40,782,251 downwards.
CTCGTTAGCCAACCAAATGATCCATTGAAGCAATCAGAACTCTCAGACGATAAGCCAAGCCAACCCAACGAAAGCCCACACTTGTTGCACAAATGCAACAATGCCAACCAACTGCTGCACGAATGCAACAACGCCTAACGAGGCTAAGCGATCCTACGAAAACCAACCAAGGCAACCCAACTAAGAATAAAATGCAGCCACAACTAGCAATATATAGACTTATTGCATGAAACATCCGATGCGGCACTGAGTAGAGTTAAGAGCTAAACGACACGCGGAAGCGATTTTAGAGTTTGTGATGAAGCGAAGGACCAAGTTCGAAGAAATGAACCAGGCGCTCTGATACCAATCTGTCTCGCCCCAATCTCCTGCAAGCTCGATAGTCCCTACTGAACGTGAATCACCACGTTGCAGCTCTCCCACAGGACAATCGTTCCCTTCGGGATGTGATGTCGTACGAGCATAGAGTTGCGCTCGTACAAGGCGATATTTTCAAACACCAATGTTATCATCGAAACAATCAAGTTACAGCGGAAGCCGTTTAGTATACCAAGCACACAAACAGAGTATACGCAGCGAAGCTTACAATAGGGTCCAAATGAAATGCCCCGAGGCAATGCCACAAAGGCGATGCCACGAAGACGATAAAATACTCTTGCTCTTTTCTCTAGCCCACAAAGGTACTTACAGTTCATACATCTTGTCCCGTATATCCAAGCAGCGCCACTAAGCCTGCGTACCTGCAATATTGCCCATAAACGTGGGTCAGTACACAACCGTACTGGTGAGCGGGGTAACCCACTCGCCTAAACCGACACTAAGTAAAAAGTGAATGCAACCAGTTATATGGTGATCTTTCTAGTTGAATCCTAGATTCGTTTCATGGCATATGAATGACATGTTAAGGAAAGCAGTAAAGCAGTTTACGCATGCAAGCATTCAATCTCAAACCAAACGACAAGCATTTATATATATCCAACGCGTCTTACTCAATGCCATCGCTTGCACGATAACATATCGAACCATCAGTCTCGCCTCAACATCCATCCTCAACCAAAGTTATATCCCAAATCTTGAGTGCACACTCTTGCCGAGGCAAGGTGGCCGCGCCTACACGAAAGCCAAACCAACAAAAGAAAAGCAAGCCAACATTATTCTATATGAAGTCACTGGCCAAGCCATAAAGGACTTTGATCGGACAGATCAAATGCGGTTCTATTCGAAACAGCGCTAAGTAGCTAACCTACCTGAATCGTATCCAACCGCTGGCACGCGCCCAAGACGCGTTACCCAAATGTCTCCTCCATGGCCAACGGTCCCGGTGCCCCGGAGCACCCGTTCGAGGAAACCAAACCCTGTGCCACACAGGTTGTCCGTGACTATGCAGACACCAAGTAGGTATGACGAGAGGATCGAAACATTCTCGCCCCACCAAGCGATCCTAGACTCGTTCAACCGATATCCAACCAAATATCCATAACCATTCTTCCAACATATTCAACCAAGGAAATCCAAATCTCGACCTCAATATATAGCCCAAGGCACCAAAATACTCATATTCACATTGCCGCTTTACAGCAATGTATTCTGAATTTGGTGCAACATCCATGCTCAAAGCAATCCCATGGCACAATGCCGTTTCAGTGGCACAATGCCCCATTCGTGGTACAATGCCCCATCAAGCGGCACAACGCCCTCGCCGATGCAGTTGTTCGGTTTTGAACCATAACTGCTCGCTTTGCAAGACAAAGCGACCAAGTGATACTCGTGCACGGATGCACGCTCGCTCGCCCGAATTCTCGACGTTCCCATTGCCTCAAATGTATCATTCCAACTATCCAAGTATAATCCCAAGTATCCAACCGACTGCCTCAAATGTATAATCCGACTCTAGCTCCAACTATCCAACGCGTAAATTATATCAAGCCACAATCCTACCAAGCCAACGACGTACACTCTTTGCACGCCTCAGTGTAGTGATTCCCAATGTTTCAGCCTAAGTGTTCAAGCCTTTTACGTGTTTCCATATTATTAGGCATGAAGGAGTAGAGGAGAAGGGAAAGAGCCCACTCACAATGATTGATCCTGTTAGGCATCCTGTCCTGCCGATACGGCCAATCCCTTGAACCCGTGGTCCGATGTAAGCGCGATCTACTCAACTGGTATGACCGTGCGAGCAGGCCGTGCTCTCCAAATCATCCGACCGATCGGATTAAGGAAGACGGCATTATCGCTTCCATTCATCTATTCAGTATTATTCTGAACGAACTCCTGATTTCCATCGAACCCATTAGCCATCTGCACATTGAAACCAACTCGATTAATCCTTCTTTCCAAAATCCAACATTTCAAATGTAACCAGCATTTGATTCATTCAATCCGACTCAGCGTAACGCTCCGAGCGGTTGCGGGGCGTTACATAATATACCACTTAGAATCAGGTTCGTCCACGAACCGTGCTGGTACTCATTTCTATCACATTTCCACAATCAAATTCCAAGATCTGCTCTAGGCGATTCACATATTCGCGATTCTGACTCCACATCTCGTTCTGCTGAACGCTCGTACAAATTTCACGAATTCCTACGTCCTCCTTGCAGCTCAATACGAATTCTTCGTATCACTTAGTTTTGGATCGTACACATATTTAAGGCGTCCCTAAAATACATGTATTTCAGCCGAGCTTTGCGATCGCAAATTTGAACAAGTTACAAGGGTATCTTTATGTTCGAGGCATCCATTTGATTTACTCCCAATTGAACCGAATTACGATTTCCATTCCAACATATTCGCTTGAGCACTATTCTCAATTATGCAGATTTTCCACCGACTCAATGAGTTTGTGTTCCAACTCATTCCATCCCACTATTTCTAAAAATCAGTACTAGCAACATCTCCAAATATATCTCGTGCACCGAACGATTATCACAACTGATACTACCCAAGCTATGCGACCTACCCAAATATCAACTTTTCTTAGATCAGCTCAGTTCAACACATTATCTGCCATCTCAATATCTCACAGGGTGAACATCTATATTGAGGTTCGTGTGATCCACGGAGATCTCGCCGCCACGCCAAAGTGATTGTGTCACCACGATTTCAACGTGGACACACTCGCCACAATTCTTAGGTTGCACATGGAATAGTTCTTCGCGCTGCTTCCACTGCCTCGAAGCATAGAATATCACCTTTGCCTTCCGAACGAGCACGCTTCCCAGACTAAGTTCCGAGACATCTTGTAGATCTGAGGCAAATCTGTCCCTTCCAGTATTCGCAAGAATTTGATCTGAACGAGCCGTTGCTTTAACTTCACGAGCTACTTTCACAGTCGTCAATTTATATGAATGTTATTCCCTTCCAGGGCAGGATGAGTCAGAGGCGATGCCATCGATATAAATCTGTGACTCTGAATCTCATCAGTTGACTAGGCTACTTCTACCATCGCTTCGATCTTCCGGCTGCATCTTCAACTGAAGACTATCCCAAGGGTCTCTCGAATCCAACACTCAGTCGATAAGCCAAATCTCATTGCTCACATCTGCCCTCGACGCATTCCCAAATACGCCGCCTCAAGGGTCGTTCTATGGGTCTACCATATTCATATCCGATACAGCGGACAAGTCGCTAGGGTCAGCTGTCCCGAAGCTACGCTTGATAATTGTAATCATTACGATGGACAGTTACTATAAACCATGCTATATCTCATCTGCAAAATCCGAATCAAAATCCAACCATTCATCCGAGCGAAGTTTCCGAATCCGAGAACCGCGTTCGTTGAAACCGTCTTCCATCAATCCGTCGTTCTGTCCTGAATCCACCAAATTTCCGAATTGCATGTTTCACATTGCATTTCCAACTTACTCCAGCAGTACAGTGATTTGTTCTGACGTTGCTATCACATTTAGCTATCTTCAAACGTCCGTCCACCACGACTCCCATCGTTGCAACATCTTGCTCAAAAATTCTATTTCTGCCAAACCTGAGTCAACATCTCGAGCAGCAATATCAAAAAATCTTCAAGTTTGTGTGAATCCATCGCTTTGCCCTACAAGCCAAGTTCGTGTTTCATTGCTCAACCAACAGCTCAAATGCGTTGCCCAAAATCGTAGTCCGTGCTCGCTATCATTCGATTCACCCATCGCTCGTTCAAGCGTATCCCAGTTGTTCATTCCGATCTCGTCCATCTCTTAAGCCTAACGATGCTTTCATTTGCACCAGTCCGTTCACGATATGCTCAACTCAATATTCGCTTGTTATCATTTTTATCCTTTTTAACTCAGCCAACGTGCACCAACCAACTTGTATTCTCGTTTCACGAGTTCGTTCAGGCAATTCCCATAGATGTCCAACCAAAATATTTCCAATGCCTTGCTTAACCCGTTTGATCCCATATACCACTTCGAATTAAGTCGCTACTCACATTACGTTTTTCTTTCACGAATCCAAGATCCGTTTGAACCATCCTTCATGCGTGATCATGCCTTTCCCAATTTGAGTCTGACACAGAACTCAGGCAATGCTTGAATTATCCAACTATTTCCATCGTCTGATACTTTCTCAACACGAACAATCATGCAATGATTGTCTTCCAAATAGTCCAACCCAATACCCAACGGTTTCACACTTTGTTGTACGAGCAACTCGTTCCAACTATTATGATATTTCCGAGCCAAACTCAGACTTGCCCAACCAATGCGCCACAGCCAAAATTTCAACTTCTATCCAACACAATCGCTTGACGAGCAACTCGTGCAAGGATCCATTCTCATCGAATGTTTCTACTCAAAACATGCCGCATAGCCAAATCTCGTTAGCCAACCAACTGATCCATTGAGGCAATCAGAACTCCCAGACGATAAGCCAAGCCAACCAAACGAAAGCCCACACTTGTTGCACAAATGCAACAACGCCAACCAACTGCTGCACGAATGCAACAACGCCTAACGAGGCTAAGCGATCCTACGAAAACCAACCAAGGCAACCCAACTAAGAATAAAATGCAGCCACAACTAGCAATATATAGACTTATTGCATGAAACATCTGATGCGGCACTGAGTAGAGTCAAGAGCTAAACGACACGCGGAAGCGATTTTAGAGTTTGTGATGAAGTGAAGGACCAAGTCCGAAGAAATGAACCAGGCGCTCTGATACCAATCTGTCACGTCCCAATTTCCCGCAAGCTCGATAGTCCCTATGAACGTGAATCACAACGTTGCAGCTCTCCCGCAGGACAATCGTTCCCATCGGGACGTGATGCCGTACGAGTCTGGAGTTGCGCTCGTACAAGGCGATGTTTTCAAACACCAATATTATCATCGAAACAACTAAGTTACAGCGGAAGCCGTTTAGTGTACCAAGCACACAAACAGAGTATACGCAGCGAAGCTCACAATAGGGTCCAAATGAAATGCCCCGAGGCAATGCCACAAAGGCGATGCCACGAAGACGATAAAATACTCTTGCTCTTTTCTCTAGTCCACAAAGGTACTTACAGTTCATACATTTTGTCCCGTATATCCAAGCAGCGCCACTACGCCTGCGTACCTGAAATATTGCCCATAAACGTGGGTCAGTACACAACCGTACTGGGAGCGGGGTAACCCACTCGCCTAAACCGACACTAAGTAAAAGGTGAATGCAACCAGTTATATGGTGATCTTTCTAGTTGAATCCTAGATTCGTTTCATGACATATGAATGACATGTTAAGGAAAGCAGTAAAGCAGTTTACGCATGCAAGCATTCAATCTCAAACCAAACGACAAGCATTTATATATATCCAACGCGTCTTACTCAATGCCATCGCTTGCACGATAACATATCGAACCATCAGTCTCGCCTCAACATCCATCCTCAACCAAAGTTATATCCCAAATCTCGAGTGCACACTCTTGCCGAGGCAAGGTGGCCGCGCCTACACGAAAGCCAAACCAACAAAAAAAAAGCAAGCCAACATTATTCTATATGAAGTCACTGGCCAAGCCATAAAGGACTTTGATCGGACAGATCAAATGCGGTTCTATTCGAAACAGCGCTAAGTAGCTAACCCACCTGAATCGCATCCAACCGCTGGCACCGCGCCCAAGACGCGTTACCCAAATGTCTCCTCCATGGCCGAACGGTCCCGGTGCCCCGGAGCACCCGTTCGAGGAAACCAAACCCTGTGCCACACAGGTTGTCCGTGACTATGCAGACACCAAGTAGGTATGACGAGAGGATCGAAACATTCTCGTCCCACCAAGCGATCCTAGACTCGTTCAACCGATATCCAACCAAATATCCATAACCATTCTTCCAACATATTCAACCAAGGAAATCCAAATCTCGACCTCAATATATAGCCCAAGGCACCAAAATACTCATATTCACATTGCCGCTTTACGGCAATGTATTCTGAATTTGGTGCAACACCCATGCTCAAAGCAATCCCATGGCACAATGCCGTTTCAGTGGCACAATGCCCCATTCGTGGCACAATGCCCCATCAAGCGGCACAACGCCCTCGCCGATGCAGTTGTTCGGTTTCGAACCACAACTGCTCGCTTTGCAAGACAAAGCGACCAAGTGATACTCGTGCATGGATGCACGCTCGCTCGCCCGAATTCTCGACGTTCCCATTGCCTCAAATGTATCATTCCAACTATCCAAGTATAATCCCAAGTATCCAACCGACTGCCTCAAATGTATAATCCGACTCTAGCTCCAACTATCCAACGCGTAAATCATATCAAGCCACAATCCTACCAAGCCAACGACGTACACTCTTTGCATGCCTCAGTGTAGTGATTTCCAATGTTTCAGCCCAAGTGTTCAAGCCTTTTACGTGTTTCCATATTATTAGGCATGAAGGAGTAGAGGAGAAGGGAAAGAGCCCACTCACAATGATTGATCCCGTTAGGCATCCTGTCCTGCCGATACGGCCAATCCCTTGAACCCATGGTCCGATGCAAACGCGATCTACTCAACTGGTATGACCGTGCGAGCAGGCCGTGCTCTCCAAATCATCCGACCGATCGGATTAAGGAAGACGGCATTATCGCTTCCATTCAGCTATTCAGTATTGTTCTGAACGAACTCCTGATTTCCATCGAACCCGCTAGCCATCTGCACATTGAAACCAACTCGATTAATCCTTCTTCCCAAAATCCAACATTTCAAATGTAACCAGCATTTGATTCATTCAATCCGACTCAGCGTAACGCTCCGAGCGGTTGCGGGACGTTACATAAGTAAATGTGAAATAACAGGTCCTTACCGAACTATGCCATCATCATCACTACCCGAAGGCTTGAATAGTGAGTATCATTTCAACATTGGGACTTTGGGTCAGAACTGCTGCTCTATAACGGGAAATTGAGGCCAACCCCTAGATCTAACAACCTTTAATAAGCGAAACAAATATGCACAAGTTTCAACTTATAGCAGGGCAACAAGTTACGAGGAAACCTCCCATATCGCAAATGCATACAAAGATGCAACATATCACAACCAGCTCCTCATCAATTCAAGAAAATTACCGCAACAATTGATGGAACATCTGACTGCCAAGGTTAGCCATGTGATACATGATACATCCATGCCCAGTATCACTGTTTGAAAAGCAAAAACATGGGGAAGCTATTTGCACGTTCTATTTAAAAGTAAGAGTTAATTCCACCAAGCTGTCAAGTAAGATTTGGTAGTGAAAACATGTATGTAGAAAGGAGAAACAAGAAGATAATTAAATGCATTCAAAACCTACCTTGGAATTGATCACTTTCGCTTCCATGGACCTGTATATATGAACTTCATTTACTAGAAACAAGCACAACGGGAGCAAATAGAAAGGGCAAAAGTAACCAAAAATCAACCGTAAATTATAGGGGTTTTCCTTTCAGGCAAGAGGCATAAAGGGAATCGTGGAGGATCTCTAGGAAACATTGATCTAATATGTTCAATCATATCCTCCACTCTTGCAAGAGGATGAGCTCTCTGCATGTTACCAATCTTTTCAATCACAACAGATGGCTCTTCGATCGACTACGAAAGGCAGTTCATATTTCAAAACAGTTAGGTTTCACAGAGCTTGGGGTCGAAGGAAAAAAAGAATTATAAGAGAAAAACATACTATTCCTCTCAGATTCTTACATCTAATAAGATTTCGAATTAGATCTCTGATGTCACAACATGCCAAAAAGTTGACAACAGCTAGCCCAGTTATCTACAGTACAAGGATCAATGAATTCCTGCAAAAGAATATATCATCAGATTTAGAAAAAAAAGTTATCAGAAGTTCCTGAAACAAAATATGGAAAGAGATAACAAATATAAGATAATTAGCACAAAAGAAGACTCCCCTTTAACCTAGGGCACGGTAAAATAACCGGTACCTTCCTAATCGAGATCAAATCTGGGCAAGTAACAAGCATATTCTCAATGCACTTGCAAATATCCTCTTCATGATGCCCTGTATACTTGGAATAACTTTTTGACAAGTAGGTCAGGAAGAACGGTCTGAATGAAAGAACATAGATTCCAGTAATAACTCTTAACATGCATTTGAAATAACTCTAGAATTCTACTAGACCAATTTATCGTTCCTGTTTAGTTAATTAAAGGAGTAAATTCAAGAACAAATTGAGGTTGAATGTTTATGCAGAACAATATATAATATACTATGTGGCTGTCCTCTGCTTGTTTATCTCCAATATCTAGGCTTCATTTGTCGTTTGACATTTCTGTAGATAATAGCTGATCATGAAACTCAATCATGGGACAAGTTAACATATTTCTTCATATCTGGATATGTCTTGACGAAAGCAGTAATTATATTGATATATTGAGTTAGTTGTATAAAGATACTTTTTGTACTTTAACATGTACATGAATTTGTGTGATGATAAGATCATCACACTTGCAGTCTAAGAGGATGTGTGTTAGAGTCAAAGGAACATTCTCACAATAAATTAAGGTCATGAGTGTCTACATCTAATCCTCCAGACCCCGCATAGCTGCAGCCATGGGAACACTCTTTTTGCTTATTAACAAAGCACATTCTGAGTCTAAAACCAATTTGACTAGCTTAATTTAGATTACACTATCAAGTTCTAGTAAATCAAATTGACATCTGAACAGTTCATACCATGTCCTATAGTTTTTATTAGTTGGCATGTTTTCATGACCATGATGCACAAGGATGTTTTTAAAATGTTCAACTTGCAAGTAACAATTTTAATTATTCTAGATAATCAGATCTTATATAGGATTTGACATGTAAAATACACTGCTCAATGAACTTAATATTTATTAGTTGAGGAATCAATCATGTTTTCATGACCATGATGCACAAGGATGTTTTTAAAATGTTCCACTTGCAAGTAACAATTTTAATTATTCTAGATAATCAGATCTTATATAGGATTTGACATGTAAAATACACTGCTCAATGAACATAATATTTATTAGTTGAGGAATCAATTATTTTAGAAATGGTTAGAAGGCTATTAAGGATTGTATCATAGATTACAGACCTGAAAATAATCAGATGAGAAAAGAAAGAATTGACCGAGTCTCGTGAGAAAACTATTGGAATACTGGATGTTAGACTTCATGGATACATTAGCAATATATGATTGGGACTCCACCAAGAACAATTGGAACACTTGGTCCATAATAAAAGAAATTAGGTTAATCTCAAGGATGTTAGACTTGATAAATACATCTGAATTCGTCGAAAGAATTTTTTTTGATCTACTAGGTAACAACCATGGCTAGATATAAGCATCATGTAGCATGTTCTGTCAACTTTCCATTCCAAGTAGAATAATAATACCTCTGTCTAAGAGGCTACAGGTTTTCCCTGCAATCTAGGCACTGAACTGTAATCTAAATCATGGTTGAAAAATATGTGACACAACAGGCTTAAGAAGTTCAATTATCACATAGTTTTTGCATCCATCCATCAAGTTGATGCAAAGTCCTTATTAGATTGAGAATCAAAGCAGAATTTGAATCTTAAATTTGCTCGACTTTGCACCAGATACACAACAAATTTATAGAGTATAAGGGCTAGCATTAAATTATTATTTCATATCATAACTATCAAAATAGGAGTTTATTGACAAAGGTTTGGGGTCAAATAAATACCAAAGAAAGTAGGAAGTTTTTAAAAAATCCAAAGGTCCTGATAGATCAGAACCAACCACCAAAAAATGACCCAAACTTCGAATTCCTAATAACGAAGTGGAATTACCAATAAATTTTGGTTGTTTGATTATCTAAAATAGCAATTCCATAAGAATCAAAACCGATCGGATACCTAGATCCAAACTCCCAACCCTAAAAATGGAGAAGATTGAGACATGATAGTTACCAGCCGTGGAGATATCTAAAGCTCGTGTAGAAGGTCAGGATCCCAGCGTGACACCGAAACAGGAGCTTGGAGGCGAAGCCGTGCTCCATGGGGACGAGGAGGAGGAGGTTACTACGAATGATAGTTAGGAGAGCCCAACCCAGAGCCGACGGTGAAGAGATGCTTCATCACGCGATCGAGAAGGAGGTTCCAGATGAAGGAGACGGGATGGTCGCGATGAAGTGCAGAAGGAAGCGGAGGACCGGAATCGAGACACCAATCGCCACCGCCATTGACGAAATCCCCAACTCCATGGCTAGTTTGGAGAGAAAGATAAAGAAATGGTGGTAGAAATTTTTTATCAAGAGGCAGAGAGGGTCTCCGCGCAGGGATCCAGCGGAGAGGGGAGAGGAATTTGGATTAAAAATGAGGGCGGGAGTTTTTCTTTTCTTTTTTTTCATTTGTTACTGATTGCAGCTTTTATTTTCTAAATTCTGCATTAGCTTTTGTAACGGTTTTTACCGTCACAAAAGTTATATAATTAATAAATAAATATTTTCGACAATATATAACTATTATCATCTCCTAGCACTACAAAAAGCTCCGGTCTTAACGTCCCTACCAAAGTTGTGCAGCATTTCAAATAAAGTATTATTTACCATATATTATAGTTGCCCTCGCAATTAGACTACTACTTTTGACGGGTACAATACGTCCTCAGAAATAGTAATACCCTTTTTCGAGAACGAATCATTCCGGTCGGAAATAATATTTGCACCAACAACTCCCGCCAATAATTGACATGCTTCAGTGTTCAGAACAACTGCTTACCATCAAATTCACCAAAAAATGGGGTCTTCAAAATTGTGGTAGGAGCGGCTATGAACATAATGAGCGAAAAAATGCTTATGCCTTTGGAGAGAGAGTACTATTGCTAGAACGATGGTTAGGGATAGATGGTCGTTGATAGTGGTGGCGGACTTATATGCTATTATGTATGCTAATGAAAATAAAGGTGGGTTCTCGGTTCAAGAAGTGGTTCTTGCTGAATTCCAGTGTTGTCTCCTTACAACATGTCTTCAATGTTATGTCTCGATTCCTGCCAAACTCTAGTATCCCACATGATCCATATCCTGGCCATATCCCCATAATCCAGTTTGTGCTCCGAAGTCTAATGGATCAAAGTTCTCCGATTGATCTTAGTAGAAGACTTGATTAAACTTTAGGATATTGATAATAGTACTCCTAAATTTCTTAACATAGTCCATAATATCACTCCACCTCGCTATCGAGTTCATCCCTCACATATTCCATATGAATACAGTCATAAAAGTAGAGAGACCATCATGCTGAGTGTCACAACCCGTACCCGGTGGGAGGGTACGAGTATGTGGTTACGTCCAGCCTAAGCCGCATGTCACTACCATATTTAGATGAGGGTATTCTTGTCATTTAGCATACTTATTATTTAGTGATTTAAATATTTATGTTATATTCTACTAATTATTATATTGAGTTATGCTATTTAATTATTTGTTAGTGGGCTAGCCTATTTTATTTGGACTTGTCATTAGTGGACCCATTAGTTTGTCATGACACAATTGAGTCTAACATTGGACTAAGCCCATTAGATCCATTCCCTTTATTAATTAAGGAGATTAAATTAGTTTCATGTAGAATTAGAAGCTTCCTAATATAGCCCTCCCTAATTAAACCTCATGACTAACTAATAGGGGTACCTTGGACATTATACAATGCTTTGAGAGGGGAAAATGGGGGCCGGCCACTTGAAGAGGGTCTCTCTCTCTCTCGCTCTCTCATCTCTCTCTCTCTCTCTCTCTTCTCTCATTAGTTTATTCATTCTAGATCCCTAATTGTGTTCTTCCCAAAATTAACTCATCCCTCCACCAAATTCAACCGAATTCACTCTTATTTCCTCTCAATTTCATCATCTAAGAAGCATTGGAGCTTGAATTGTAAGAAGCACTTGAATGAGGAGAAATTGTTAAGGAGATTGTCTTAATTGTGTCCATTTATTACTTGTAGGGCTACCCATAAGATGAAGAACTAGGTTCATATGACTTGTATTATGAATTCTATATAGTAATTTGTGCCCAATTAGGAAAAATTCTAAAATTAACATATCAAGTGTGTCTCATAAGACCAATTAGATCTAATTAAACTTAGATCAGGGTTGTGGAACTAGGTACGTGTCCACAATTGGACACGAGTAGAGCGTATCATAGTATTTTGTGATACGGTGTGATACGAGGTTTATTTTGGATGATTTGTGTTAATTTCCTTCAAATTCCTTTCAAACTAGTTGTATTAGTTGTTTATAAGTATAATTGATATGTATTATAGGTATTTGTAATGAATTATGGGTTTTGACACTTGGGTTGGGTACGTACCATGAGTATCCTAACTTTACACTCTAAGGGTTTGTCAAAATGCCTAATTGTATACATATAAGTGTAAGTATTTATAAATGTGTGTATATATATATATATATATATATATATATATATATATATATATATATATATATATATATATATATATATATATATATATATATATATATATATATATGGATGCATTATTAGTGATTACATGTATGAATATAGGTATATATATTATAGAGTATATATAAGTCTATCTAAGTGTCTGTGTGTTTGTGTGGAGCTTGTTTAAGTTGTGGTTGATTGTGCTCGGGTTAAAATTATAGCAAGAGTAGAAGCAGTTTGGATAGGGATAGTAGAAGCAACTTTAAGTTGCATTAGGAGTAGTAATATCAGAAGCAGTTAGAGTTTCACTAAGTGTAACTAGAAGGGGGGCTCGAGTATCACTTATACCCAGATTATTATAGTAGCAGCAACAGGCCAACATGTAGAGCAGTTGCAGCAGTAGCTGTAAGAAGGAGACTATGTTGCAGTAGTATGGAGGATCTTGTGATGATGTGCAGTTGGGGTGAGAGTTATTATTAATATTAGGATATACTGTATCAGGATTAGATTGTGCTCGGATTTAATAAGAATCACAACAGCAGTAGCAGCAACTATATAGGTGGTAATGTGTAGGGGATTTGTGACTAATGTATGGTGTGTGTGATGGAATTAAGAGGGGGTGTCAGGTTTAACATGAAGTAGCAGCAGTAGCAGTCTAGACTTGAGAGGGGTATCGAGTATCAGTGGCAAGGTGCAAGGGTATATAGCAGCAGCAGTACACGAAGAATAGGGAGATGCTCAATAGCATATGGAAGCAACTTTTGTTGCCACAAAAACTAAAGTTAGAGAAGCAGCAACAGTAACACCAAGGTAGTTGGATGTTGTAGCAACCAGTGAAGGGGGAGTGGGAATGCATCACGAGTACACTGCAAATACAGTAGTCAAGTGTCAGCAGTAATATGAAGGTAAGTATAATGAGGAAAATCCTGAGTGTGCTGCATGTGGCTATGAGTGTGTGTTGGCTCTAGAGTATATAGTATAAGTATTAGTTAGGATAAATGTTAGTTCTAGTATTACCTTAAGATACACCAAGGTAATACTGGATATTGTCTTTATCTTTATGTATGGGTAATGGGTGATAAGAGGGTCACTAAGTAGTGATACCAAGATGGCTCAAAGCCAAGGTAATCATGTAGATTTGTAGTAGCTAAGAGGTAACTAGTGTTGTATATATATATATATATATATATATATATATATATATATATATATATATATATATATATATATATATAGTGTATCTTTTTATACTTATTAGCTATGGTACTCTAGTATCCTAATATAGCTAGTATAGCTTAGATAAGTAGTGTGTGGACCCAATAATCTAGAGTTGGACTCATACAACCTATAAATAGCTAGTTTGACCAAGTTTTACTAGTATGACCTAGTCTTGACCTAAAAAAGCATATTTAGTGCATTTAGCTCATTTCTCATTCATTACACCCATTAACATGCCATTCATATATAGGTGTGTGACACCATCTCGGATATCGAGATATATTATTTTATTAGGACCACAAGCGAATACATTCTCTGATAGTTTCCTTATTTGATTATCTCTATGTTTCATGTATTTAGTATTGAGATATTTGATTCCTGATACGATGGTTTCACGGAATGGTATACGTGGATCTTGGTCATGAGATGTTATTGTTGTGATGACTCAGTGATCACCGTGTCGTGCTTCGTGATTATTCAATGATTACCGTGATATCTTAGTGATTATATAGACAGTGATCATAGTGCATAATATTATAGACAGTGCAATGTGATATACATGTTATAATATATTGTAATTTGGATCTTTGTACTAGTCGGTGATTAGGGAAGTATTAGTGGATATGTGATCATACCTTAGAGCCTGTGATTTAGTATAACCCGTGATAGTTAGCAGATCATGCAACTCACGTATGATCACGGTAGCTCACCTTTTATATATAGCCCGTGCTAGGCCCAAGCTGATCACATTATCTTACTAATATTTCAAGGAATATTTACTATATTATTTTCTTTATTCCAGTTTATTACATTATTGTTCCTCACCATATTGTTCTGAGTTCTTTTTATTATTTACCATGATGTTTCTTTTCATGATATATGCTAGTTCAGTTACTTCCATCATTAATTTTATTGCTATTGATGTTTCATAGTTTCTGTCAATTATTGGAACTTCTATTGGGTTGTACTTCGCTCCAATTTCGACAAAATATATTTTTTAAATAATTCATTAAAGCACTGGTGTCCTACGCACTACGGGTCATAAGATGGAGAGCCTGCTGAAATAGCACCCGTAGAGCCTATTGAGATAGTACCAGCAGTCGATGAGACTTAGCTAGTTTATTTATGATATTGTATATGTCAGTTTGAATTTGGCATTGTATTATATTTATGATTATTGTGTTGAGATTAGACTTGGACTTCTGATGTATTATGACTTTATTTCTTTCCTTCTATTCCATATTGTGTCATATATTACTCTAGTTTATTATTGTGATTGAGTATTATTTACCTTTATCATATTATCATATTATCCTTTAATTGGAGGTTGAGATATCTTAAAAATATATTATATATATTGTGTGAGATGTTTAGATAGTATTATGGACCTACACAGCGTTCTATCGTCTATGCTGAGGTGTATGCTGGACGTACCCACGTACTCGTAATCTTACACCTGGTGCGGGTCGTGACACCGCAGTATCGATGGTAGAATGTTGTCTAAGTCAACAATACTATCGAACATCTCACACAATATAAATAATGAATATATCAATGATATCTCAACTCCAAATAGAGGACAAAATGAAAATATGATAACCAATACTCCATCACAATAAAACTAGAGAAAGATATGGCATGATATAGAATAGAATAAATAAATCACAGAGTCACAAATACAATTCAAGTCCAAGTCTAATAGTCTAAGCACAAATAGTCTCAATATCTCCTCTATATAAAGCCAAAACTAGGCTTCACCGTGAAAAATTTTCATTCCAAAAATACCCTTCAACATATTTAGTAATTAAAAGAATACCTACAATAAATTCCACTAACAACCATTTAAGAGATGCAATAATGACAACCATTTAAGGAAATCAAAGGGTTTATGCTACTTGCTAAGTCTTTTAAATTGTTACCAAAGAATTTGAGAGGTTGAACCATTAACCTATATAATTAAAAGCAGTAGAAATAAACTAACTCATCAACATCATTCACTCTAATATACGTGCAAAGCACATGCATATATACTAGTATAAATATAATATGCCAAAATGTCTAGCCTAGAGATATATCTAGTATAATAAGGAATAAAGCTAAATCTGTCATGCCCTAGTCCCAAAATACGTAGGACTAAAAATACGTAACAGGCCATCTACGTATCAAGTGGACTCCAGCATATCTCGAATACGTATAAGCTGTCTAGAGAGAAAATATATCTATATTAAATGTCAAGTCAAGTATCTCAATCCACATAAAATAAATACCAAGAATAAAAAATATGTTTCATGGTCTGCAGCCCACTGGCATATATGTTCGAATAGACCCAAATGAAGATTTTGAGTCTATCAAAACTAGGCTATATCAGCAGGACAGTGTGAATAAATAAACGTAACTCCGATAGAATAATTTAAGTACCTGGTACCATTGCCCGCATGACAAGGCGAAACACATCAGCAGGTCCAGACAACTCCTCAACCGTCTATGATACAAAACTAGCAAGGGACCAGGTCCTCGGATGGACGTAACAAGGTACAAAAAACAATATGCCAATGTAATAGTAAAATAATAAGCATTATGCTCAAGGGTATCTATCATAACCTGCTATGTGAATGCATATGAGAACAATACTCGTGCGCTAGACCATCGATGTACAAATCGATGTAAATATTCAGGCTCCGTCAGGGAACCTGTAGTAACATGACAAAATCTGGAACTCTCATAAGAGCTCACGGTAACGTAGTGAATAGTAGTAGCCCAACGTCCCGAGTATGCTCTCCACACCCAATATAACCTCGTATCTCATGTCTATAACATCTCATGTCCATAAAATGTAAGATAAATGACTAACTATGTCGCGAGTCAATGTGTAAACCCCCGATTTTGCAAGAAATTTTAATCTTGGATTTTTCCAATTTTTCTGGAATTTTCTGGGAATTTTCTGTAATTAAAATCAGGGTTCTTAATTATTGAATGATTTTTAATTGTTAATAAATAATATTAAAATATTATGGAAATAATATTTTTGGGTGTAAAATGGAAAACTGGACTTAGGGTAATTTTTTTGGAATTTATCGGACCCCGGACCTAATTTTAAATCACCTAAAACTATTTATTTAATTAATTAATTAATTAGTTATTAATTAATTATTATTACTATTATTATTAATATTAATTCTAATTTAATTTCCGGCCCAAGCCCAGCCCGCTCGGCCCGTTACCCAGCCGGCCCACTGGGCCTGACCCGCTGACCGCTACCGGGTCGGGTCGGGTCTGCCCAGACCCGACCCACCGCCTCCGACCCGTTTCCCCACCCCAGCCCCGCGCGACCCGCTCTGCCGCCCGCGTCCTCCGCCGACCGCCCCGCGCCGCCCGCATCCCTCGGCGCTGCCCGCGGCCACGCGCCCCCGACCCCCTCGCTGGCCGCCGCCTTGCTCGGCCCCACGCCACCGGCCTCCCCCTATTTAAAACCCTAGACCTTTCCCCTCCCCCGGCCATCAGCCTCCGCTCCGCCCGTTGCGCCACCACTCGCCACCACGCCGCCACGCCCACCGCCACCGCCGCCCGTCCTCGCCGGCGACCACCTTCCTCCTCCTCTCCTTCCCCGTCGACGATCCCGACAGCAGCACCAGCAGCAGCAGCAGAAACGCCTCGCCGCAGCGCCTCCGGCCGGCTCCGCCCGTCCCCCGCCCGCTCCGGCGCGCCACCCGCGCCGCTCCTCCGGCCCGCCTCCGGCCTCGGCGCCTCAGCTCCGCCTCCGGCGAGCGGCGTCCCTGAACCCTAACCCAAATTCAATGGGACACGGCCTGTGTCGTGTCGGACACGACACGGACACGAGGAAACCCTAGTTTTCGGAACCCGGTTAAGGTGCGTGTAGTTTCTTGCTCGTAGCTCGGATTTCAATTCCGTAAATTGCATTGTGAAGCCTGTAGAACCCTCTCGGTGTCCGGACAAACTGTTCGGAGCACCGCGTCCTGTGGTGATCGCACACCGCGATCCAAAAACAGGAAAAACCAGACCCTGTTTCACCCCGGAACTGAGTACGCCCCGCCAAACGGGATGACTTGGTCGCGCACGGTCTTCACAGATACGTGCGCACCGTCGATACGGACGTGTGAGAATTCGCGGAAGCTGATTCGGGTGTGCGTGCACACCGGAATCAACGCATATCCGCGGACATCGCCCCGTATCCGCCTTTTCTGCAATTCGCCCTAACTTCTTGTACACACGTCGGATTGAGACAAAACTTGCGCCATCGGACTCGTAGCGATACGCTGGTCCTGTGGGTCAAGTTTGGTTCGATTCTGAGAACGTTGACGAAATCGCGTGTCGTGGGCCCCACAGGCCCCGCTCGACGGGCGATTTTGTGAACGGCTCATCGGAATTCAATTCTGAAAGTTCCGTTGGGTTCGTATCAGCGTTCCTGACCTGTTGACACTAAGTTTGGTGAATTTGAAGACCTTTGACCCGGACGCATTTTTCGGTGCAAAGCGGGCCCAACGGCGGACCCCGTTTTGACCCGAAACTGTCGTTTTTGTCCTTGTCTCCAAATTAGACCCAAGGACAGGCGTTTCTAGCTATTTGACATCTTCTGAGCATTATGGTAATGTCTATTTTAGCTTTTGGACTCATCTCTAGAATTTTTCCCCGAGAGCCAATATTAATCGGATCCAAACAAACAGGCAAGTACCTGCACTTCAAGTTAATCTTTATATATTGTGATAATTAATTCCCTGCCATACATGTACCCTTGATGTTTACACCTAGTGTTAGAAATATTGAATTTCATGTCTTGAATATTGGAGTTCATGTCTTATTTTTCATGTCGGGTGGGAGAATACTGAAAGGCATGTAGCTTACCCTGACTCTTGCCATGATTAATAGCTGTTGGTACACGACTGTCCATCAGCCGGATCTCGATTATTCGTGATTAATAGCCGTCTATGGCAGCCGGTTTAACCATATAGGCCCCTACATGCCAACTAGGTATTCTAAATACACAAGTTCACACACATAGTTTCTTGTCTGGTTACAGTTCCTATTGTCTGGTGGTATTTCATTTTCCTGTCACCTTGTTCCTGTTTTACTCATGACCCTGTCTTACAGCAATTAACTCTTAGTTATTGTTACTATTTAGTTATACATATCCTCAGCATGATACCTGTCAGTTCTTTTAATTGTCATAAATATTTAGTTTAATCTTGTTGTGCATTGTGTACTTTGCTCCTTTCCTGACTGGATCCGTTGTTTTTAGGCGATGATGAGAACCTTGCCCCTACCTATTATGATCCCTATGAGGTAGCAGATGACACAGTTAAGAAGCCGGTTCCTACTCCGGAGACTACCTTTGAGGAGGAGTAGCCAGTTAGTTATTATTTTATTTTCTTTCAGCACATACTCGGATTTGTCCCCGATTTATCTTCTGGCTTGTATTAACTGTGGTTTAGTTGTCACAGATTAAACATTATGAAATCTTAGCATTCTTTTTCCTGTTATTTTCCTTGTCTATTTACTTTTGTGGATGAGATAGACTTTATATTACCTGTGATTATGCCCTAGACAGCGTACTACCGCCGACACTGCGGCATAGGCTGGACGTGCCCACGCACTCGTGCCCGAATATCCGGGTGCGGGTCGTGACACGTTTTTGTGGTGGCCCATGCAGGTCCAACGACTAAATTGTTCGGTTTCAATTCAGGGACCGAACAGGCCTGCAATAAAGCTAGGATAAGTTTATAGGATCTCATCCACTTGCTTGAATCATTTTTGATATCTGTATCGTATTCGAACTAATATGAACTTGCATCTTGCCTTGATTCCTGTGCGCCTCTTATTGGTTATTTTGGATACAGGGAGATGGACCCACAAGCCAGCAACGAGACTCATGCAAAAATACCACAAACCGTTGTGATTACCCCAGGAAACGATGTGATACCAGTCGGTGAAGGCCAATCATCACAAGGCAGTCAAGCAAGTCAGCCTGCCTCAATAATCCGTCAAGATGGCGTTCCACCCTCGACGCAGCCTATTCCACCGATGCCTTCTTTCCCACCGGGACCGCCTATGGACGAACAGCAGATGTTCCGCATGTTCTACATAATGATGCAAGCCTATCAGAAGGTTCAACAAGAAACTCAGCAAAACCAAGCGGAGAACTTCATCGAAAGAATTAGCTCGGAGTCACGTAAGCCAAGCAGTTCAAATGCAATTACCTTCGACGAGAACGTCCTTACTGCAGCACGACCTGTGGAGTGCACCACAAGGATCGAGTCTAGCCGAAAGCGGCCGTATGCGTCAGCACCAGACCAAGCACAACCGGAAAGAGCTGCAAAGTGACCACAGATGAATCCAACCCAAGGGCAGAACCAACGAGCTCCCATTTGTGGCTATTGTCGAAAACAAGGTCATATTTGGAAGGATTGTAGAAAGAGGCTAGGTGTTTGTCTACTTTGTGGATCAGCAGCACATCAAGTGAGGGACTGTGCAGCTGCTCCAAGAACACGGACAAGCTTACGCGATGACCGTGGAGAACGTGCAGACTCTTAGAGTCACTAATGCACGTAAGTGATTCCTTTTAGCTGCCCTTCTAGTATTGTTTAGCCCGCGCCTATTGGTTCGTGACCTCAACCCCAACCTAGTAATTTTAAAAAAAAAAACTTGCTAATAACCTGGTATGTTTTATATCTGATAATTGTAGAGTCTTCTGTTATTTTGCTTATTATGTGAATTTAAATTTTGTACCTCCTTTCATCATCATCTAGTGCACTTAATTTTGATGTGCTTTGTTTATGCTGCTATTCTATAGCCTAGTTTTGCAAGCTTACTCTTTATCAGGCTTGTTCATGACACGTGTATTATTGGACGCGTACACTAATACAAGTGTCTGTTCAGAATCAGTGTATTACGGTCTGATCAACCTTAGTGCATTTTGATTCGCACTTCGTACGACTCCTTTACGTGGATTGAGATACGTAGTGATTAGTAGACAAACATACTTGACCTAGACATGCTGAGCATATCGTATCAGTTACATAACTAAACTAATACGAGCATGCGAATAAATGACTACCAGAATAGAACCTCAATCCATAACCGCCTGACAAATCCCACTAGAATTCTTTAAACGCCTTGATCCCTATACTTCTGTTCTATCACCCCGCCCTTGAACTCTTTATTATTGATCCTCGTCTTCCCCTATTTTGGGAAGACGAAATCCTGTGCTTGGTATAAGTTTGATACATAGATAGTAATAGATATGTCACATAGGCCGATCATATATTTGAGGATTAACCTTTCGTAATTGAGGACATATCACATGTGATATGATCGGCGTTGAAGTTCGAGGATTGAATGACATGAGTAACCATATTAAGGTATATAGTCTTTTGTGATGAATGGGTAAACTCTAAGTTGGGTAGCAATGCATTTGTCAACTCGAGAGGAATGTCTTTTGGATTGTGACCGAGTAAGGTTAAATTGGAAGAAGCAAGCCATTCTAATTTTTGAAAATTTAGAGGGGTGACTAAGATGATTAATGAATTGATATCGAGGACCCAATAGTTATATCCTAAGTACATGATTTAAATTTTTGGAATAATGGAGATAAAATCATCAATTTGAATTTAGAGGATATATAATTCAGACTTGAACATTTGTGGACTACACTTAAAGTATTTTTTTTAATGCTTTGAATTAAGAATTAAAATCGGTGGTTGGACTACCTAGTTAGATTATTGAGGATGTAAATGTAATTTAAAAGGTTGAAACATACAAATATTGTTGGACTCGAATCACTTCTAGAGGAATTATGATAATTATAATCGTGAGGCAAAGTCATGTGCAAATCTTGAAAATGCTATATGGACTTAATCTAAAATCTGCCTGTGGGAAATTTGAGAAAGTAAGAAGTAATAACCCTAGGTTGAATCTTGATTGGAATAGTAGTCGTCTTAACCTTGAAGTGATTGCAGCGGACATGATTAGGATTTAAATTTTTGCAAGGAGACTGCGATTGATGTACGTGAAGGATTTACAGATTATGGCTTAATTTTAAATTTCGAGGACGAAATTTTTATAAGTTGGGTAGATTGTAAACCCCCGATTTTGCAAGAAATTTTAATCTTGGATTTTTCCAATTTTTCTGGAATTTTCTGGGAATTTTCTGTAATTAAAATCAGGGTTCTTTATTGAATGATTTTTAATTGTTAATAAATAATATTAAAATATTATGGAAATAATATTTTTGGGTGTAAAATGGAAAACTGGACTTAGGGTAATTTTTCTGGAATTTATCGGACCCCGGACCTAATTTTAAATCACCTAAAACTATTTATTTAATTAATTAATTAATTAGTTATTAATTAATTATTATTACTATTATTATTAATATTAATTCTAATTTAATTTCTGGCCCAAGCCCAGCCCGCTCGGCCCGTTACCCAGCCGGCCCACTGGGCCTGACCCGCTGACCGCTACCGGGTCGGGTCGGGTCTGCCCAGACCCGACCCACCGCCTCCGACCCGTTTCCCCACCCCAGCCCCGCGCGACCCGCTCCGCCGCCCGCGTCCTCCGCCGATCGCCCCGCGCCGCCCGCATCCCTCGGCGCTGCCCGCGGCCACGCGCCCCCGACCCCCGCGCTGGCCGCCGCCTTACTCGGCCCCACGCCACCGGCCTCCCCCTATTTAAAACCCTAGACCTTTCCCCTCCCCCGGCCATCAGCCTCCGCTCCGCCCGTTGCGCCACCACTCGCCACCATGCCGCCACGCCCACCGCCACCGCCGCCCGTCCTCGCCGGCGACCACCTTCCTCCTCCTCTCCTTCCCCGTCGACGATCCCGACAGCAGCACCAGCAGCAGCAGCAGAAACGCCTCGCCGCAGCACCTCCGGCCGGCTCCGCCCGTCCCCCGCCCGCTCCGGCGCGCCACCCGTGCCGCTCCTCCAGCCCGCCTCCGGCCTCGGTGCCTCAGCTCTGCCTCCGGCGAGCGGCGTCCCTGAACCCTAACCCAAATTCAATGGGACACGGCCTGTGTCGTGTCGGACACGACACGGACACGAGGAAACCCTAGTTTTCGGAACCCGGTTCAGGTGCGTGTAGTTTCTTGCTCGTAGCTCGGATTTCAATTCCGTAAATTGCGTTGTGAAGCCTGTAGAACCCTCTCGGTGTCCGGACAAACTGTTCGGAGCACAGCGTCTGTGGTGATCGCACACCGCGATCCAAAAACAGGAAAAACCAGACCCTATTTCACCCCGGAACTGAGTACGCCCCGCCAAACGGGACGACTTGGTCGCGCACGGTCATCACAGATACGTGCGCACCGTCGATACGGACGTGTGAGAATTCGCGGAAGCTGATTCGGGTGTGCGTGCACACCGGAATCAACGCGTATCCGCGGACATCGCCCCGTATCTGCCTTTTCTGCAATTCGCCCTAACTTCTTGTACACACGTCGGATCGAGACAAAACTTGCTCCATC
The DNA here is from genome assembly GCA_036927795.1 of Iris macrosiphon. Taxonomy (NCBI): domain Eukaryota; kingdom Viridiplantae; phylum Streptophyta; class Magnoliopsida; order Asparagales; family Iridaceae; genus Iris; species Iris macrosiphon. Next base: position 40,758,720 of record JAYESA010000008.1, on the reverse strand, counting down.
GGACTCGTAGCGATACGCTGGTCCTGTGGGTCAAGTTTGGTTCGATTTTGAGAACGTTGACGAAATCGCGTGTCGTGGGCCCCATAGGCCCCGCTCGACGGGCGATTTTGTGAACGGCTCATCGGAATTCAATTCTGAAAGTTCCGTTGGGTTCGTATCAGCGTTCCTGACCTGTTGACACTAAGTTTGGTGAATTTGGAGACCTTTGACCCGGACGCGTTTTTCGGTGCAAAGCGGGCCCAACGGCGGACCCCGTTTTGACCCGAAACTGCCGTTTTTGTCCTTGTCTCCAAATTGGACCCAAGGATAGGCGTTTCTAGCTATTTGACATCTTCTGAGCATTATGGTAATGTCTATTTCAGCTTTTGGACTCATCTCTGGAATTTTTCCCCGAGAGCCAATATTAATCGGATCCAAACAAACAGGCAAGTACCTGCACTTCAAGTTAATCTTTATATATTGTGATAATTAATTCCCTGCCATACATGTACCCTTGATGTTTACACCTAGTGTTAGAAATGTTGGATTTCATGTCTTGAATATTGGAGTTCATGTCTTGTTTTTCATGTCGGGTGGGAGAATACTGAAAGGCATGTAGCTTACCCTGACTCTTGCCATGATTAATAGCTGTTGGTACACGACTGTCCATCAGCCGGATCTCGATTATTCGTGATTAATAGCCGTCTATGGCGGCCGGTTTAACCATATAGACCCCTACATGCCAACTAGGTATTCTAAATACACAAGTTCACACACATAGTTTCTTGTCTGGTTACAGTTCCTATTGTCTGGTGGTATTTCATTTTCCTGTCACCTTGTTCCTGTTTTACTCATGACCCTGTCTTATAGCAATTAACTCTTAGTTATTGTTACTATTTAGTTATACATATCCTCAGCATGATACCTGTCAGTTCTTTTAATTGTCATAAATATTTAGTTTAATCTTGTTGTGCATTGTGTACTTTGCTCCTTTCCTGACTGGATCCGTTCTTTTTAGGCGATGATGAGAACCTTGCCCCTACCTATTATGATCCCTATGAGGTAGCAGATGACACAGTTGAGAAGCCGGTTCCTACTCCGGAGACTACCTTTGAGGAGGAGTAGCCAGTTAGTTATTATTTTATTTTCTTTCAGCACATACTCGGGTTTGTCCCCGATTTATCTTCTGGCTTGTATTAACTGTGGTTTAGTTGTCACAGATTAAACATTATGAAATCTTAGCATTATTTTTCCTGTTATTTTCCTTGTCTATTTACTTTTGTGGATGAGATAGACTTTATATTACCTGTGATTATGCCCTAGATAGCGTACTACCGCCGACACTGCGGCGTAGGCTGGACGTGCCCACGCACTCGTGCCCGAATATTCGGGTGCGGGTCGTGACACAATGTGTAGATATACTCATGTCAACTATCTCAAGTCATGAATCCTAAATCCTGACACAGAAGCTGGGAACCTCGAATGTCTCAAGTAAGGCTTTTGTACATGAAAGTCTTGTCCAATGCCATAAGGTATATCGTGCAAGAGTTAGCATGAACAAGACAATGCAACGACAATGCAACTAACTATACACGACTCTGCGAACAAATGTCAACACTCGAATACAACTCAGACGCTAAGTATCACAACGGCCCTAGAGTCACAATATAGTACATGCAACCAACAAGAAGTATAATAAAATAGTAATAGCATAGAGCACATAATACTGGAACAAAGGTAATGTACACTTGCCTATGCCCTGGAGGATGGTATGACTAAGTCCAGGTAACAAGCTAGTTACGCCAACTACTCCCAAAAAGGTAGAATATGTGCGAACGTCTACGAACGCTGGAAAAAAATCTCCAACATTTCCAAAATATGAGAAATAGATATTGTGCGCAGCGAGCGTGAACGATGAACAAATCGATAGGCTGATTGGCATGTTTGAAAATCAACAAGAACGATTCAATACCCAACAAGATCGATTTGAGGCTTAGCAGCAACGGGCGGATGCTGGAGCCATAGCACAACAGAAGCAGTTGGACTATTTGACTCAGATAGTGACAACCTTGGTTGCCAATAGCAGTGCATCGGGAACCGCCACGACACCCGTGGCAGCCGTACCCGCACCTCGAGAAGCAGGCCTAGCAGAAGCAGATGAGCCTCCACAGGCGGTCAGGAAATCTATCTTTAAAGGTGCTGAGTTTCTGAAGTTGAACCCTCCTGAGTTCGAAGGCAGGGCCGCATGTGATAAGGTGATGGACTGGGTCGCCAAGCTGGAGGACTTGTTCGAATTTGCTGGGATACCTGTGAACAAGAGGGTGGCGTGTGCAGTCATGCAGTTGCGGCTACGAGCACACGATTGATGGCAGATCAAGGAGCTAGATCTTGCCACAGAGTGCCAAGACGATAAAATCACTTAGAGAATGTTCAAAAAAGCATTCCAGGAGCAATACCTTCCACCTGTCATCATACAGAGAAAGGAAGATGAGTTTACCAAACTTAAGCAAGGGAGCAAGTCCATCGAGAACTATGAGTCAGAATTCTCCAAACTTGCTAAGTTTGCTAGCTCGTTGATTTCCTGACGAGAAGGCCCGTACACACAGATTTATAAAGGGTTTGAATGATGGCCTCAAAAAAGATGTTATAACCCGTGAATGTACCTCCTACATGAAAGCATTTGAGGCAGCGGTTCAGAACGAGCAATATGCGCCATGGAGTGCTTCCGAGAGGGCGCCAGTTGCTCAAAACCCTCCTGTCAAAAGATACCAAGATGGGGAGAAGAAGACAGAATGTGAGTAGCACCCTGCTCAAGAGTGCACTGTCACTACCACATTTTAGGAAAAAGGGTATTTTAGTAATTTCCTATTTAAATAAATATTGTGCATGGTAAATAATTTTTGTTGTATTATTTAATTGTTGTTGGATGTTATTTAATTATTTTGGACTTATTTTAGTAGACCCAACTAGTGTAGTTTGGACCCATGGACCAACATGAATTAAATAGTTAGATTTGGCCCATTTAGAAAGCCCATGGTTAAGGAGATGGATTAAATTAATTAAGTGATTAGACTAGAAGCTTCCTTCCTTAATTATTTCTTCATGAGAGGCCCCAAGGGGTACATTGGATATTTTACAATTGCTTGGGAGAGGGGCAAGGCCGGCCTATTAAAAGAGGGGGAAAATTTCTCTCTCCTCTCATTTTCATTCCAAATCTAGATCTAGAATTTCCACTCCCAAATTCCCTCCATTCCCATTCCAATTCCCTACCAAATTCATTCCAAATTCTTTCCAATTCACCATTAGAGAAGGAGGAAGCAAGGATCTAGAAGAAGGAAGCAAGGATCTATAAAGAGGAGCAAGGATCTACAATTTGGAAGCAAGTTCTCCTCAATTGGAGATTTCATTGGGAATCCATCTCCCAATAGGTATAATTCAGATTTTTCTCATTTAAATAGCTTCTAAATCTGAGATTTAATCATGTAAAATCAACCTATATGTATGTACTACCCATAGGACTTTGTTTTGTGTTCATAGAAGACCCATGGAGAAAGTTATGGTGCTTTTTGTGTTAATTTTGTTGGAATTCCGAATTTACATTTTGTTGTGTGTATCAATTGATCCTATAGATCAATTGGACATGAACTTATGTGTTTGGGGCTAGTGTCGTGTCCATAATTTGGTACATGTGGTTCGTATCCCAACTATTTGGTGATACGTGTCATTTTGGGGGTTTTCCCTCCGACACGGGGCTTTGAACATATCGTATTTTGACACAGACACATAGATCTACTTTTGACACTTTGATTTATTCATAAATATTATTTGTGATTTGTTTGTATCCTTCGGGGTGTAATTGGTTGTGTGTTGGACTCGTGTCACATGCGTATCCTAGATCTAGTGGAATACGGTGTGATACTCTCCAATTGTGTGGATTTTTGAATAGATCTAATTATGTATGGTTTAAATTCTTCAATTATAATTAGTAAATATATATAGATATTATATATTTATTTTGTGTATTTATTATAGTAATTATTGTAGCATAGATCTATATATTTTTGTGTGTGCTAATATGATGTACAAATATAATATGTAGCTTTCTTGCATGTAATTATATACGTACTTATGTTAATAGTATAAATTATACATAAATGTTTTATAAAATATATTTATGTGTTTAATTGTGTAATTATATTATTTATAATTATTATGTAATTATTTGTATATTAATGTATATATTTTAGGTGTGCTTCTAGCCATGTAAAATATGAACATTAATATGTGCATGTGTTGTAACTATTAGTATTTAATTATAAGTTTATATGTGCATATATATATATAAGTATATAATTATTTATTTATATATATGTATTATGATTATTATTGCATATATATATTTATATATATATATATATATTTTTATATTTTTATTTGTTTTGGTGACAGTGGGTTTGTGACAGTAAAACTGTCGCTAAATAGGCGGGTTAGCAGCAGCCGCTGTAGCCCACTGTGCATTAATGACAGTTCTGTCATTAATGCTGCGGGCGGGATCTTAGCAGCAGTGGCGACAGTTTTCGGTGACAGTTGATTAACTGTCACCAATGCAGCAGCAGTGGGTTTTATTACACAGTGGCTTTTGCGACGTTTTCTGTGACAGTTGAGACTGTCACTATAAGCTGTTTTAATTAAATTGTATTTTTAACTCCCTATTTTCAGTGACGCTTTGGCAGTTTTAAATTATATTTTATATATTATTATTGTATATATATATATGTGTATATATATGTGTTTTGTGAGGTATAATATTTGTAATAATATATTATGTTATTTGTATACATATTGGTTTGTATATATATTATTTTAGGGTATATATTATTTGTATTAGTAGTATACTTTGTGTGAGTATGATTTGGGATCTAATTTTTATTCCTAAATTGTTGTATTTTATTTCTATATTATTTATATAGATTTCTTGTGAGATTGACCTTGATTTGACTTTAGTTGACTTTAGAGTTGACCATAGTTGACTTTTGACTTAGAATTTATTTTTGACCTAGGAGTTGACTAGTTTGACTTGTTCTCTTTCCGGGACCTTGTTTTAATGTGGTATTCCATATCTAGGTCTTCGAGGCACCGAGTCAGACATCTGTGAGACTGTTCTTTGGATTTCAGGCGAGTACATTCTCTGATAGTTTCTCATTTATGATATCCTCTATGTTCACTGTATCTAGAATAGATATCCATGTTCTCTTGACACTATGGTTACACGGATTGGTATATCCGGATCTCGTCATGAGATGTTATTCCTTGGTATATGGTGTATATGGTGCAAGTATTGTTTCATTGGTTATCTTGTACATGTACAGACACCGATTCTCGGGGAGACTAGCTATCTTCTTGGGGAATCTAGTGCCATAGCATACCGTGGTTGGATCTATTATACCAGTTGGGGGTGGGGGTATTAGTATAGATATGTGATCAAATCCCTATTGAATAAAGTATTGGTAAGCGAATAGTGTTGATCATGCACCGCACGTATGATTAGCCAGGCCGTATTGTATCTTGCCCAAGTCGATCACATGTTAAGCTAGTACTCACACACTTAGTCATTAGTATTATTGTTTCATTGGCATATTGTTCATTATTGTATTTCTTTCCAGTATTTTCTTATTGTCTATATATCTCTTGTATCTATTTTGTGCATCTTGTTTATCCACAGCTATTTACTGTTACATAGTTTTTATCATGGATTAGAACTGCTGTTAGAGATGTACTCTGCTCCTTTCCTGACTGGATATATTTTTCCAGATGACACTGAGGAGTACCCTACCTATTATGGACCCCAGGATATTGTGGGTTTAGATTCGGAGATCCTGACTCAAGAGGGACTTATCCCAACTGAGATAGTTAACCCTGGAGTGTAGCTTGTAGTATGATAGTATTCTTTTGTACTGGATTTGTCTCCAGCTTATTTTGTTACTCTTCAGACTCATTGATGTATTATTTTAAACTCATGAGTTGATGACTATTCTATTCTTATCTGATCCGTGCTCATTCTATCTTAGTTCTGTGATTGAGTATTCTATCATTATTGGTGGTTCATTACTTTAGATAGACTATCTAGACAGCGTTCTACCGCCGATTCTGCGGCGTAGGCTGGGCGTTATTTCCGACTAGTATCCTTACATCGGGTACGGGTCATAACACATTTTTGGTGGTGGCCCATGCAGGTCTAGCTTCACAAGTATGTGATGTCGTGGTAGTGCGACAACTTAGTTGTACTACTGCGAGCCTGCAATAGGATATAGGATATAGGCTGAGATACTCAATCACATCTAGGAAAATTCTTTTGATTCAACTATTCTCCTTTGATATTGATACTTGATCTCTTAAACTATCCTTTCCTTGATGTCTTACATCTTGTGCCATATTGATTCTTTCTTTCGCTTTGTCTCAAGATGCCGCCTAAGACTAGATCACAACAGGGGAGAGCAGCTTCTGAGATGTCTGCGACATCCCGAGGGCCTGCACCAGTCACTTCTCCGGTGATTGGAGTGTCAGCTGCTTTCGGAGGTCCACCACCTACTCAGAGGACTGTGCCAGCTGTATCTGAGGGGCTTCCACCTCCACCTCCTGTGCCAACAAAGGCGTCACAGATGTTTACACTGTTTCGTGAGATGCTCGAGGCACAGAGGGCTCAGTCAGAGGCACATCAGAGGCAGACCGACGTTCTACGGCAGGGCATCGAGAGTGCTCATCAGCTTGCTCGTGCTGTAGTTGAGAGAGGAGTTCCGATCCAGCAGCAGGTTGTTCCTCAAGTTGCTCAGCTTCGGCCAGGCAACATTCAGGACTTCAAGAAACTGGAGCCTATGGTTTTCAAAGGGACGGAGGGCATCGTCTATGCTGATGATTGGCTCGAGGACATTGAGCGTCTTATGAGGGTGTCCCGTCTTTCTGAAGATCTGAAGGTTGAGGCGGTAGGACTTCAACTGTTCGACGTCGCTCGTACTTGGTTCAGGAATGAGCCGGTTCTAGTTGACGCAGGACAATCTTGGGAGGTATTCAAGGACCTTTTCAAGAAGAAGTTTTTCGCTCGGATAGACAGGCTTGACTTGGGGAGACAATTTGAGAGTCTCATTCAGGGAAGCATGTCTGTGGAGGAATACGCTGCGGAGTTCGGTAGGTTGAGCCGATTTGCAGAGTACTTGGTGAGGGAGCCGGAGGTTCGAGCTATTCGTTTCCGAGAGGGTCTAAACTGGGAGGTAAAGATTCTTATTCCGTCTTTTTATGAGACATACTCGGAGATACTTGCGGAGGCACGCAAGGTTGAGCGAGATCTGGGTTTGAAGACCAAGAGAGACCGTGATTCTTTTCTGGGGGCCAACGGCAGTGCAGTATCTGCCAAACGTCCTCATTTCCAGTCCAGACCTTTCCAGCAGCCACAGCAGAACCAGACTCCAGCTAGAGCGCCTTTTCACCAGGCACCTCAGCAGCAGAGGCAGTTACAGCAGGCCCCATGCAACTTCTGCAAGAAGCCCGGCCACATCTGGGAAGTTTGCAGGAGGAGGCTAGGAGTTTGTTTGTATTGTGGTACTGAAGGGCATCAATCGAAGGAGTATCCTCGTCGTGCAGTTCAAGGAGCAGCTCCATCTCCGAGGACACAGACGAGACCACCTACAGCACAGCCGAGGGGACCGCTTCCGACACAGCAGCAGCGTTTTGTCCAGCATCAACAGCAGGGAGGTGCTCGGCAGGGACGAGCGTTTGCTATGACCGTCGAAGAGGAGGAACCCACAGGAGATATCATCGCAGGATCTATTCTTCTTGATTCCATTCCAGCTTTAGCTTTGTTTGATAGTGGTGCTTCCCATAGTTTTGTATCTGTTTCTTTTGCTCTGAAGCATGGTTTGGTAGCTGAGTCTTTGCTTAGGACTTGCAAGATCATGACCGGGGGAGGCATTATTCTGGTTAATGATATTTGCAAGGATCGGAGAGTTACTCTGGGAGGCCAGGAGTTGAGTGCGTGTCTACTTGTAATGCCACTTCCAAGCTATGACATTGTACTTGGGATGGATTGGTTGAGTAGGCACCGTGCTAGCATAGACTGTAGAGGAGGTAGAGTTTTGTTTGGTCCGCCAGGAGAGCCAGAGTTCGAGTTTACTAGAGGAGCTGCGGAGCAGGAAGAAGGCATTATTTGTGGAGCTATGGTAGAAGACAAGGAGTTGCCACATCCGTTGATAGCAGAATTCTTGGATGTGTTTCCTGAGGAATTGCTAGGATTGCAACCAGATCGAGATGTTGAATTTTCTATAGACTTGGTGCCAGGTGCAGAACCAATTTCGTAACATGTCTATAGAGTAAACAACAGCGAGCTGGTCGAGTTGAAGAAGCAGGTGGACGAATTGCAGGATAAGGGGTTTATCAGATCGAGTTCTTCACCATGGGGAGCCCCGGTATTGTTTGTACCGAAGAAGGATGGATCGGTGCGCATGTGCATTGATTACAGGGCTTTGAATAATATCACTATCAAGAATAAGTATCCTTTGCCACGGATTGGTGATCTGTTTGATCAGTTGAGTGGTGCAAAGGTGTTTTCTAAGATAGATTTAAGATTATGCTACCATCAAGTAAAGGTGAAGCCGGAGGACATACCGAAGACTGCTTTTAGAACTCGGTATGGTCAGTACGAGTTTATGGTGATGCCGTTTGGTTTGACTAATGCACCGGCGGTATTTATGAACTTGATGAACAAGGTGTTCTACCAGTACCTTGACAAGTTCGTGGTGGTGTTCATCGATGACATACTCATATACTCGAGGACACCGGAGGAGCATGAGGAGCATTTGAGGATTGTGTTGGATGTGCTGAGGAAGGAGAAGCTGTATGGAAAGTTGTCCAAATATGAGTTTTTCTTGGACAAGGTAGAATTCTTGGGGCATGTTGTGACTGGTGATGGTATTTCAGTGGATCCGAAGAAGATTTCAGCAGTGGAATCTTGGAAGACTCCGAGTTCGGTAGCAGAGATCAGGAGTTTCTTGGGATTGGCAGGCTATTACAGGAAGTTTGTGCAAGATTTTTCGAGGATTGTCGAGCCGATGACCAGACTCACAAGGAAGGATGTGGAGTTTGTTTGGACGGAGGATTGTCAGGTTACTTTTGAGGAGTTGAAGAAGAGGTTGACGTCTGCTCCTATTTTGACATTGCCATCAGGGTCCGGAGGTTTCACTATTTATAGTGATGCATCGGGGAAGGGTTTAGGTTGTGTTCTTCAGCAGCATGGGAAAGTGATTGCCTATGCATCCAGGCAATTGCGTCCTCATGAAAAGAACTATCCTACCCATGATTTGGAGTTGGCAGCTGTCATATTCGCCCTGAAGTTGTGGAAACATTATTTGTACGGAGAGCGTGTGGAGATCTTCACAGACCACAAAAGCTTGAAGTACGTTTTCACGCAGAAGGAGTTGAACATGAGGCAGCGTCGGTGGTTGGAATTGATGAAGGATTTTGATATCTCTTTGCAATATCATCCTGGGAAAGCCAATGTAGTTGCCGATGCTTTGAGCAGGTATCCGGTAGTTATGTTCTTGACGCAGGATCGATATCTGTTGGAGGACTTGGAGAGCTTGGGCATTAAGGTGATTATTCCTGGGTGTGCTATGCAGATGTGGGGATTGCAGATACACTCAGATTTGATGGACAGGATCAAGGCAGCACAGTATGATGATGTATCTTTGAGGAGTATCAGAGCTCAGGTGAGAGCAGGATTGGAGGATGATTTCACTATTGCAGAGGATGGATCCTTGAGGCATGGAGTTAGATTGTGTGTGCTACGCGAGGAGGTATTGCAGGAAGCGCATCGCTCTCAGTATTCCATACATCCAGGTGCTAACAAGATGTATCGGGATATGCGAGAGAGTGTGTGGTGGTATGGCATGAAGAGGGAAGTGGCATAGTTTGTATCCAGATGCTTAGTGTGCCAGCAGGTGAAAGTCGAGAGGCAGAGGCCAGGAGGGTTACTTCAGCCATTACCCATTCCAGAGTGGAAGTGGGAACACATTACTATGGATTTTGTGTCCGGACTTCCACGATCTCCAGGAGGAAAAGATGCGATTTGGGTCATTGTTGATAGATTGACCAAGTCGGCCCACTTTTTGCCTTTCAAAGTGGGTTTGTCTACGGAGAAGCTAGCAGAGATGTATGTGAGGCAGATCGTTAGGATACATGGAGTTCCCGTCAGCATAGTCTCAGATCGAGATAGTCGTTTCACTTCTCATTTCTGGAGGAGTTTGCAAGAGAGTTTGGGCACTCAGCTCAAGTTCAGTACTGCATATCATCCCCAGACAGATGGGCAGTCAGAGAGGACTATCCAGACTCTCGAGGATATGTTGCGCACTTGTGTACTAGATTTTGGGGGTTCTTGGGAGGACCATCTCCATTTGGTAGAGTTTGCTTACAACAACAGTTACCAGGCCAGTATAGAGATGTCACCTTTTGAAGCTCTATATGGTCGGAGGTGTCGTACTCCTTTGTCTTGGGATGATGTCGGAGAGAGAATTTTGCTTGGGCCAGAGATGGTTGTGGATGCAGCGGAGAAGGTTCATTTGATCAGAGACAGACTTCGAGTGGCGCAGGACAGACAGCGGCATTGGGCCGATAGCTATCGGAGACCTTTGGAGTTTGAGGTATAGTTTAGATTTTGTTTGTGCTTGTTCTTGTTTGTTATAGATTAAGTTCTTAAGATGGTGTTTTGTTCTAGGTGGGTGGTTTGGTGTTTCTGAGGATTTCTCCGACACGAGGCACGATTCGCTTCGGTGGAGGCAGAAAGCTTAGTCCGCGATTCATCGGACCTTTTACTATTCTAGAGAGGGTCGGTGCAGTTGCTTATAGACTAGACTTGCCACCTGCATTAGAGGGAGTGCACAACGTGTTTCATGTGTCGCAGTTGAGACGATACGTGGCAGATCCTAGTCATGTATTGGATCTCTCGGAGATAGAGGTGGGCCCTACTCTTAGCTATCCAGAGCAGCCAGTTGAGATTCTGGATCGGAGAGAGAAGGTGCTGAGGAACCAGACTATTCCTTTGGTGCGCGTCGCATAGAGGCATCACTCTCCGGGGAGTCTACCTGGGAGAGAGAGGATGACATGCGAGAGCGTTATCTATATTTGTTTGTACCTTGAGGTATGTTATTTCTAGTTATGTTCTGTTCATTGTTATATTCTGTTCATTAGTTAGTTGTGATTCTTTAGTTCTGTTCTGTGTTTTTCTGGGGGTAGTTTTCGTCTTTGAATTTCGAGGACGAAATTATTTTAAGGAGGGTAGACTTGTCACTACCACATTTTAGGAAAAAGGGTATTTTAGTAATTTCCTATTTAAATAAATATTGTGCATGGTAAATAATTTTTGTTGTATTATTTAATTGTTGTTGGATGTTATTTAATTATTTTAGACTTATTTTAGTAGACCCAACTAGTGTAGTTTGGACCCATGGACCAACATGAATTAAATAGTTAGATTTGGCCCATTTAGAAAGCCCATGGTTTAGGAGATGGATTAAATTAATTAAGTGATTAGACTAGAAGCTTCCTTCCTTAATTATTTCTTCATGAGAGACCCCAAGGGGTACATCGGACATTTTACAATTGCTTGGGAGAGGGGCAAGGCCGGCCTATTAAAAGAGGGGGGAAATTTCTCTCTCCTCTCATTCTCATTCCAAATCTAGATCTAGAATTTCCACTCCCAAATTCCCTCCATTCCCATTCCAATTCCCTACCAAATTTATTCCAAATTCTTCCCAATTCACCATTAGAGAAGGAGGAAGCAAGGATCTAGAAGAAGGAAGCAAGGATCTACAAAGAGGAGCAAGGATCTACAATTTGGAAGCAAGTTCTTCTCAATTGGAGGTTTCATTGGGAATCCATCTCCCAATAGGTATAATTCAGATTTTTCCATTTAAATAGCTTCTAAATCTAAGATTTAATCATTTAAAATCAACCTATATGTATGTACTACCCATAGGACTTTGTTTTGTGTTCATAGGAGACCCATGGAGAAAGTTATGGTGCTTTTTGTGTTAATTTTGTTGGAATTCCGAATTTATATTTTGTTGTGTGTATCAATTGATCCTATAGATCAATTGGACATGAGCTTATGTGTTTGGGGCTAGTATCGTGTCCATAATTTGGTATATGTGGTTCGTATCCCAACTATTTGATGATACGTATCATTTTGGGGGTTTTCCCTCCGACACGGGGCTTTGAACATGTCGTATTTTGACACGGACACATAGATCTACTTTTGATACTTTGATTTATTCATAAATATTATTTGTGATTTGTTTGTATCATTCGGGGTACAATTGGTTGTGTGTTGGACTCGTGTCACATGCGTATCCTAGATCTAGTAGGATACGGTGTGATACTCTCCAATTATGTAGATTTTTGAATAGATCTAATTATATATGGTTTAAATTCTTCAATTATAATTAGTAAATATATATAGATATTATATATTTATTTTGTGTATTTATTATAGTAATTATTGTAGCATAGATCTATATATTTTTGTGTGTGCTAATATGATGTACAAATATAATATGTAGCTTTCTTGCATGTAATTATATATGTACCTATGTTAATAGTATAAATTATACATAAATGTTTTATAAAATATATTTATGTGTTTAATTGTTTAATTATATTATTTATAATTATTATGTAATTATTTGTATATTAATGTATATATTTTAGGTGTGCTTCTAGCCATGTAAAATATGAACATTAATATGTGCATGTGTTGTAACTATTAGTATTTAATTATAAGTTTATATGTGCATATATATATAAATATATAATTATTTATATATATATATGTATTGTGATTATTATTGCATATATATATTTATATTTTTATTTGTTTTGGTGACAGTGGGTTTGTGACAGTGAAACTGTCGCTAAATAGGCGGGTTAGCAGCAGCCGTTGTAGCCCACTGTGCATTAATGACAGTTCTGTCATTAATGCTGCAGGCGGGATCTTAGCAGCAGTGGCGACAGTTTTCGGTGACAGTTGATTAACTGTCACCAATGCAGCAGCAGTGAGTTTTATTACACAGTGGCTTTTGCGATGTTTTCTGTGACAGTTGAGACTGTCACTATAAGCTGTTTTAATTAAATTGTATTTTTAACTCCCTGTTTTTAGTGACGCTTTGGCAGTTTTAAATTATATTTTATATATTATTATTGTATATATATATATATATGTGTATATATATGTGTTTTGTGAGGTATAATATTTGTAATAATATATTATGTTATTTGTATACATATTGGTTTGTATATATATTATTTTAGGGTATATATTATTTGTATTAGTAGTATACTTTGTGTGAGTATGATTTGGGATCTAATTTTTATTCCTAAATTGTTGTATTTTATTTCTATATTATTTATATAGATTTTTTGTGAGATTGACCTTGGTTTGACTTTAGTTGACTTTAGAGTTGACCATAGTTGACTTTTGACTTATAATTTATTTTTGACCTAGGAGTTGACTAGTTTGACTTGTTCTCTTTCCGGGACCTTGTTTTAATGTGGTATTCCATATCTAGGTCTTCGAGGCACCGAGTCAGACATCTGTGAGACTGTTCTTTGAATTTCAGGCGAGTACATTCTCTGATAGTTTCTCATTTATGATATCCTCTATGTTCACTGTATCTAGTGTAGATATCCATGTTCTCTTGACACTATGGTTACACGGATTGGTATATCCGGATCTCGTCATAAGATATTATTCCTTGGTATATGGTGTATATGGTGCAAGTATTATTTCATTGGTTATCTTGTACATGTACAGACACCGATTCTCGGGGAGACTAGCTATCTTCTTGGGGAATCTAGTGCCATAGCATACCGTGGTTGGATCTATTATACCAGTTGGGGGTGGGGGTATTAGTATAGATATGTGATCAAATCCCTATTGAATAAAGTATTGGTAAGCGAATAGTATTGATCATGCACCGCACGTATGATTAGCCAGGCCGCATTGTATCTTGCCCAAGCCGATCACATGTTAAGCTAGTACTCACACACTTAGTCATTAGTATTATTGTTTCATTGGCATATTGTTCATTATTGTATTTCTTTCCAGTATTTCCTTGTTGTCTATATATCTCTTGTATCTATTTTGTGCATCTTGTTTATCCACAGCTATTTACTGTTACATAGTTTTTATCATGGATTAGAACTGCTGTTAGAGATGTACTCTGCTCCTTTCCTGACTGGATATATTTTTTCAGATGACACTGAGGAGTACCCTACCTATTATGGACCCCAGGATGTTGTGGGTTTAGATTCGGAGACCCTGGCTCAAGAGGGACTTATCCCAACTGAGACAGTTGACCCTGGAGTGTAGCTTGTAGTATGATAGTATTCTTTTGTACTGGATTTGTCTCCAGCTTATTTTGTTACTCTTCAGACTCATTGATGTATTATTTTAAACTCATGAGTTGATGACTATTCTATTCTTATCTGATCCGTGCTCATTCTATCTTAGTTCTGTGATTGAGTATTCTATCATTATTGGTGGTTCATTACTTTAGATAGACTATCTAGACAGCGTTGTACCGCCGATTCTGCGGCGTAGGCTGGGCGTTGTTTCCGACTAGTATCCTTACATCGGGTACGGGTCGTGACATGCACCTTCTGTGGCAGACGAGGCCATAGCATCGAGAACTATCGCACTAAAAATAGAGAGTGCTTCAACTGTGGTAAGAGGAGCCATATCTTCAGAGATTGTCAGGTCAAGAGAAGGGTTCCAGAGAACCAAGTGGACAATACAGAATGTGGACATAATCAGAACTCCTCTCCAGCCCCAGCTAATGGACAAATTGATCAAACGAGAAGGCCTAGAGTTTATCAGTTGAATATTGAGCGTGATACGAGAGGGCACGATGTTGGTGAGTCTGATTTCTTTGACCTCTTGATGCATCATTTATCGACTCCTTGATCTCTTAAGTTTTGGGACAAAACTTCTTCTCAGTGGGGTATTATGTAATGCCCCACTCCTAATGGATACTTATGGAACACTTGTTACTTTGACTCGGTTGAGAATCGAGTCTCGGGGAAACCTTACCGCCAAATCAACACGGACGAAATGCAATGAACCCTTCAAATTGATGGAACGGCTTTTATTAAAATAAGTCCAAGAGTTTTTATTGGTTATTTTGCTTCTTGGTTTTATGTTGCTTTGTGTTTTGTCTTGCTTTCGAAGACTTGGTTTTCATGATTCACTTTTCTCGCTTGCACATTCTTTTTTAATCGTAAGGGAAAGATATCGAAGGATACTAACCAAGTATTGTTGCAATTTTATGACGCATAACCAAAGAGTGATTGTTGCATTAGGCTTCCCCATCCTCTTGTTCGATTCAATCAGTGAGTGGCTTAGGCCCTTTAATGAATCCTTCAGTCCATACGCCTTAATAAAATGACCTCTAGTCTGCACAAGTTACTTGTTCTAATATAAATAATGTCTCACTAAACGAGACAAGCTAAAAGAGAGAAACTGCATGCTTGATTTTATATATATATATATAGAGAGAACTTTTGTAATGCTCAGTCAAATAGACGTCTATATGTTCAAAGAATAGAGGAAAGGTAGATAGAGATATTCTTTTATAGTCTATCCCGCTGCATAGTAAGAGTTTATATGATAGAGCTGCATTCCATACATCAGTATTTAGACAACTTGTGCATAAGGAGAGATCCTACGAACGGTTTTCGGGATACTGGGGGTCGTTCGCCCTGGAGGGGATAAGAGGAACACCCCGAGGCAATAAAGTCCTCAAGATCAGGGGGGTGTTCACGTCTATAGAGAATGGGTTTTTCATAGACCATAACGTAGTTAGGTCGAATGATAAGTCATATTCTATGCACACTTGATACTTGATGCCAACACAGATGGATGAGTTATATACAAATATGTAAATTATTGCTAACTTGTGTGTCTGCTACAGGGATAACCGCTCGACCGTGGGTAAGAATTATCATATGCATAGTCTATCTATTGTTTATGTTTTCTTGCATAAATTGTTAAAAAAAATTAGACAACTAGAAAGATCACCTAATAAGGCTAGCTTCACATGCTTACTTAATGTGAATTTCTAGGTGAGTTTGGCCACGGTCGCTCACCAATACATGTTGTAGTAATGATCCACGTTTGTGGGCAAATCTCCAAGTTCTGGTAGCGAAAGCTTAGCTAGCATTTTGAATCAGTGTTAATGCATCCTTCCAGTGGGACCGTGCTCGTGCTGCTTCTTAGCTTTTCTCTCCTGTGTGCAAACTCCTCTTCTGCTAGATATTTTTATTTTGGTCCTACTAAAAGGATAAAATGTATGGGCATTGTGGCTAATTTTGGGCATTTGTGGGCAAATCTCCTCTTCTCCTGTGTGCAAACTCCTCTTCTGCTTCTTAGCTTTTCTCTCCTGTGTGAATCACAGCTTTGATCCGAAGGCTTGCCACTTCTTTACACTACGAGGTTTGATTCGAAGTCTCGCAACTTCACAGCTAGAGAGAGAGTAACTGATGGAACAAAGCTATTTTACAACTCTGTGGACTTCTAGACCAAGACCGCACTTGGCACTAGGAAGGCTAGGGAGTTGCTCTTTGAGATAGAAAAGTTTAAGTCTTAGATGTTTGCTCATAATAGGATAGAAGATTAAGAATCATTGAGTGAGTAGGAATATAAAATTCCAATCCTATTTATAGTGTATAGGTAAACAGAATTCGACCAGAATTCGGATGGGGTTTAATTCAAATTTCCAACCGTTGGGCCAAGAAATCAGGAGCTAATTGAACTGGTTGATTTCATACCAAAAGGGTAACCGAGTTTGGTCCGAGTTCAACATGAGTTCGGCCCGAGTTCGTTTTCTAAGTATGGTAGACTTTGTTAATGAATGTGGCCTGATTTGGTGGATAGGTTCTTTAGTTTATTTGAGTGGACTAGGTATCTAGGTATAGGTACATGGATTTGCCAGTACGACTCAGCTTACATCGATCCTAGACTCAAATAAATAAAAGATTACATTTGAATTGACGTAATATAGACGACATATAATAGCAGTGTTGAGGATTTAGATCGCGACATATCAATGCATGATTTAGTTAACTATCAAAATCAAGTTGACTGAGACCGGATGGCCCAATCATCTCCCCCATTTTAATAATTTACAAACTATGAATGATACTGCAAGTCTTTGATATGCAAGGCTCCCCCGTAACTGTGGAGCAGTTAATATGCTGAAGGCAACGTCTATCAAGTATCATCTTGTATGCTAGTATCATGTATGTCTTTCTTCCCCATTATCATTTGATCGAAATGACATGCTCCCCCAAAAAAATCGGTGAGATGACAAGAAAAATAAGAGTGTAAAGTGTATACAGGATAATATATAAAAAAAAAAAAAAATTGCTTTAATTTTTATTCATTTGAAAAGAAAACATACAAAAGTAGATGTGTAGTAAAAATATCATAATAGAGCATCTAAAAGTCATAGTGTCACGGTCTATACTAAAAGTTGTCAACTTTAAATTCAAGGAGTATGGCTCAGATTCACTGCTGTATTATGAAAATAATTGCAAATAGACCTTAACAAATCATTATTCAATAAAGTGTTGATCATCTTGGGTTAGTTGTAGGAGTCGGATCCCAGCTAGCGATGGTCTGAAGACACTTAAGTACCGTGCTGCTTAGGCTATTTACGCATTTTTGACAGAAGGGCCCTTTTGTCTTATAACCAAAAGTAATCTTAACTTTAAAGAACTTAGATTTAAACAGGTATATTTGCTAATTATAACATCATACAACATCAAAATCCAAAATTATAATTCTTGACGAATAAAGTTTACTAAAAGGTATAAATCATGCATAGACAATTATTTTATACTAATAGAAAGTAAATAACTCTATAGTGTGAACTAATCACTTAGGCTAATCAACTAGTCATGCTGAATAGAAATAAATACAAAAAAATTAACTACATGCCAGTATCACATCTATCATTAATTTAAATAAATAGCAACTAAAAGATATTAATAAGAGAGATGCTAGATTCTTTAATGATAGCAATTTAAGAAAAATCAATTAGCACGTTACCAAAGTGGCTCAAGTGGCCATATATTGGTGCAATTGCTTGGTAGATGACCTTTGTAGCTTTGCAATCACCAACATTCTTCTTGGTGCTAAATTTTGACACAAAGCGTTCTACCTACATCATTAGGCAGAGACTTTGGTATCCAAGATTTGGATCCATATTTGTTAGCTTTGGGAACCCACTTATACATATTCATATCAACCAACTATCTAGCATTACACTGATGTGTAATGTGTCATTTTAAACCACAATAATGACATGTAGCATAATCATTTGTGTTTGGTGTAAAAGGGTAGACATGAGTATGTGAAGTAGTGTGACGTGTCTTGCGTGAATATTTGTAATAAAATGCATGGTTGTGTGAAGCTTTGGCTTTGCTAGCTTCTTTTACAAATGATCTATCGTGTGTGACTTTGTGATGAGTCATGTGACTTGTGTTAGATTGAGTCATAGGTTGCATTACCTGTTTTCCCAATCTAACCTCTAACTTTTTAGAGTTAGCATATAAATTATCATATTTAACAGTAAGAGCATCAATTCTTTATGAAGCAATAAAATACTTCTCCTTCTCATATTTTAAGTCCTTCTTAAGTTTAGCATTTTCTTGATTCTTTCATCAAAGCAGTCAAGTTCTTCTTGTAAGATAAGCTTAAGTTTGGAGATATAAACAGAATCATCAGAAGAGGAATAGTCTCTAGCTTCATATAGTAGACAAGTAAGCTTTTCATTCTCAAGCAGATAAGATTTAATATCTTTTATGGCTTGCTTATACTTATCCATAAGCTTCTTGTGATCTTCAAATAAATTATTGAAAGCATCAGATAATTCATTATTAGAAAACTCTTTAAGTAAAGGATTATCTTTTACCTCGTTAGTTAATGTTGTTAAGCATATATTTATAGCATGTCGAGGACTTTCTTCTTCTAAATCACTAGCTTCACTTTCACACCAGATGCTTATATTTGTATATTTATGTGACGAAGATTCACCTTTTCTTGATCGTTCATATCGATTTTCTCTTTTTACTTTGGAGCAATCTTTCATCATGTGGCCTGGCCTTTTGCTGTTGTAGCATATAGGCTCTTCATCACTGTTGTCATTAAGCTCCTTCTTCTTTGATCTCTCAAGCTTTAGAAATTTCCTGAAGTTTCGAGTGATCAGGTCAAATTCCTTATCTTAAGATTCATTGTCGTTGGAGTCATAATTTGTGACCTTCTTGTGATGCGTCTTGAGAGAAATTATCTTCTCCTTTGGAGTGGGTTCTTCAAATTCCTTGAGATCCAGCCCGTGAGTCATTAGCTTACCCATGAGCATCTCGAGGGTTATCATGGTAAGATCATTCCCTTCTATGATTACAGTGGCCTTGGAATTCCATTTCTTGGTGAGTCCCCTGAGTACTTTGCGAATCTTTTCATTATTACTATACTCCTTGCCAAGAGATGATAGAGGGTTGACAATGTCGAAGAATCTCGTAAACATTTGAGTGATTGTCTCATCTTGCTTCTTCTTGAATGCTTTATACTCTTGTATTAGACGACTTATTTTTTATTCCTTCACTTGGGAGGTTCCTTCGTGAGTGACCTCAAGAAGTTTCCATACTTCGTGTGAAGTGCCACAAGTGGAGACCCTGTTAAATTTAATTCTGTCTACAGCACAAAATTGAGCGTTAATAGCTTTAACATCAAGACTAGTTTTTTTTTGTATATGTGTACTTATCATGGGGTTTTTCTATAAGGTTGCCATCTACAACTATTCTATGTAGCTTTTTGTATCCATCTATTACAACAGACCAAAGATCAAAATTAAGAGATTTCAAATAGAAACTCATACGTGTCTTCCAGTATGTGTAGTCAGTAACATCAAATAGGGGTGGCATATTTGTGGACTGGCCTTCACCATTGTTGGTGTTGATAGATCTAACAGTTGCCATAAGTCTCTTAAGATGTTAAGACCAAATATCAAGAGAACTGGCTCTGATACCATTTGTAGGAGAAATTAGTTTGAGCAATAGTTCCTATATAAAGAGCACCTGCTCTGATACCAATTGAAGGATTAATTGGGATCAAAAACTAAATAAGAGACAACCTGCTCTGATACCAAGTGAAGGACCGTAGGACAACTCTAGAGGGGGTGAATAGAGTACAGCAGAACAATCAACCCAATTTAAGATTATCAAAATGAAGGCAGTTACTAACTAATAGTGTATACAAAGATAGTAAAAGATATTTTCGATGGAACAAATTTTTTTTCGTAATTGCTACTTTTTCTTAGAACCCTCGTAAATGTTTGTCGTAAATAAGAATTTTTTTTGTAGTAACTTTTCTTAAGTAAATAGCAATACAAGAACGCTATAAATATTACGACATTCATAAAATGCTATAGCACTTAATTTGTAATTTTAGTTCTACATTTCTAATAGTATTCCAGAAAAGCACGTTATTACTAATAGTCTTCTATAGCGTTCAGACTCGAACGCTATAAAAATCTGCTATAGTAAGTCCTATTTGTTGTAGTGATTATTTATATCCTATAATAAATATAATACTATAAGTCAAGCACGAGTGTTCGTCCTTCCGAAATAAGAAAAACAAGAATCAATGATAGGGAGTTCAAGAAAGTATGAATGATTAAAATTTTGAAGTCCAAAGACGATATTATAAATCAAGGGAAGTTCCAATAGCAATTGTAGATTGAGATCCTAACAAACATATCCGAGCATATGTTCGCTCGGTACAGTAGTATAACCGAGACGATTTAATCAGGACCTGCATGGACCACCACAAAAATATGTCACACCCCAGTCCCAAAATACGTACGTAGCATGGCAGCTACGTATCAAGTGGACTCCATCCCATCTCGAATATATATAAGCTGTCTAGAGAGAAAATATATCTATCTAAAATGTCAAGTCAAGTATCTCAATCCACATAAAATAAATACCAAGAATGAACAATATGTTTCATGGTCTGCAGCCCACTAGCATATATGTTCGAATAGACCCAAACGAAGATTACGAGTCTATAAAAACTAGGCTATATCAGCATGAATAAACAGTGTGAATAAATAAACATAACTCTGGTAGAATAATGTAAGTACTTGGTACCATTGCCCGCATGACAAGGCAAAACACATCAACAGCCCCAAATAACTCCATAACCTTCTATGCTGCAAAACTAGTAAGGGACCAGGTCCTCAGAGGGACATAAAAAGGTATAAGAAATAACATACCAATGTAATAGTAAAATAATAAGCAATGTGCTCAAGGGTATCTATCATAACCAGCTGAGTGAATGCACATGAGAACAGTACCCGTACGCTAGACCACCGATATGCAAATCGATGTAAATCTCCAGGCTCCATCAGGGAAAATGCAGTAACGTGGTAAAATCCGGAGCTCTCGTAAGAGCTCACGGTAAGGTGGTGAATAGTGGTAGCCCAACTTTTCGAGTATGCTCTTCCCACCCAATGTAACCTCCCCTCTCATGTCTATAATATCTCATGTCCATAACACACAAGATCAATCACTAACTATATCGCGAGTCAATGTGTAGATATACTCATGTCAACTATCTCAAGTCATGGATCCTAAATCCTGACATAGAAGTCGGGAACCTCGAATGTCTCAAGTAAGACTTATGTTCATGAAAGTTGTGTCCAGTGTCGTAAGGTATATCGTGCAAGAGTTAACATGGACAAGACAATGCGACGATAATGCAACTAACGATACATGACTCCGTAGACAGATGTCTGCACCCGAATACAATACAGACGCTAAGTATTGCAATGGCCCTAGGGTCATAATACAGTACATGCAACGAACTAGAAGTATTATAAAAAATAGTAATAGCATAAGGCATAAAATATTGGAACAAAGGCAAGGTATACTTGCATGGGCCCTAGAGTATGGTATGGCTAAGTCCAGGTAGCAAGCTAGCTACGCCAACTACTCCAGAAAAGGTAGAATTTGTACGAACGTCTCCGGATACTGAAACAAACATAACCAACATTTCCAAAATATGAGAAATAGCTAGGATTGACTACTCATAAGTCTGATTTGGACACATGGACTAAAATGACAGTTTCGGATTAAAGCGGGATCTACATGTGGCCTATTACGTACCAAAAAATGTGTCAAAGACAAAAAATTTCAAATTCGGCAAACTTAGTTTCTACGAGTCCAGAACAATGATACAAACTCAACGAAATATCCGAAATTGATTGCGAGGAGCCGGTCACGAAATCACCCGTCAAGTAGAACCGTGGGGCTTGCAAAACGACGTTTCGATCAACGTTCTCCGAATCACACCAAATTTGTGTCATAGGACCAACGCAATGCTATGTCCGATGTCGTAAGTTTCGTTGGTAAACGATAAGCACACACGAAGTTATTGCACAAACTCAAAAAATATCGATACAATATTTTTTGACGGATACGGGTTGATTCCGATGTGCACGCATGTCCAAATTAAGTTTCACAAAATCCTAAACGTCCGCGTTTATGATATGCGTCTTTCGGTGCAATCCGTACACGACAAAGTTGTCTCTTTTGGTGGGGCGAACTCCGTATCAAAAAAATTAGTTTTAGAAAACATATTTTTTGGTCATTTTCATATATCAGAATAGTTTAAAATACAAACCTAATTAACCAAAACTATTTAAAGAAAAATAAACATGGATATGTTGTCTAAAAACCTGTTCAATTAGATTTTAAAAATAGTTAATACCAGCTACTGATCATAGCCTTGGTAAGCTATTGCCTCACCATCTCCCAAGGAAAATCCCGAATTTGGTCCAAAATTGACGGGTTCGGGAGTTGAACTCTATGAGGTCGAATCTCCCGTTGTTCAGTTGTTTCGCGCCCCTAGGTATTCTCTACGATCTTGATCCTTGTGGAGCAAAAAAGACACGAGCAAAGCTAGGCCTGGTTAAGTTCCTGGTTGGACCAAAACAAACAAAAGGTCTTACTATTCTTTTCTTTATGCCTACCTGTAGTTTGTGAGAATATTGGATGTAAACCGGGGTGTTTGGACTATTTTTAAGAATATTTCAAAAGAGATTTTTCATCGATTTTGATTCAATTTTGCCCCTAAACCAGGACAACTAATTTCATTCTACTTGAAGGAGATTTAAATTGGTTATGTTGTGAACGTACCAGAGAAGACGGATAGAAAAAATATTGAGAAAGGAGAAGAACACGTTGTGGGAACATCAAGTCGTGGGGGTCACGTCTGTCCGCGGCTGCAACTGTTGCGGATGTGGTTATCCGTGCGTGCACTGTCTTGGCTACGCTGGGAGGTCGCAGTCAGCGTCAGGCGGCGGTCATGCGGGCGACGGGGGTGGTCGCGCGGTGATGGTAGGGGGAGGTGGTTAATGGAGTTAGGGTTTCGTGATATATATATATATATATATATATATATATATATATATATATATATATATATAGAGAGAGAGAGAGAGAGAGAGATGAGAACAACGGTCTGCTGTTTTAGGGAGTGGGTTTCGGTTTGGGATTTGGCTTAGGTTTTGAGTTCAGGGTTTAGCTTAGGGTTATGGGTTTATTCTTTTCTTTTATTTTCTTTTCTTTTATTATTACCTACTATTATTCATTAATTTATTTATATACTTAATTCTATTTACTATTTTTATTGTTATTATTATTGTTTATAGTAAACATCTAAAATTAGCTTTATACAAATAATTTACTCTAAATATATTTCTCTACAAGTTAATTTATATAAAATGATTGAAGTAAAAAAAATTTTTAATTAGCTAAAATATCCAAAAAATCATATAATTAAAATAAAATCATAAATTTTAAAAAATTCAAAAATTGTGGGGGCTTACAAAGTCTGCTATACTAGTTGGGTCTCCTCGGTGGCTGTCACTAGATCATCCTGCTCTAAGGGTCCTACCTCAGACAGCTCGCCATCCTGTGGATCGTAGTGTGTAGGACACCAGTGCTCTAAAGAATCATCTGAAAAATATATCCAGTCAGAATTGCAGCAAAGTACAACCCAATAACAGTTCCATTAATTGACAAAAACTATGAAACAGTAATAACAATAAAAATAAATGATGAAAAGTACTGGAATAGTAATCATCACGAAAGAAAATATCATGGAAGGTAATGGAAATAACTGAGAGCAAGTAGGATAAGTAAATTCACTAAAATGAACTAGAATGAAAGAAAATCTAACAATAAGTGTCTTGAAATATTAGTAAGATATGTGATCGGCTTGGGCCTAGCACAGTCTATGGTAAAGGAAAACTAGCTCAACCATACGTGAAGTGCATGATTAGCTAGTTGCCACGGTCTACACTATTTTACGGTCTGTAGGGTATGATCACATATCCACTAATTCCTGTCCCCGACTAGTACACAAATCCAAACCACGACATGTTCTGACACGGTAATCACTATACACGGTCTGTAATATCATGCATACTAATCATGGTCTAAATGTATAATTACGGAGTATTAATAAAGTGATCATGGAGGAGAACATCTCATGACAGGAATCCAAGGTATACTAATCCGTGTAACATCGAGTCAAGAATCAAATATCTCATTACTAAATACATGTAACATAGAGACTATCAAATAAGGAAACTATCAGAGAATGTACTCGCCTCTGGTCTTAAGCAAATTGTATGACTCGGTGTTCGAGCTGGTATCACAGAAACCTATATATGAAATATCATGTCATTGGGTGTAAGGAAATGATAAATGAGCTAAAATGCACTAAATATAATTTTCTAGGTCAAGGCTAGGTCACACTAGTTAACCTAGATCAAACTAGTCATTTCTAGATTGCACTAGCCTATACTCATGTTTCTAGGTCAATAACTTAAGGTTATTAGCTATAGTAGCTAATACTAGGTACCAGGATACCATATCTACTAATATCCATATATATCCTATATACATATACTAGTTATCACTATTACAATGATTACCTTAGTATATAATTATTACCCCAAAAGCTTAACTTATAACATTACCTTAGTTATCCACTTATTACCTAAGCATAGCTAAATACCTCAGCTATTACCCTAAGTAAAGTTAGTATCTTAATATCTAACTTAATACTTATATCCTAACCACACTCACCAACTAACACTATCACCAACACTCAACATTCATTGATACCTTGGTATCAGTCACCCTACACCCTCACGTAATGGAAACTATAATATAACAAGATACTGTCCTCTGTTCACTGGCACACACACACATATCATAATACTAACACCAACACTTGCACCTCTCAGGTGTATTCCTTGTCTGCTAATACTGCAGCAAGTTTTGCACTTTGACTTCCACTAAAACTCCAAACAACCCACACCTTTTAACTAATTGACACTCCCAGCTACTTATCAAGTCTTTCCCAACCTATACATACCCTCAAATACTCTATCCTCATTGTCATAGGTTGCATCTAGTAGCAACATGTTGTTGCTGCTATTCTTGTTTGTTCTTTTGACTACTGTTGTTGTTCGTGATCTCCATCACTGTCAGTTTTCCAAGATAACCCCTCTCATCTCACTCTCTCTTTACTATATCCAACCCGAGACTTCTTAGTGTATCAGCTACACTTGATACTTACCATTGTTGATGTTAAAAACCCGGCCTCTTGGCTTCCCCTCACTGACCTATTACTGCTGCTATTGTTGTACATGAACCCGACCCCCTTCAACTACCTGTGCTACTGATCTGCTAAGTTCATACTTCAGTGCAATACACTGCAGCTAATTGCACACCAGTATAAGCCCCCCTTGCACTAGCCTGACCTCATATGGGTAATACCAAGCACTACACATACAGTTTGCCAATCCTCCCGCTCATGTTAACAGTTAACACCACCACCAACACACAACAACAACAATCAACTTATATATATATATATATATATATATATATATATATATATATATATATATATATATAATGTTTGAGTGTACACAAACATACTAATAGCCATTTCATCAAACACCTTGAGTGCACATTAGGATACTCATGATACGCACCCAAACAAAGTATCAAAACCCCCAATGCTTAACAAATACTATTTATATATATCAAATTTATTATTATATGACTAATGCAATTAGTTACAAAAGAGATTGTAGAAAAAATACACTAATATGCACAAAACCCCCAAAATGGACCACCGTATCATATCGTATCACTAAGTATCATGATACACTCTACTCGTATCCAATTGTGGATACATAGGTAGCCTTCCAATACTAATACAAGTCTAATTAGACCTAATTAGCCTAATAAAAAAATACTTGGGGCACCAATCTCGGATTATCCTAAAATTGGACACAAAATTCAATGTAGAAGTCATAATATGGGTCATATGAACCACTTCCTCTTTCTATGTGTAGCCCTAAGCCATTGAAGGGTTCCTAATGCTTAAATACAATAATTAGAATCTAATTTAAGGAAAAATTTCAGAATTATACCTATTTGAAGATGGATTTCCAATAAAATACTCAAAAGTACATAATTAGGACACAAGCTCCTAGCCAACTCCTTCTTCTCCAAATGCTCCTTGCAATCCAAGCTCTTAGGCTCCTTAGATGATAAAAATGGAAGGAAATGAGTGTGATTTGAGGGAAAATTGGTGGAGGGATGAACCATATTGTGGAAGAACATAATTGGGGATCTAATGGAGTAAATTATGAAGATGAGAGAGAGAGAGAGAGAGAGAGAGAGAGAGAAGAGGGAGAGAGAGATTTCCCCCTCTATAGTGACCGGCCCTTATGGATTGAGTCTAAAGCAATGCACAAAGTAAAAAAATCCCTATTAGTTGTCATGAAGGGTGTTTAATTAGGAATATAAAATAAGAAAGCTTATATTTCTAATGGAGGTTTAGTCTAATCACTAATTAAAGCAAGGGAATGAATTAATTGAGTCTAATGGGTCTAGTCCAAATGTTGGGTTCAATGTGTTATGTCATGTCGAGTTAGGTCCATTAGTGTCAAGTCCAATAAATAGGCTAGTCTACTAACCAATAAATAAATAACACAATATATAAAATATAATACTGTATAAAATAATATGTAATGACAAAATTATTCCTATCTAGAAATGTGGTAGTGACAAGTCTACCCTCCTTAGAAAAATTTTGTTCTCAAAATTTAAGGAAGGAACTAGTACTATGACAAACAATCACAGCAAGAAAAGAAAAATTATCCATGCTTCTCGATCCAAAACAAAATCTAGATACTCTCGATCAAAGTGCTTCCATGCTTCTCCATCGGATGGATGATCCAATACTCCTTCGTTCTGTTTCCGCCTGTGCCAACTCATGTTTTATGCAGTCTCCCTCACCATAAACAACCTTTGCAACCGCGGCATCAAAGACAAGTAGTGCATCAAATCAGTAGGCTTCTTTGCACCGACATACTTTTCTCTTCTAGTGTCCTTGTAGCGATCAGCACCACAGAATCTGCACGCATCTTCATCCTTGTCGTCTTTGTAGTACAACATGCAACCGTTGAGACACGCATCAATTTGCTCGTATCCCATCCAGAGCGATCTCACCATCCTCTTAGATCGGTAGAAGTCTTTAGGCAACTTTGTACCCTCTGGTAAGATCTTTATAATTAAATCCATCAGTCGGTTATAGCATTCTTGCGACATGTTAAAATTGGACTTGATGCTCAACAATCTTGTAACCACCTACAACGGTGAATGATCATCACAACCAGGATATAATTGAGTCCTTGTATTCTCTATCAACTCCATGAACTTTGCAGCATCGGCATTCGGTGCCTTCTCAGCTGCATCATGATTGTTTGGATCAAAACTAGGCCCCACCGCATCAAAAACCATGTTCACCCACCCGTCATCGTAAACAGCGTGGTCGTGGACATCCATATACGGCTCTATATAAGACTCCGACTCCGATGCTAAAGACACAAGTTCTCCGTGTGTGGTCCACTGATAGTAATTCGGCGTAAAACCCTTTGAGTACAAATGATATGTGACTTTCACTTCTGGATGATATTTCAAGTTGCGATATCTCACACACGGACACTTAATTTTAGTACTATTGATGTGATGAGGGAACGCCTTGGCGAACTACAGGAACTGCTGTACACCCTCAATAAATTCATCCAGCATACTGCACATGTCATCAGGATGACGGTTGTACATCCACGAACGATGACGCAGATAGTAATTCATATTCATTTCTAGATACTTCTTCAAAGATGAATAGAAATCGTTTAAGTATATACTCATCGTTAAATACAGTACATGCACTGATACTCCTAGTCCTAGCATATGTACTCAGGAATACCCAATTATGTTATACACCTACTCGCCTATATATACATAAGAATACTCAGGAATATAGTACATGCACTGATACACCTAGTCCTAGCACTGATACTTCTTCGTTCAACTCTATATCCTGGATACTCATATTGTAGTGTATCAGTGAGTGTCAACTCTGTAACCTGTATATCCATACTTGACATTTGTTTCTAAAATGTTACTCGGTAAAGCCTAATTTATATTTAATTATTATATTTCTAATGTGGACTAGACAATACCACACACCCAGTGCCTGCACCTGTCTCATTTATGACTGAATATTCTCACAAAAATACTTGAGATGCCGGGTATTTGTGAAAAGTATTTATCTATACAATATATAGGACACTCACATGCTAATAAGTCGTATGATTAGTTTAAAAAATATCGTCTAAAAGTGGGTTATATTTTAGTAAAAAGTAGTCTGATAAGTTGTTGGTAACAATAGTTAGTGTATGTGTCTGTGTCATATCCCGTGTCGTGTCTCTGTCTGTGTATGTGTCGTGTCCGCTATCAAATATCGTGTTCGTATCTTAGAGAGAGAGAGAGATAGGGTTAGGGTTAGGGTTTACACCCTCTGTGACAGTGTCTGTGTCGTATTTGTGTCAGTGTGTGTGTCGTGTCTGTGTCAGTATCATGTCGTATCTGCATCTGTGAGAGAGAGAGATCGAGTTAGGGTTAGGGTTTATACCCTCTGTGACAGTGACAGTGTTAGTGTTTGTGTGTGTCGTGTCTGTGTCAATGTCATGTAGTGTCTGTATCTGTGTGTGTGTGTGTGTGTGTGTGAGAGAGAGAGAGAGAGAGAGAGAGAGAGAGAGATAGGGTTAGGGTTTACCTAGAGGAGGAGGAGGAGGAGGAGGAGGAGAAGCCCGAGGTCGTCGAAGGGGAGGAGCCACGGCGGAAGGGAGGAGCCGTGTGGGAGGGGGGTACTCGGGGGGTCCGCCGGAGTAGGGGGGCTGTGGGGAAGCCGGTGGGTGGGGGGTAGGGATGGGGGGACGCCAAAGTAGGGGGGCTGTGGAGGACGCCAGAGGGGGCACTTCGCCGGAGGGCGGGGGGGGGGGGGGGGGGAGGGGGAGTTTGAAAATTTAGGGAAAAATTTCAACAAAAGGGGAAAAATGAAACCTATATTAAAAAAATTTAGCGGCGTCAACTTATGACGTCGCTAATAAAAAATAGCGATGTCATAACTAGGCGTCGCTAAACGTCGTTAATTCAAAAATTTGCGATGTTATAGATGTCACTAAAAATGTTGCTAAAAATCAAAAAAACTAACGTTGCTAAATACGTCGCTAAACGTCACTAAAGCAAAAAAACTCAGCGACGTTTAGTGACCTTAAATAAGCTTATAGCGACTATTCTTTTAAAAAATTGAATTAAAGTCGCTAAACGTCGCTATGTGTCGCCAACAATGACGTATAACGACGTTTATTTTTGGAGTCGCTCAAATCTTTAATATTAGCGACGTTTTAATATGATATCGCTAAAAATGTTGCTATTTTATTATATTTTTTGTTGTGAAAGTGTCACGACCCGCACCCGATTTAGGGGCACGAGTACGTGGGTACGTCCAGCCTACGCCACAGCATCGGCGGTAGAACGCTGTCAAGGTCATGATACTATCTAGCCAATCTCACACAAGCATCCAATCTCCATAAGGAGGCACGGATGACACGAATAAAATGCACACTTACTCAATCACAGGATTACAGCACGATAAGATATCAAACAGAAAATTAAATACAACACAAGTCAACAAAGCAATAACTAAACTCAACAATATCCAAGTCTCATAAAAATGCCGGAGACAAATCCGGTACCAAAAGTTTACTAAAAGAACTAATCAAAAACTAGAAGAATTAGTGATTTCCTGCTAGGCCTACGAAATCACAACTAACTACCAAGTCTGCAGCTACTCACCATATGGTCCATAAAGTGTCGGACAGCGGTCCTCTAAGGCATAGTCTGGAAAAATGTTTCCAGTCAGGAAGGAGCAAAGCAACACTCTCAAATAACAGTTCCATTAATTGATAATGTCTATAATACAATAAAACATGTCATGCTAGCTACTGAGAAGACAGTGAAATAAATGCAATGGCAATTAAAGAGAGATAGGCAATGTAAAGAGACAGGCAATAGGCAATATGATACAGTCAGTGCATGTATGAAAATAAAAAGAACAAGTATGGTATCATATACGGGTGATGTAGTATATAATTTAAATAGGGAAACAGTAATCTATTCTAAGTGTTTGAAATAGTAGTTTCAAAATGTGATCGGCTTGGGAACATGTACGATAGCTACAGGGCCTGGCTAATCATGGGTGAAGAGCATGATTAAAAATTATAATTTTCTATACTACAATAAGAGGTTATGATCACATTTCTTACTAACTACTTCCCCGCCCCCAACTAGTACTGTGGATCCAACCATGACACGTCACGATACACGAGCAAGTCCAGTCTATCATGTACGATATCTAAAATACATGTCGTGTACAATGTCAATACGATAATCAATGTAACATCTCATGACTGCAGATCCAAGCTATACTAGTCCGTGTAGCACAGTGTCAAGGATTCAGTTGTAACATTTTAAGATTATTGAATTTATAGAAATTATCAAGAAATTCGAAATTATCGGAGAATGTACTTGCCTTGGGTCCTTAGCTGGTAATTATGGATGTCCCGTTCCAGAGTATCCCCTGGGTAAACCAACCGTCCTATAACATATCACAAGCAAAACCATATTTGCAGCAGATGCTACGCTAACACACAGTCTATAAACACTGGCTTCAGGGCCATGCCAGGCAGGGTACTAGTCAACTAGGGTTATCTAGTAGGGATAAAACACATTACCTATTTTTAATCATTAATACCTACCACATATATATATACCAATTAAACATACTGTTAATAATTAAACATAATACATATATATTGTTATTCCAAAGTATACAAAATAGGTATAACTGTATGTACCTAGTGGAAGTATAAATTATTTGTTTATGAAAAGTGTACATAAGTCCCATTATAAGAATATATATATTTATACATTTATACCAAAATATGTATTTTATTACATGTATTCTATATGAAATATACCAAAATAATACATATTTAATACATATAGCAGAACACGTATTTATATATATCAATCATATATATATATTGAAAGTATATAAATGTATGTACAAAATATCTATATATTAATATATACACTAATACTCATTATACATATTTGAAAATATACTAAGTATATATATACCAATACCAAAATACGTATTTACCTATTTATTCATTTTATCATACATACTATAATTATACAATTAATTACTAATAAATAAAGAATATACATTTACACATTAATTTATTTACACATACATACCTACATACATTATATATATACATATATATATATATATATATATATATATGTAAAGAAAGAGGGATGGGGAGAAGAGAAACTTACTGTGGTGGTTGTGATTGGTGATGGAGGTGGTGGTGATGGCTTGATGGTGGAGGAGTCGGCAGAGGGAGCTTCGGCTGTAGGCCTGCGAGATGAACGCAGAGGGAGGAGCAGCAGCGTAAGGGGAGTCGGGAAGCACAGCAGAGCCGCCGGGGGTCGGCTGAACTGATGGAAGGCCGGAGGGGATGGGGAGTAGAGGCCGATGGTGATGATCGAGGGGGCGCCGGAGTTGAGCAGCGGCCGGGGTCTGTGGACAGGACGTCGGGGGAGGCCGGACAGCGGATGGGGAGATGGAGGAGGGAGCAGCCGCCGGAGGGAGTTGGTGGCAGTAAGCCGGCGCCGGAGGGAGTCGGCCTGGTCGGCTTGTAGGCAGGGAGTGGGGGTGGATGGAGGCCAGCGGGGGATGTGCAGCGGCCGCCTGGTCGTTGGCCGCCGGACGCAAAGGGAGAGGGCCGCCGGGTTCAGAGGGGGCCGGGAAGCACAGGGGGTGAACAGGGTTCCCCCCTTTCCCCCCTCTTTGAATTTTGAATTCAAAACAAGAAGAAAAATAAAGAAGAAGGAGAAGGAAGAAGGAGGAAAAAGAAGGAGAAAAGAGAAGAAAAAAGGAAGAGAAGAAGAAGAAAAGAATCCTACGTTGGAGAGAGGTGGGGGCTTGTGAGGTGGTGGAAAAACCTAGGTTTCTTGGGATTAGGGTTTGAGGGTACAAGACATTTAAATAGGATGAGGGGATTTTGATGGAGGGTGAGGATGCACTCATTGAATGAGTGGTCCAAATTGGATATGGAGAATTTCTTCATGTGGGTGAGGGTGAGAGATTTAATAAAAATATTAGGTTCCCTCATTGTTCAAACAATTGGGTGAGGCCACAAAATGCAAATTTGCAATTTAGTCCCTTTAAATTTGGGAAATTGCACAAACACATAAAATAACGAAAATTTGGCGGGCGATTCGGGGTCCGGTGTTTTGTAGGGTCAGGGGGCGCTGTAAGATTTGTGTGGGCTCAATTAACAGGGCACTGGAATTAAATTAGGATTTTCGGAATTGGTTTAAATAGTATCCTCAATTTAATTAGAATTAAATGCAAGTTGTGTTCAACAATTAATTAGGAGTACATGGGGCCAAAATCAGGTCAGGTCATCAATACCAATAATGAAGAAGACTCAGAACAGAATATTACCCTAATTTGGGTCGCATGAAAAATAGGTCAAGATTGTCTCCAATTTAATTTAGAACGCACAACGATACAAAATAGGGATTTATTAAATAACGTCCGCGACGATTTTTGTGCGGCCAGAATTAATGCACAGGGAGCATAATTATGAGTTGCAAAAATAGCAGAATGGAAGGCGGACATGTCTAGGGCAAGATGGTGAAATTTGTTGGAAGACAAAAGTCAGGGTAGCGCTCCAAATATCGAAGCAAAGGCAATGCGCAAATAATTAAATAAAATACGGTAATTACAATCTCCAATAAATAAATTCTAAATAAATAATTAAATACAAAAATTCCAAAATTCCTGACAGGTGTTCGTATACTGGCTTCTAGGTCAGTCTGCTAGCTAAAAATAAATGAGCACTGCATCTAATACTATATTTAATTACTCATCACACATAATTATTTAAATTAAAAAATATTATCATGCAATTATTTAATTGTAACTACAATAATATTAAATATTGTAAAAAGTCGAAAATACCCTTATTTTCGGAATGTGGTAGTGACAAGTCTACCCACCTTAAAAGAAATTCGTCCTCGAAATTCAAAATCCTCATAGTAGTGTTTATTCATACACATTATTATTCCCCTCAATTTAAATTCATCAACCACGACATCAAGTAATAATTCACAATCTCTTTTCACAATTTCAAAATTTTAAAAATTATTGCATAACCTGGAAAAATCCTCGAAATAAAATCAAAGTCCATTTTTTTTTTTTTTTATCAAAAAAAATTCCCGAAAGTTTTAGTTAATAATTCAATACTCGGAATTTAATATCCCCTCCTCAAATTTGATTTTAATCTATGCACATATATAATTGTAATCTCGTCCCACATGTTTGAATTTAAACATAAATCCATAAATGATTTTATTCCTCGATTTCCTCTTTCCTCAAAATACTCAACAATGCCACATCCAAATATAACATTTTAAGATTCATAACTTGCAATCAATTTAAATATATTGATAATCCTCCAAATTTCCAAATTGTATAACCCATTTAATCATGTCATAATCTTCCTGGAATTGATAAGTCATAAATTCTGCCATGTTAAATTCTTGACCCTTTATTTAAATCAATGTTTATCCTCGAATTTTTAAATCCTCGATTATTTTATTTATTTATTTACTACCATCAAAATTAAATTTATCAAATCATATAATCATGAACTACTCCATATTGTTATTTCACAACAAATTTTTTTTTTCAAAAATTCTATAAATATCATATCCTTAAAAATCTTCAAATATAAATCAAATCCCATTCTTATCACAATATCCTCCAAAATTTTAAGTTAATAACGAAATACAAGAATTAAATATTCAATCCTCTAATTGAAATCCAATCAATGCATTTTTCTAAAATTGAATCTCATCCCAAAATTTGAATTCAATACTAATCCATTTGTGTTCTTATTCCTCGATTTTTTTTTTCTACATAATATGCAACGATGTAATACTTATGAAACCTCCAATACAATATTCAAGATATAAGTTCATAACTCGCAGTCCAACAAATATCGATGGCCTTCTTAAATTCCTCAAATTCAATGATAAATTCAATCATTTCATAATCTTCTTAAAATCAATGTTTTAACAAAACTTCAATTATGCCATATTAATTTCCTAACTCTTTATTTAATTTAATATTTTTCCTCAAAATTTAAGGCACCTTGTCTCTCTTTGTCAAGTCATAACCTCTTCGTTAATCTTTACTACAGTTAAATCCTCAACAATCAAAGTCTAAGAGAATTCTACCTACAACCATACGACATGCAACCTAAGGGAAATATGTATGATCATGGTGTCTTTTGTCATGGTATTGTAGTCTCTGTATCAGGGGTACTACTAGTTACATTATAACAAGAATTCATGCATACAAGCTACGGTACTAAGGTATCAATCAATCAGAAAACAAGAAAGAACATGAGGAAAGAAAAGAAAGAACCTGCTAACATATTACTTGCAGTATCTTCTATCTCTAACATAATCATAGGTCAAATGATGCATGTAATGTTTGATACCTCTATCTCTTTAGGTACCACACTCTACTACAAGCATACTCACTGCTAGCTTCCTTACCTACTGCAATAGTTGATACTAGTTATTCTTATCACTCAAGTACATATCAATTGCAACACACTATACTAAGTATAGCTCTCTCTAATACAACCCTAGATTGACACCCAAGTCAGTTGGCAGTGAGATCTCAATCATACTCAAGTCATCAGATCCTCACACATGTATATCATCTACTCACATATTAATATTCATCTCTCATCTACCATAAAATTAATCCTCAACATAATCGTCAAGGTTTAACTTCTCGATCAACTTAAAAATAAATTGCATATACCTCCTCAAAATCAGATACTCAGATATCGAAAAATTTAATCATTTTTAAAATCTTTGTAGCCTTAACCATGTTTATTGAATTCATATTTGAAATCCTCAAAAATTTAATGACATAATTCTCATCAAACTTATTAGAACTCACTATCACTTGCACTTTCTATAATACCAATACTAATTATAATAACACCTATCATAGAACTATTGCTACAAGGTACTATGCTATGGGTATCTCTAGATTAATGCCTAATGCTCCCATGTCCAACTAGGAAACACTTACAACTCACAGGCAACACTCAGTCAATACTAATACTCAAGACACAGACAAATCACAAGTCACTAATTATCGCACTAAATAAGGAATCCTCAAAGAAAATAAGCTCAAAAAGGAACTGGATCAAGGTCTGAAGGTATCTTTACTGCTTAGTAAAGAAAAGAAGCGATGGAACAAAGTCCTGGAATAACATAAATAGATAGGTCTTGAGATGATACTTTAAGAACCAATTTAAGATACAACCTGATAATCATACACGTCTGTCAGAAATCATGACACACAGAATCCTCGCCACGCCAGTAAGCATAGATGCGATAACGACAGGTTCCGTAACTAAGGTATGCAACCCTATAATCATGTCATCTAGAATCCTCGCCACGCCAACCGGTATGGCTGCGAGAAATTCTAAATCTCATAACAAAAGTATGTACATCCAAGTTAGGTTCCTACGTTCTCGTCACGACAGCTAATATGGCTGCAATAAACTCTAGGTTCCATAACCAAAGTAGACGTTTTACCTTTCTCACTGTCCTCATCAATATATGTCATCAGATGATACCGTAAATTTTAGCCCGTAAAATTCATCTCGATATGAAATCAACTCAACAACGATACTAAGAATTAAAGTTAATAGCTGGTCAACAAGAATCAAACTCAATATCAATAAGTAGGAACGAACAAAAACATGGAGGAAGGATTTAAATTGGAATTTATAATGAGATTCTCAAGGGTCGTCCCAGGAATCTCTCAAATAATCTGTGATTGAGTATCCGCTCTCGTCCTAGTATCCTATGTCCTAGAATCCTATCGCAGGCACGCAATAGTGTAACAAAGATGCCACACTACTACGACATCGCACAACTTGCGAAGTCAGACCTGCATGGGCCACCACTAAAATGTGTCATGACCCGCACCCGATTTAGGGGTACGAGTACGTGGGTAAGTCCAGCCTACGCCGCAGCATCGGCGGTAGAACGCTGTCAAGGTCATGATACTATCTAGCCAATCTCACACAAGCATCCAATCTCCATAAGGAGGCACGGATGACACGAATAAAATGCACACTTACTCAATCACAGGATTATAGCACGATAAGATATCAAACAGAAAATTAAATACAACACAAGTCAACAAAGCAATAACTTAACTCAACAATATCCAAGTCTCATAAAAATGCCGGAGACAAATCCGGTACCAAAAGTTTACTAAAAGAACTAATCAAAAACTAGAAGAATTAGTGATTTCCTGCTAGGCCTCCGAAATCACAACTAACTACCAAGTCTGCAGCTACTCACCATATGGTCCATAAAGTGTCGGACAGCGGTCCTCTAAGGCATAGTCTGGAAAAATGTTTCCAGTCAGGAAGGAGCAAAGCAACACTCTCAAATAACAGTTCCATTAATTGATAATGTCTATAATACAATAAAACATGTCATGCTAGCTACTGAGAAGACAGTGAAATAAATGCAATGGCAATTAAAGAGAGATAGGCAATGTAAAGAGACAGGCAATAGGCAATATGATACAGTCAGTGCATGTATGAAAATGAAAAGAATAAGTATGGTATCATATACGGGTGATGTAGTATATAATTTAAATAGGGAAACAGTAATCTATTCTAAGTGTTTGAAATAGTAGTTTCAAAATGTGATCGGCTTGGGAACATGTACGATAGCTACAGGGCCTGGCTAATCATGGGTGAAGAGCATGATTAACACTTACAATTTTCTATACTACAATAAGAGGTTATGATCACATTTCTTACTAACTACTTCCCCGCCCCCAACTAGTACTGTGGATCCAACCATGACACGTCACGATACACGAGCAAGTCCAGTCTATCATGTACGATGTCTAAAATATATGTCGTGTACAATGTCAATACGATAATCAATGTAACATCTCATGACTGCAGATCCAATCTATACTAGTCCGTGTAGCACAGTGTCAAGGATTCAGTTGTAACATTTCAAGATTATTGAATTTATAGAAATTATCAAGAAATTGGAAATTATCGGAGAATGTACTTGCCTTGGGTCCTTAGCTGGTAATTATGGATGTCCTGTTCCAGAGTATCCCCTGGGTAAACCAACCGTCCTATAACATATCACAAGCAAAACCACATTTGCATCAGATGCTACGCTAACACACAGTCTATAAACACTGGCTTCAGGGCCATGCCAGGCAGGGTACTAGTCAACTAGGGTTATCTAGTAGGGATAAAACACATTACCTATTTTTAATCATTAATACCTACCACATATATATATACCAATTAAACATACTGTTAATAATTAAACATAATACATATATATTGTTATTCCAAAGTATACAAAATAGGTATAACTGTATGTACCTAGTGGAAGTATAAATTATTTGTTTATGAAAAGTGTACATAAGTCCCATTATAAGAATATATATATTTATACATTTATACCAAAATATGTATTTTATTACATGTATTCTATATGAAATATACCAAAATAATACATATTTAATACATATAGCAGAACACGTATTTATATATATCAATCATATATATATATTGAAAGTATATAAATGTATGTACAAAATATCTATATATTAATATATACACTAATACTCATTATACATATTTGAAAATATACTAAGTATATATATACCAATACCAAAATACGTATTTACCTATTTATTCATTTTATCATACATACTATAATTATACAATTAATTACTAATAAATAAAGAATATACATTTACACATTAATTTATTTACACATACATACCTACATACATTATATATATATATACATATATATATATATATATATATATATATATATATATATATATATATATATATATATGTAAAGAAAGAGGGATGGGGAGAAGAGAAACTTACTGTTGTGGTTGTGATTGGTGATGGAGGTGGTGGTGATGGCTTGATGGTGGAGGAGTCGGCAGAGGGAGCTTCGGCTGTAGGCCGGCGAGATGAACGCAGAGGGAGGAGCAGCAACGTAAGGGGAGTCGGGAAGCACAGCAGAGCCGCCGGGGGTCGGCTGAACTGATGGAAGGCCGGAGGGGATGGGGAGTAGAGGCCGGTGGTGATGATCGAGGGGGCGCCAGAGTTGAGCAGCGGCCGGGGTCTGTGGACAGGACGTCGGGGGAGGTCGGACAGCGGATGGGTAGATGGAGGAGGGAGCAGCCGCCGGAGGGAGTTGGTGGCAGTAAGCCGGCGCCGGAGGGAGTCGGCCTGGTCGGCTTGTAGGCAGGGAGTGGGGGTGGATGGAGGCCAGCGGGGGATGTGCAGCGGCCGCCTGGTCGTTGGCCGCCGGACGCAGAGGGAGAGGGCCGCCGGGTTCAGAGGGGGCCGGGAAGCACAGGGGGTGAACAGGGTTCCCCCCTTTCCCCCCCTCTTTGAATTTTGAATTCAAAACAAGAAGAAAAATAAAGAAGAAGGAGAAGGAAGAAGGAGGAAAAAGAAGGAGAAAAGAGAAGAAAAAAGGAAGAGAAGAAGAAGAAAAGAATCCTACGTTGGAGAGAGGTGGGGGCTTGTGAGGTGGTGGGAAAACCTAGGTTTCTTGGGATTAGGGTTTGAGGGTACAAGACATTTAAATAGGATGAGGGGATTTTGATGGAGGGTGAGGATGCACTCATTGAATGAGTGGTCCAAATTGGACATGGAAAATTTCTTCATGTGGGTGAGGGTGAGAGATTTAATAAAAATATTAGGTTCCCTCATTGTTCAAACAATTGGGTGAGGCCACAAAATGCAAATTTGTAATTTAGTCCCTTTAAATTTGGGAAATTGCACAAACACATAAAATGACAAAAATTTGGCGGGCGATTCGGGGTCCGATGTTTTGTAGGGTCAGGGGGCGCTGTAAGATTTGTGTGGGCTCAATTAACAGGGCACTGGAATTAAATTGGGATTTTCGGAATTGGTTTAAATAGTATCCTCAATTTAATTAGAATTAAATGCAAGTTGTGTTCAACAATTAATTAGGAGTACATGGGGCCAAAATCAGGTCAGGTCATCAATACCAATAATGAAGAAGACTCAGAACAGAATATTATCCTAATTTGGGTCGCATGAAAAATAGGTCAAGATTGTCTCCAATTTAATTTGGAACGCACAACGATACAAAATAGGGATTTATTAAATAACGTCCGCGACAATTTTTGTGCGGCCAGAATTAATGCACAGGGAGCATAATTATGAGTTGCAAAAATAGCAGAATGGAAGGCGGACATGTCTAGGGCAAGATGGTGAAATTTGTTGGAAGACAAAAGTCAGGGTAGCGCTCCAAATATCGAAGCAAAGGCAATGCGCAAATAATTAAATAAAATACGGTAATTACAATCTCCAATAAATAAATAATTAAATACAAAAATTCCAAAATTCCTGACAGGTGTTCGTATACTGGCTTCTAGGTCAGTCTGCTAGCTAAAAATAAATGAGCACTGCATCTAATACTATATTTAATTACTCATCACACATAATTATTTAAATTAAAAAATATTATCATGCAATTATTTAATTGTAACTACAATAATATTAAATATTGTAAAAAGTCGAAAATACTCCTGTTTTCGGAATGTGGTAGTGACAGAAATAATTCTAAACTATCTATAAACGACTATAATACAATTTGATTTTTCGATCGGTTTATTTGTGCTTTTTTTTGCTAATATATATAGTAACTAAATATAATAAATTTTTTAAACCGAACCGAATAATGCTCACCCCTATCAGTGACTGTGTCCGTGTCAAAATCCAGATACAGCAAATCCAAATCGTGTCCATGTCTGTATCGAGAAAAAAAATTTGGTAATCAAAACTATGTTTGTGTCGCATGTTGGTAAACCTAATTCAATTTTAAAATTAAAGTTTAGCCTAAATCAAAACTATCCAATGTGTCGTGTGTCGGTGTCGTGTCCATTTTCTAGTGTTCGTGTCCAACATATCGTGTCTGTACGTGTCCAGCACCCAAATTCCAAATAAAAAAATTATGTATAACTCCCAAATCCCAAATCCAATAATTAAACAAATAAAAATTAGGATTAGGGTTTACCTTCGAGGAGGGGTCGAGAGAGGGGGCCGGAGTGGGGGGGTCAGGGGTGTCGAGGAGAGGGGGCGGAGGGGGGGTCAGGAAGGAGGGGGTCGTCGCTCGTCGTTGGGAAGTTGCCATCGCTTATCGTCGGGAAGCTGTTGCCGGAGGAGGAGGAGGAGGAGAGGGTCGGGGGTCTTGAGGAGGAGAGGGTCGGGGGTCTTGAGGAGGAGAGGGTGTCGGATGCCGGAGGAGGAGGAGGAGAGGGTGTCGGAGTGTCGGAGGTCATGAGGAGGAGAGGGTGTCGGATGTCGGAGGAGGAGGAGGAGAGGGTGTCGGAGTGTCGGGGGTCATGAGGAGGAGAGGGTGTCGGATGCCGGAGGAAGAGGAGAGGGGGTCGGGGGTCAGGGGTGAGAGTGGAGAGAGAGAGAGAGAGAGTTTGGGGGGAAATAAAAATAAAACTGGAACATTGAATTTTAACGTTTGGCAGCGACAAAAATTTTCGTCGCTATTCCTTCGAGGAGAAAAATCGACACCACAACGACGGAATCGCGACAAAAATTAATATATGTTTCTTATATAAATACATTAGTCGCTATACCGTTAGTTTTTCGTCGCTACACCAACATGTCATATGTCCTATATAAAGGGACAAAGATAGGAGAAACCTTTGGCCCCTTTATATAACATGTCATATGTCTATACATGAAAATCCAACATTATGTAGGAATATGAATCCAATATTATGTAGGCTTAGAAATCTAATATTATTCTTCAAAGATATGGTTAAAGGTCAAAGTCAATCTTCTTCAAAGATATGGTCAAATATATCTTTCTTCGTATCTCTATCTTGTCAAAGATTTGTTATTCTTCAAAGATATGATCAAATATCAAAGTCAATCTTTTTCAAAGATATGGTCAAATATATTTTCTTTCACATATCATACTACATTGCAATCATAGGATATAGCAAAGTCAATAATTGATGTCCTATTCTTACAAGAAAACTTTACTGAAACATAGTTTATATGTACTTTATAATTATATTTAATGTACCTTACCGATAGTCTTTTTAATTAATCGTTCTATATCTCTTTGAAAAAGAATTGAGGTTTGTGCATCTAAGATAGTACAGATGTAAAGAAAATAGGTTGTTAAAATTACAATTAAAAATGAATAAGCAACCTTTCTGGTAGTTCCATTACTAGTTGAGGTTACATGCTTTTATAATCCATTTCCTTCAGTAACCGTGTAAGGTATGTGATAGTTCAATGTTACGCAATGTTCATAGGATTCAGTAAAACTCGGAGGAATATTTGCTTTCCTCACGGAGTTCATCTAATTAGATTGTTATATTCTGATATTTCATAACTAGTAACACTTGGTTCATGATTTAGAAATAGGGAACATGTAATTCTTATGTAATACTTGTTTTCATTCTTGCTTATCGATTGAAGGGTAAACGGTTAAAGAGTAGCCTCCAAGATAATCCCCTATATCTTGAGGTTGATTTTCCCAGAGGCTCGTCGATCCAATTCCAAGCCAATCAAAAAATTTCCAACCATA
Organism: Iris macrosiphon; assembly: GCA_036927795.1. Lineage (NCBI taxonomy): Eukaryota > Viridiplantae > Streptophyta > Magnoliopsida > Asparagales > Iridaceae > Iris > Iris macrosiphon. The sequence goes on along the minus strand of JAYESA010000008.1, from coordinate 40,716,360 downwards.
TTTTTGTTTCTTTTCGAGATCTTCTTGTTTCTGTCTCTCTGGCATCAAATAAATCGACCCATTCCTCTCTTAATGACAAGGGATCTTTCGATATAGTGCACATCCACAGGTAGCTCTCAATCCTTTTCCACCTCTCTATGTACTGATTGTTGACTGGCCCTATATTGCATTCTGATCACTTTGCCTTCAGTAACCTTGCTCTGTCCAGAAACAACATATAGGCCACATCTGTCAATGTTGTTGCTTAGTTTTCTCAACATTGCATTTTGAATGTGGAGATCAACATGTTGCCACGGTTCCAGATAGGTTCAGGTATTGAATACCTGTTCAATATTGAAACAGAAAACAAACACTTGTTCTAAACTATTGCCAGAACTTGGCCGAGACAAAACCGCATGAGCCCACAAGTCGACACCATCTACAAGCAATCCCTTTGAACCACATCGATAAAGTCCCGGCTATGTATCCGGTTCTAACAAAGAGATTTGGCAATGTTTAACAATTCACAGAAGAGTACAATATATCCATAGATGGTGCCAGCAGAATGAAATTGATGCCCCATCCTTACTAATCCAGCTCTTTTGTATGTGTTTATGTCTAGCTAGTGATCATAAGTATTGCTGAAATCACATGGGAACTTTAAAAAATTCCAAACATGGGAGCCTCAATCACAAAAAGCTGAGGAATATTTGGGGTACCACTAGCAGCATATACTTTGTTGCAGAAGATTGAAGACAATCATGAACAACCAAAAACTATACTCCAAAGTAATATATATGTCTATATATAGTGCAACTAACAATGGTAGTACACAAACCAGAAGAGGTCAAGACAGAGGGAATAAATCATCAGGAACTAGACACCACATCTTTTGGCTGCGTTTAAACTGCATGATTTCTAGTATTGGTATCGGAATCGGAATCAGGCCCTTCTTAATTGGCAGTTCCGGTATCGTGTGTTTGCCGACACCGCGAACTTAGTTTAAAGATTTCAGTGACCAGAAAAAGAAGAAAATATTAGCCTGAAGTTGTTTACTAACAGTTCTGTTCTCAATTTCCTTCAGCAAATAAGTTCACCGTCATGAATTAGACAAAGAACAGTGAACACACATACAAGAACTACTGAGTTTCCCAAATTGAGTGACAACATCCTTTAGAAGCAAGCTAACCAACTGATCAGTGACACAGGAAAATGATGTTGGTATCCTTATCCATGTAACATGGAGGACCAGATATGTAACTATATGAAAATGTTTGTATCACGTGTCCTTATCCGTATTTATGTGTGTATTCATACAACATAAATACTGAATAGTAGGCTATGTTGCATGATTACGGATACAAAAAAGGATAACAAACCGAAATCTTCAATAAGTATAATCGGCAATGTTGCACGAATGGCTATAAGGATACCATTCTTCCGTGTCCGTGCAACATTGATGGTGGTTCAAGGAGTTGAAGACGTGATTTTGCAACCATAATATTTCCAAAATATGATTCATTCATAAGTAGAGAAACACTAAAACCTTTACACAGGAAGGAAGTTAAGGAGGAGAAGACGAAGATATGAAACACAACTGATGTTCCGAAAGCGAAGATCCTGTGATCAGTCGTATCTCCTGCATCGCCAGGCCGACACGGAGTACATCGGGCGGTCCTGCCAGCAGATCATGAAGCAGCCGTTGTCCTCCTTGACCTTGTACGCGTCGCACCCGAAGCTCTGCAGCATCCTCCTGGCCTGCAGCAGGCCGTAGTAGCTGAGAGGCACCCTCCCGAATCCGGCCCCGTCGAGCCTCTGCACCCACCTCTCGAGCCTCTCGTGCCTCTCCTTCCTCTCCGCCCCCTCGCACGCGATAATGTTGATGATCTCCTCCCCGAAGAGCACCTTCTCCACTCTCGCCCTCTCCACCGACTGCCTCGGCACCGTCGACTCCAGGCAGTCGAACAGCGCTGCGTAGAAGTTGAGCGCCTCGGTGAACCTCTCGCCCAGCGCCGTCCCGTTGTGGTTCGACTCCTGCTCGGTGACCACCATGACCTTCGGCGAAAGCCCCCACAGCGCGGCCAAGAAGCCGTCCATAGACCCGGAGGAGCCTGCGGCGCTCGGGGGGCTGTGGCCGTTGGCGCTGCTGCTGCTGCTGCTGCTGTCCTTCTCGAGCAATTCCCCCAGAGTGCCCCCCTGCCCGGCCTCGTGGACCATCCTGATATCAGGGTTAGCAGGCAGCAGCTTGCGGTGGTGGTGGTGGTGGTGGTTATCGACGACGACGAAGTCCTCGCAAGCGAGGAGCGAATGCAGCTGCAGAACGGAGCTTATCGCGAGGGCCTCCCCGGTCTTGACGCGGAGGCTCTCGACGTCGAGGCCGTCGAGGGGGCCGACCACCGCGTTGAACTGGAAGGGGATGTCGAGCCTCTCGGCCTCTTCGGAGAGGACCCCGGCGACGTGGGCGAGCAGCTGCTTGTGCTGGTTGACGGCGGTGATGCGGAGGTGGGGAGGGCCCTCCGGGCGGGCTCTGAGGGCCTGCAGGAGGGCCAGCCACTGGGAAGGGTCGGCGTAGGGGTTGAGGTCGATGATGTGCACCATCTTCTCTCCGTCCATGGCTTCGATGATGGCCTGGTTGGAGACGAGGAAGGCGAGGCGGAGGAAAGGGGTTAGGTCGAGGAAGTGTCGGCGCGCCTGTAGGAGCGAGGCGTGGGCGGATGCAGGCGAGGGAGGGGCGCATAGGGCGCGGTAGAGGCCGGGCCAGGAGCGGAGGATGCGGCGGGCGAGGGCGTCGGAGAAGTAGGAGGCGATGCGCTGCATGGTGTCGCCGTCGGGGGAGGCGAGGAGGGAGGTGGTGTCGAGGAAGGCGTTGGCGTGGTCGAGGGAGCCGGAGGCGACGTGGTTGGCGCAGTTGAGGAGGAGGTGGATCAGGTAGAGGCCGCGCTCGTCCGACTTGAGCTCGCGGACCCACGGGGACGCCAGCAGCCCCGACGGGGTAAGCGACATCAACGAGAAGCTCTGGAGCGGAGAGGAGGTTACGGAAGAAGAGGATCCCTCCTCCTGAACCACCATTTTCACTTTAGCTTTGCTTCAATTCTTCTTCTTCTTCTTCACACTATATCATCTCTCTTTCTAACGTAGAATAGACAGTTGGTTATTATTTAGCTCACGTCTCACGAGGAGAGAGGGAGAGGGAGAGGGAGAGAGAGAGAAAGAGCAAGAGCAAGAGCAGGTTTGAAAGGAGAGTGGTGCTTTTGGGAGCATTAGGCGACAAAAGTCAAGCGTTTTTTGTCTGCATCAGCTTGCTGCCTGTCTTTTAGCGGAGGCAGAGGACGGGTATGGAATTTATGACAAACAAACAACCCCTCCCTCTGTCATTGCCCATTGCTTTTTCGGTAACTTTTAATTCCTGTTGGCCCTGGCCGTCACGTTTTTTATGTGAGCCCTATCCAATATAACCCTGAATGTGAAACTTATCACTTTGCTACTTCATTTATTTAGTAATCTTGCTTGATTTCATAGAGGATGTAATTCAAATTTGTAGAGAGAAAATAATTGATTGATTTACTTTCAATAGAGGGGGTATATATATATATATATATATATATATATATATATATATATATATATATATATATATATAGAAGGAGGCTGGCCTTCTTTTTATTTTCTATCCGATGTGGGACTAAATAAGTCCCCCATAACTCAACATTCTCCCTCAAGATGGACGATAGATATCAATCATCCCCATCTTGTTACAAAAGGTATCAAACTGTTTAGGACTTAAACATTTAGTTAAACAATCAGCTAACTGCTCCACTGATTTCACATAGCTCAAAGTCAAAACCTCTGCTATTCAGCTGCTCCTTGATGAAGAACTAATCAATCTCCACATGTTTGGTGCGATCATGCTTAACTTGATTGTTTGCAATATCAATTGCTGATTTGTTGTCACACAAAAGTTGCAGGGTGTCTCCTCTAAACAAACGCATATCAGCCAACGAGCTCTTCACCCACATCATCTCGCACAGGCTAACTGCCATAGCCCTATACTCTGCCTCAGCTGTAGACCTAGCCACTACATCTTGCTTCTTCTTGCACCAAGACACAAGATTGCCTCCAACAAAAATACAGTAATCTGTAGTGGACCTGCGATCGTCCATACAACCCGTCCAATCGGCATCACAGTAGCCTTCAACTCTCAGATGTCCAGAACTTCTGAACCATAACCCATTTCCTGGGCTTCCTTTAATATACTTGAAAATTCTGCAAACTGCCTCCATATTCTGCTATTTGGGATCAGGCATATATCTACTCAACACACTTACGGCATAAGTAATATCATCCCTCGTATGACATAGATATATGAGATGACCAACTAATCTTTGATATTGCTCCTTACTCACCGGATCACCACCCTCAGCACACAACTTATGATTCTGCTCGATAGGAGTAGAAGCAACCCTGCAACCCAGCGTTTCTGTCTCTGAAAGAATGTTCAGAGCGTATTTTCGCTGAGAAAGTAATATACCCTTTCATGACCTTGCAATTTCAATTCCGAGAAAGTACTTCAACTGTTCCAGATCCTTAACTTCAAATTCCTCTCCAAGCTTTTTCTTCATCCGTATGGTCTCTTCAGTATCATCTCCAATAATTACCATATCATCAACATAGACTGCAAGAATAGTGATACGAGTCTTAGAGTGCCTGTAAAACATACTATGATCTCCATTGCACTGCCTATACCCCATACCATAAATTGCAAGCCTGAATCAATCAAACCATGATCTCGGAGACTACTTTAGCCCATACAAAGACTTCTTCAATTTGCATACCTTTTCCGTTGCTTGTGAATTAGCAAAGCCTGGTGGAATCTTCATATATACCTTCTCTTGGAGATCTCCGTGCAAAAAGGCGTTCTTGACATGTAGTTGCCAATTGAAGTTGGCAGCACATGACACCACCACTCGCACAGTGCTCATCTTTACGACTGGAGCAAAGGTCTCGTCATAGTTGATACCATAAGTTTGGCTATATCCTATAGCAACCAATTTGGCCTTGTACTTGTCAATCTTGCCCTCTGGAGTCTGCTTAACAGTATAAACCCATTTATGACATGCCCCGATCTCTCGCAGGTAATCGACCATCCCCGCTAGGCTTGAATCACCGCACCAGCGCTCCCGTAGGACGATCGCTTGACCCATCTGGACGTGATGCCGTATGAGCGTAAGCCGCGCCCGTGCAAGGCCATGATATAAATAGGCGGTAAGAGGTCTAAGCTACAGAGTCGTACAGATTGTCCGAGTGCAGCAGAATAATAAACGCATAGGTGATTGGTAACAAGTTCTCAGAGTCATCAATAGTGAAAGCATTGCATAATACAAGTATAGGAATAAAGCAAGCTCTTTATTGATATTGAACAAGTGTTACAGGCGGCGCTAGGCCGAGATTACAAATCGCTCAAGATTCTCTCTCTGAAACAATAAAAGCGTGCCAAGCGGCTACATTTATGGAATGATACATCGGCGATGTTACAACATTATGTCTTGTATATGTGCTTCAATTTCTGACGCAACGTTCCAAGGCTTCAAAGTGAACTCCATGCCTTAGCACCCACGAGGGAGGCATCCGCACCAAACGAGGTTCTTCCGCACCCTGCAAGCAATCTGGTAGATTATCAGTACATGAATGCACTGGTGGGGAGGCTTCTCGCCCACTCGACAAATTCAAACACGTTATATAGGTTCCGTGCACCATCTATTAAGTTATCTTTGTATTCTTGCCTTAGGATCAGTTTTATGGCAATGATGAATAGCCTAACTCGTGTGGCAGTGCGCCGTACGATATATGAGTAACACGATAAGACTTACTAACTTACCATCCGTCCTTCCCTGTCCAAGGCAAACCAAGTTAAATCAAGCACAATCATTTATTATGAAATCCAAAGGCAATTGAATAAAGCAAACACAAGGGTCGTGAGCGACGTTATGTTTCAGGTGCACGATTACACGGATTATCAGGTGTGTTGCAGAAGATGTTCAAGTATTCCATATGTACAGGTGTGTTATACTCATGATCTTTCAGGTATTTCAGTTTACTGGATGCGATACAATAACTCGCATACGAATTGCCGCTAAGCGAGGATGACTTATCTATATGAATAAGAGTCGCTGGCATAGCCATAAAGGACGAGTTATAGTCCCAGAGCGCAGATGACGAAGGTAACTGGGTCGCTATACGCCATCCCGCTCGGCCAAAGACTATCATGAAGTTCCATCCGGATCGGATCGGCCCCAGTGCCCCGGTGACCGTCCGTGGAACGAGATCCAAAAATTCCCTTGTTAACAAGTTGTCCGCGGCACGCAAGTCTTGGGTCTTCCAAATTCACACAACTTGACATGATAATCCACGATTCTTGTTCTAAACGAGCATTTGTTCCACGAGTTTTTTTTCTTGATTTGTTTGACATAATTTTTGTTCAGATGTAAACTTGATATGATTCTCGTTCAGAGTTCAACTTGACATGATGCATTTCCCTAGTTTAGGGATTGCCTTGGCGACTTAACGGTCCCGGATACTTATAGGTTTATATTGCACAGAAGAACTATTTGATAGTCTTATGGCTAACTCGATGCATACACGATACAGATAGTATTTCTTGATTGTGGCATAATTTGTGCGGCAAGCATTGAAACGAGGCAACGAGTACAAACTAAAAGTAAGCATGCAAGCATGAATTTATATGAACATAAGCATTTACGTTTACACGGGTCTAAGGGTAAAGCGAGGAGTGAAACCGTAAGGGACATACCTAGCGACATGATCTATGGGACGTGCAGTGTAAACAAGTGAACTGTGCACCACGAAAAAAATATATATATCGTTCTACTCGAGGCATAACGGGGTCTAGTTGCACAAGGCAAATATAACATGCGAGGGTCCATTTATAAGCAATATTTTATTTCTATGTTCTAACACAAGCAATACAAGTTGGGATTATTTTCTTAGCTAGGTGTGTTGTATTCTTTATTAGCATGCATGGAGTGATTCACCTAGCGACTAGCATGTATCGTCCATATTTTAAGTGTGCTAGCTAAGCAAAGACAAGTTCATCGTAGCCACCCACTATAGCGATAATTTGCCTCGGTCGAGCGATACTCTGAGCGAGCCTCTAAAAGTCCAACCCAGAACTCCTGAAGGGCCAAGTCTGGAAATCCATTTGCCTAAAATAAGTATTCTCGTTGAGCAAAGTGGGTCTGGTCGTTACACTTTTTTTGTTTGAATCGGCTGTCCGCTTGAGCGAAACGGGTCTTTACATTATACACCACTCAGAAAAAGTCTCGTCCTCGAGACTTCCTGAGCGCAAGTTATTCTATTACATTATCAAATCTATCCCAAGCGTAGCAATTGGTACCACTAGATCCGTTCGAACACAATTCCTACTCATTTCTTATACCGTGTTGCGTGCATGCTAGGTCGGTCTTATTGAATGACTCCATCATCCAATCCACGGTCTGACTAGGGCTCTATTGTGCCTTAGCGCAGAACATATTATCGCTTAATACGGGGTACGATATGATCCATCTTGAATGATGATCTAAGGCTGAGACAAACTTATACTAGTTGTTATACTTGTCCATACGGATATTCACTTGTACTAGCATTCGAGATCAGCATATCGCGAGTCTGTATTGTTCACATATTCAAAGCGTCCTTCAAACACATGCATGCCACCAACTTAGCGATAACGAAGTCTTAGCATTCAAGTTTTACATATCATTGAGTCTTGGATCGTGCACACGTTTAAGGCGTCCCTCAAACATATGCATTCAACCAAACTTAGAGATAGTAAAATCGGACAAGCTACTTGTAAAAATCTCAAGGGTTCTCGTCTTATGAATCACAAGGATACTTCCGACATGGTCAATAAAATTCTAAGTTATTTCTATTCCAACTGGAATCAAGTATTTGAACTACCGTTAAGCATGATCTATCCGGTTCAACCGACTAGCATCCATCCGTTCGTATAAAATATAGCACATGTTACCGTTCCAAGTCTAACACTAAGTCTTGTTGTCCCAGTTCTATGGCTTTGTTCAAGCAATATTCTAAAGTCGGTTACACAAGTTCTTTACTCGGCATAGGGTCATCTGCCTAATTGCTAGGTCAGCTCACAAGGTCATAGGTACAAGTTCAAGCACACGATTCATCGTACAAATTCATCGCACGATGCTCGCCCTAATTCCTAGGGTCAAACCATTGTTCATTTGTATGGGGTATTCTACCCAAGCTCGTTTTACTCATATTTCTAAACATTGAGAACGAATCATCCTACTCTCATAACATGTTCGTTGATACAGGGTTCGAGTCCGTTCAGAAAAATCTATAATATATCCAAGATGCAGGACAAGCCTAGTGATTTGCATAGTCTATCTCCTTAAGCATGTTTGATAGAATCCATATATCCATTCCAAGTCTAGACTACCAAGCCAAGATTCAATTCTAAACCTTTATTTATAACTCCAAGTCGTCCAACAATATTTACGTATCCATTCACGAAACTATCTAGCGTGATTTATTCCAGATTCTAGGCTAACTTATCCCTGAAACACTTTCGATTCACTTGCATTTCCAAATTCTTCTTATCGTGTCGAACCAAAAGTCAAGACGATCCATCAGTTATCACGCTTCGATCTTCCGTAAGTTCGATCATCCTCGTTGGACGTAAGATCACCATGTCAATGCTTCCGCTGGATAATCATCCTATTCCAGGCGTGACGCATGTACGTGCATAGAGTTATGCTCGGACAAAATAAGAACGTCAAGCGTTATGGTTATCTTTGAAATGATCGAGATACCTTATCATTTTTCTTTGCTCCATCCAAGTTATATATATAAAATCCATCAAGTTATATCCGTTCATGCAGTAATTATAATTTGTCTAGCAAAATCATCCAACTTCAATGTTACCGTTCAGTAAATCCAGTCTACTTCTGGCATTCCTCAAGCAACTAAGTTTTAAATATTTAAGCCCAAGTCTATCTACTTTTGATACGTTCTATTTATTGAGTTCGTTTGGAATAATTATCGAACATATTCCTATTTGTTCGATTATCCCTGCCGTACGTGAAATCACCACGTCGGCGCTGCCGCAGGATAATCGTTCTTGTTGGGATTGATTTTGAAGGTTATCATTTTGAACTAGATTTCAAGATCGTTCTTCCAAACTCTAAGTCAAATCATCGCTTATCTCTTTCATCGAACCACCATATTTCTTTCTCGGCTAACTTCTATTCGAGCGATATTGTATTCAAGTTTATTCCGTTTATTTCAATCCAAAATCGCTTGCACGATCCTCCAAGTTTCCAATAAGTTTCCTTAACCAAGATATCGATTTCCATTTTCATGAATCTCTATTCAATATAAGCCTTATTACTTGTTCAAGATATTCTCAAATTCGTTCAATCCGACTATCGCACGAGACCTATGAATCCGTTTGGACATTTCTAAATGATCCATACACCACTCAGAATCGAGTCACCCAATTAAATCCTTAATCGATGTTCGCATCAATCGCTAGTATATTCACCAAGTTTTCCTTAGAATTTCTGCACGATACTTTGGTATCGCCTAATAAATCTTAGTCTCGTATATATATCCTTGTAATAGTTATCCAAGCAAAACATATCTGATTTGTATCTGCTGACACGAAATACCGTTTGAGCTATTTTCTAAAATCCAAGCACGATTCTCTATGTTCTCCTAAGCGATAATCTGATAATATTTCTATCGGTTTCCATTCTAAGTCTGACTTGTCTTTATCTGAACGATATTCTAATCTCGTTTACAACTTAGCTTGTACCAATTGGTCTTGGCGCACGATACTCAACACAACTTAGCTGAAAGGATGTGTGCATAGCTAACCGTTCGAACAATATTTTATCCCGCATACTAACAAGTTGGATAATCATGTATAAGTATTCGGGTTTGCACATAACTTGCAAATTCTAGCACGAGTCTATTCCTACCAAGCCTAACACAGGTCGGCATAAAGGCCTTCGCATCACAAATTTATAGAAGCAATCATATCATTCATATGCACTTTTTAAAAGTAATTAGACTCATTGTATAGAACATTTTGATAGGACATTGAGAGAGAGCGTATGCACATAACCCCGAACGAGCTTTTGAAACTGAGAAAATCGAAACAAAGTCCAAAGGCGTAAAGCTATGCTCTGATACCATTATGATACGCCCCGATCTCCCGCAGGTAATCGGCTGTCCCAGCTAGGCTCGAATCACCGTGCCAGCGCTCCCGCGGGACGATCGCTTGACCCATCTGGGCGTGATACCTCACGAGCGTAAGCCGTGCTCGTGCAAGGCCGTGATATAAATAGGCGGTAAGAGGTCTAAGCCACATAGTCGCACAGATTATTCGAGTGCAGCGGAATAGTAAACGCATAGGCGATTGGTAACAAGTTCTTAGAGTCATCAATAGCGAATGTATAACACTTATATAAAAATAAAAAAAACTCTTTATTGATATTGAACAAATGTTACAGGCGGTGCTAGGCCGAGATTACAAATCGCTCAAGCTTCTCTCTCTGAAACAGTAAAAGCGTGCCAAGTGGCTACATTTATGGAATAATACATAGGCGATGTTCCAACATTATGTCTTGTATATGTGCTTTAGTTTCAGAGGCAATGCTCTAAGGCTTCAAAGTGAACACCACGCCTTAGCACGCACGAGGGAGGCATCCGCACCGAACAAGTTTCTTCCAGAACCTGCAAGCAATCTGGTGGATTATCAGTACATGAATACACTGGTGGGGAGGCTTCACGCCTGCTCAATAAATCCAAACACGTTATATAGGTTTCGTGCACCATCTATTAAGTTATCTTTCTATTCTTGCCTTAGGATCAGTTTTATTGCAATGATGAATATCCTAACTCGTGTGGCAATACGTCGTGCGATATATGAGTAACACGTCGAGACTTACCAACTTACCATCCATCCTTCCCTGTCTAAGGCAAACCAAGTTAAATCAAGCACAAGCATTTATTATAAAATCCAGGGGCAATTGAATAAAGAAAACACAAGTGTCATAAGCGAGATTATATTTTGGGTGCACGATTACACAGATTATCAGGTATGATTTAGAAGATGTTCAAGTATTCCATATGTACATGTCTGTTATACTCATGATCGTTCAGGTATTTCAGTTTACTGGATGCGATGCAATGACTCGCACGCGGATTGCTACTAAGCGAGGATGACTTATCTATATGAACATGAGTCGCTGGCATAGCCATAAAGGACGAGTTATAGTCCCAGAGCGCAGATGGCGGAGGTAAATAGGTCGCTACACGACATCCCGCTCGGCCAAAGACTATCATGAAGTTCCATCCTGATTGGATCGGCCCCAGTGCCCCGACGACCGTCCGTGGAACGAGATTCAAAAATCTTCTTGTTAACAAGTTGTCCGCGATACGTAAGTCTTGGGTCTTCCAAATTCATACAACTTGACATGATAATCCATGATTCTTGTTATGAACGATTATTTGTTCCACGAGCTGTGATTCTTGATTTGCTTGACATAATTTTCTTTCAGATGTAAACTTGACATAATTCTCGTTCAGAGTTAAACTTGACATGATGTATTTCCCTAGTTCGGGGATTGCCTTGGCGACCTAACGGTCCCGGATACTTGTAGGTTTATATTGCACAGAAGAACTATTTGATAGTCTTTTGGCTAACTCGATGCATGTACGATACATATAGTATTTTTTGATTGTGGCATAATTTGTGCAGCAAGCATTAAAATGAGGCAACGAGTATAAACTAAAAGTAAGCAGGCAAGCATGTATTTATATGAGCATAAGCATTTACGTATACACGGGTCTAAGGGTAAAGCGAGGAGTGAAACCGTAAGGGACATACCGAGCGACATGATCTATGGGACGTACAGTGTAAACAAGTGAATAGTATACCACACAGAATATATATATCATTTTACTCTAGGCATAATGGGGTCTAGTTGCACAAGACAAAGGTAGCATGCGAGGGTCCATTTATAAGCAAAGTTTTATTTCTATGTTCTAACACAAGCAATATAAGTTAGGATTATTCCCTTAGCTAGGTGCGTTGTATTATTTATTAGCATGCAGAGTGTGATTCACCTAGCGACTAGCATGTATCGTCCATATTTTAAATGTGCTGGCTAAGAAAATATAAGTTTATCGTAGCCACCCACCTTAACGATGATTTGCCTCGGTCGAGCGATACTTCGAGCGAGCCTCTGAAAGTCTAAGCCGGAACTCCTGAAGGGCTAAGTCTGAAAATCCTTTTGCCTAAAACGAGTATTCTTGCTGAGCAAAGCGGGTCGGTTCGTTGCACTTTTGCCATTTGAATCGGCTGTCCGCTTGAGCGGAACGGGTCATTATAATTTATATCCAACATAACGCTTCCCAGCTGGCAGTGGTACCAGCTCCCATGTGTTATTTTTTTTAAGCCCTGAAGTTCCTCTTGCATGGCAGTCAACCACCTAGGATCTTTCTTAGCTACCTGCCAGTTGTTAGGTACAAGCACTGAATCTAATGATGGAATGAAGGACTTATATTCAGGTGGAGTGGATGCATATGAAATATAATGTGTAATATCAGTATCCCAACTGCCAAACTTAGTTTGAGGTTTTCCAGCATTGACTCTAGAAGTTCTACGAAGTAAGACAGGAGGATTAGAAGTATCATGGGAGAAATTTTACCAGGTGACTCAAATAGAAGGGCCGAAGAAGGTCCTGGAGAAGAGGGACTTGGGATATCAGCATTTGTGGGTACTAGCATAGGGACATCATGAGGAGCTCATACTGCTCCTGTTGCTCCTACTTGTTCTACTCCTGCTGTTGCTGCTCATGCTCCCTATATACTCTCAGCTTTCCCTGACTATCGGCTCCCCTTGAGACACCTTCACTCCTCGGTGACTCAAAAGGACATGGAATCATACCAACCACGATGCCGCTCTCATTCTCTCCCTCTTTACTAGCATCAGTAGAGCCATCCTCGAAAAGAGAACTTAACTCCGTCTTCTCCATATAAAATGGTTCAAACTCCCGGAAGGTCACGTCCATACTTATAAACAACCTTCTTTCAGTGGGACACCAATATTTGTATCTTTTTTGACTTGGTGAGTAGCCTGCAAAGATATATTTAACTGCTTGTGGATCCAACTTACTCACCATCATTCTATGATCTCACACAAAACATGTACAGCCAAACACTCTAGGAGAGGAACAATAAAAATATTAGAGCCCAAGAGCATATAATATGGTATCTTTATCCCTAATACTCTTGACGGTATCCTGTTGATTAGATAAGCTGTTGTCATAGCAGCCTCACTCCACAAGAATTTTGGCACATTTATTATCGACATCAAAGAACGTGCCACTTCTAGTAGATGCCTGTTCTTGCGTTCAGCCACCCCATTTTGAGCAGGAGTGTCTGGGCAAGTGGTTTGATGAAGAATTCCTTGACTAGAGATCAAATTAGCAAACTCCATATTGGTGTACCAGTCCCATTATCCATTTGAAGAATCTTCACATGTACTCCAAACTGGGTCTTCATATATGCCAAAAAATCTTGAAAATATTTCTATACCTCAGATTTCTGCTTCATCATATAGATCCAGGTCATACGTGAGTAGCAATCAATGAAAACCATCTGAATCCATTGATAGAAGTAGTAGGATACGGTCCCCAAACATCATAATAAATAAGTACAAATGGCTCAAAACAACGAAGACTAACCATTTTATAAGTAGAACATGTATGCTTTCCAAGTTCATAAGCATTACAAAATAACCTTTTTTTGTCTACAATATTCATTATCTTAGGTTCTAACTTATTCAAAATATCAAAAGATAAATGCCCCAATCTGCAGTGTTGGGGCATTGCTTCTGTCTCTGAACCTCTATCAATAGTAGCAGCAAGCATTACAGCCTTGCGGTCCAGGTACTAAAGACCATCATGCATGATGCTAGTCCCAAGCCTCTTTTCTGTGGCCATCTTCTGGAAAGAACACATATCTCGATAAAAAAGAACAGTATAATTCAATTGATCAATAAAAGAGCTAATAAAAAGTAAGTTGACCAAAAATAAAGGAACATGCAATACAGATGATAGGATAACAGATAAAGTACAATGGACCAAGATAGTAGCCCTGATGGGTTGGGATATCCCATTAGGAGTCTGAACTATCTCGAGATTCATATGCTTGCTTGGATAATATAATATAAACTCACTAGATGCACCTATGATATGCCTAGATGCACCTGAGTCTATGATCCAACCAGTATGAGATTTAGTGGATGCAAGTGCTTAAACCAGAATACCTTTACCCATATGAGCAGCGTAACCAGTAAAGTTACCAAGGTAGGTAGTGTTATCCAGATCCTGAGTGGCCTGTCCCTTCCCCTTAGAACTCTCAACTTGAAGTTTGAACTGACGTAGTTCCTCCAGCTCTATCATCTCAGCTCTAGTTATTTTGGTAGTAGTCTCCTCTGTCATAGCTAGGTGGAAAACTCCCCGGCCTTCGTGTCCCCTGCCTCCTTGACCTGCACGTCCACCTCTCTGTCCTCTGCCTCCTTGGCCATGACCAGAATTATGGGGTTGAGGGCAATTATAGCTGAGGTGCCCTTTCTTCCAATAATTATAACACTCCCTGTCATCGCTGCTGGAAGAACTAGGAACCACCAATGCAGAATGGATAGCTGGTGAGTTCTCGCCTTTTATCACCTTCTATCGGATCTTCTCTTGCTCCATCGATGCAACAGCCTCATCCAGGGACAGGGAAGATGACATATGGCATATTGCTACCCTTCTAGCCTCAAACTGCGGGTTTAGACCCTTGAGAAAATGAGGCACATGTCTACACTCAAGGTACTGTTTTCCATGGAGAATATCTGCTGGATTTTATAATAATAGCAAATCATAGTTGTAGCGCCCCGTTCCCCTGGTGCGGGGAGCGCGGCTAAGAAACACAAACGGTATCGTTCGATCGGGATAGATTGAATTAAGAACTTGTCCTCGTTATGGATTTGTTTCTTCGAAATCGATTCCCATATTCAGTGGACTGTGCCCCAAGGATCGGCTTAGCGGCAGAGTCAGGAGGGACCTCTCCGCTGCTATCTTTTATTGCCTCGGTTTTCGATGTCGCTTGTTGCTTTCGTGCTTTGAGTTGGTTTTGGGATTTGCTTGTTTTCCTTGAACGGTTTTGATGGTTTTCATTATTTTCATTCATTGACTTGCACTTCTATTCCGAGATTGGAAAGAGAGAAAGAAGTATTAATCGAGCTGTTCGTGTGCAGGTGAACGAGCAGTAGGCGGCTTACGAGCGGAGTCGTGAAGTGCCTCTTTCCTTCTCCTTCCAACTATCTAAGTGAGTGGCTACCAACCCGATTAGCTAGCCCTGCTTCCAAGCTTTGCACCCTAAAATCTGCATTCTTCTTTGCCCCGATCAAACGATACCAAGTAATAATAAAAGAAACCAAGATAGAGAATAGGCTTGGTTAATACTGCTTGTCAAACAAACTTGTGAACGGTTACTTACTTGCATGCTTGTTCGTTCGAAATATTCATCATATGCATCAATTTTAGTTAGAATGCATCTTCTTCTATAATTGTGCTATCAATGCATTATATCTATGCATTACTCGTGTTGCCTCAACTGCGTGAATGGATAACTTAACTAATCATCGTGTGTTCGATCATGGACAACTTGTGCACAAGGGTATAAGTTCTGCGGACGGTCGCTGGGGCACTGGCACCGATCCGATCCGGGCGGAACTTCGTGTGTAGTCATCGTGTGCGGACTGGATGGCTTGCAACGCATCGTGTGTTTATCGTGTATCCGTTATGAGCTCTCGTTGCATGCTATCCTAGTCCATGACTAGTCCATTATGGCTATCAAGCCAGTGATCACTTGTGGCATAGTCATCGTGTGTGGACTGGATGGCTTGCAACGCATCATGTGTTTATCGTTGCATCCTATCCTTGTCCATGACTATATCCACCTTGTATATTTAAACCTGTTGCATACTAACTTGTGTCTTCATGGCAGGAAAGGCATGGTAAGTATTGTGCAGGTAATTCAGACGGGCAGGTAAAATCCACCGAACGGTGGCACGTTTATTTCAGTAAATTCAATATGCTACTTACTTATAAATGAACTAAGGTAAGATATAAACCCATAAATATGCATGCTTCATTAAAAATAACGTGTTGATTGGTATAGTTCGGCTAGCTTGCCTTCACCAGCATATTTTGATATGCTGACCCTCGTTGAAACAGGTTCTCCGCACTAAGGCGAACCGAGCGAGGAGCCAAAGTAGTCTTCCCGATTCCAGTCCAGCTGTTGGCGCATCTTCACCGTGCCCTTGAAGCCTTTTGAAGTCCGAAGCTGCAGCTCTTCATACACAAATACAGCTCCGTGGCAAAGCTATCCTCCAGCCTGGAGGTCTTTATCATTTTGAGTTTATAAAGGGATGTAATGTATATGACTGCTATCTTATTTTGAGTCATCTCTTTTGTAAGCCGTTTGGCATATTAGCTGACTCATTCAGGAGTTTGTAATAGATGTTCATTATCAATAAAGAGAACTTTTCCATGTTTCAAATCTGTGTTTTAATTTATCTGCGTACTCTGAATATGTGCTTGCTATGCAAATCATTAAAGCCTTATGCGGACGCAACCCCAGGCCCGCACGGTGGTCACGATTCGGGGGACGCCTCAAACGATTCTAAGGAATCGGGTCGTGACATAGTGGTATCAGAGCACAGATTCAAAGTTCCTTAGACTTCGTGCTGGAAAAGTTTCTTTAGCGATCAAATTTCTGTGCGAACTCTTGAACTCGCTAGGCCAAAATGAGATACGTTCATGCAATAAGTCCATAATACATTATGATTCTAATGTAATTTACCTTCTTTTGAAGGAATGGTACCAGCGCAATCAGTAGCGCAAGCACCGAATAAAATACAAGAAAGCAGTTCGGGCACTTCGGGAAGCTCGCGGAGCCAGCGTGGCATGTCTCAAGTCGACCCGCTTGAGCGGGTAATGCAAATATTAGAATCGCAAAGACAACGAGACGATGCTTGCCAAGCCAAGCTCGAGAGCAATCTACAGACCCGATTCTCAGTCCAACAGAAGCAGGTAGATGCCCTGGAACAGATCGTTCAGACTTTGGCTGCCAACCATTCCGTTGCAACAGCAACGACTCTGGTAGAACAGCCCGTGCTTGAAGTAGAGACGCCACAAATCCCAAGGCCGAGGGACGTGATTGCCTTCAACTTGGGCCACTTCAAGAAAGTCTGCAATACCCCATTCAACGGGACTGAGGACCCAGTGGTAGCTCTAGATTGGCTAGTAGAACTTGAAGATCACTTCGTTCTGCTAGAGGTCCCCGAAGAGAAGCGCGTCGCCTGCGCGCAACTTTAGCTCCGTCTCAACGCACACGATTGGTGGAACGTGCATCGACGATCTCTCCAATTTGATCACGGAGAGGAGATAATCTCGTGGACGACCTTTCGTGTCGCGTTCGAAGAGGAGTTTATACCCCCTCCAGTACAACGTCAAATGGAAAATGATTTCGTGTAACTGAGGCAGGGCAGTATGACTGTGAAGCAGTACTCCGCCGAATTCAACCGACTCTCCAAATTCGCTAGAGCCTATTTACCTGATGCAGCGAGTCGATCCAGAAGGTTTAATGGTAGACTATGCCCTGCCATCCATTCACACGTGGTCAATAATCAGTACGGGACAATACGTGAAGTCATGAATCACGCCCTATCCCTTGAACCGCAGTATCCTCACGTTTCTACCGGCGCTGTACATACCTACAATCACAAACGCCATAGCGACGAGAGAGGAAACAACGCTGCAAAGTGCCCTAACTACGGCGGTCCCCGGAGAGGAAATCAGGAATGGTGTAACTTCTGCAAGAAATTGGGTCACACCATTAATCAATGTCGTAAGAGACTTGGGTTATGCCTCGCTTGTGGTGGTTTAGGCCATGCCATTAGCTCCTGCCCGAACCTTCCTGATCGTCGTCCTCGACGAGATAATCCCTAACGGTAAGCATTGTTCTTAAGTTTTGGGACGAAACTTCCAATTGGTTGGGTTGGATGTAGCGCCCCGTTCCCCCGGTGCGGGGAGCGCTGCTAAAAAACACAAACGGTATCGTTCGATCAGGATAGATTGAATTAAGAACTCGTCCTCGTTATGGATTTGTTTCTTCGGAATTAATTCTCATATTCAGTGGACTGCGCCCCAAGGATCGGCTTAGCGGCAGAGTCAGGAGGGACCTCTCCGCTGCTATCTTTTATTGCCTCGATTTTCGATATCGCTTGTTGCTTTCGTTCTTTGAGTTGGTTTTGGGATTTGCTTGTTTTCTTTGAACGGTTTCAATGGTTTTTATTGTTTTCGTTCATTGACTTGCACTTCTATTCCGAGATTGGAAAGAGAGGAAGAAGTATTAATCGAGCTGTTCGTGTGCAGGTGAACGAGCAGTAGGCGGCTTACGAGTGGAGTCGTGAAGCGCCTCTTTCCTTCTCCTTCCAACTATCTAAGTGAGTGGCTACCAACCCGATTAGCTAGCCCTGCTTCCAAGCTTCGTGCCCTAAAATCTGCATTCTTCTTTGCCTCGATCAAACGATACCAAGTAATAATAAAAGAAACCAAGATAAAAGAGAATAGGCTTGGTTAATACTGCTTGTCAAACAAACTTGTGAACGGTTACTTACTTGCATGCTTGTTCGTTCGGAATATTCGTCATATGCATCAATTTTAGTTAGAATGCATCTTCTTCTATAATTGTGCTATCAATGCATTATATCTATGCATTACTCGTGTTGCCTCAACTGCGTGAATGGATAACTTAACTAATCATCGTGTGTTCGATCATGGACAACTTGTGCACAAGGGTATAAGTTCTGCGGACGGTCGCTGGGGCACTGGCACCGATCTGATCCGGGCGGAACTTCGTGTGTAGTCATCGTGTGCGGACTGGATGGCTTACAACGCATCGTGTGTTTATCGTGTATCCGTTATGAGCTCTCGTTGTATGCTATCCTAGTCCATGACTAGTCCATTATGGCTATCAAGCCAGTGATTACCTGTGGCATAGTCATCGTGTGCGGACTGGACGGCTTGCAACGCATTGTGTGTTTATCGTTGCATCCTATCCTTGTCCATGACTATATCTACCTTGTATATTTAAACCTATTGCATACTAACTTGTGTCTTCGTGGCAGGGAAGGCATGGTAAGTATTGTGCAGGTAATTCAGACGGACAGGTAAAATCCACCGAACGGTGGCACGTTCATTTCAGTAAATTCAATATGCTGCTTACTTGTAAATGAACTAAGGCAAGATAGAAACCCACAAATATGCATGCTTCATTAAAAACAACGTGTTGATTGGTATAGTTCGGCTAGCTCGTCTTCACCAGCATGTTTCGATATGCTGACCCTCGTTGAAACAGGTTCTCCGCACTAAGGCGAACCGAGCGAGGATCCAAAGTCGTCTTCCCGATTCCAGTCCAGCTGTTTGCGCATCTTCACCGCGCCCTTGAAGCCTTTTGAAGTCCGAAGCTGCAGCTCTTCATACACAAATGCAGCTCCGTGGCAAAGCTATCCTCCAGCCTGGAGGTCTTTATTATTTTGAGGTTATAAAGGGATGTAATGTACATGACAGCTATCTCATTTTGAGTCATCTCTTTTGTAAGCCATTTGGCATATTAGCTGACTCGTTCAGGAGTTTGTAATAGATGTTCATTATCAATAAAGAGAACTTTTCCATGTTTCAAATCTGTGTTTCAATTTATCTGCGTACTCTGAATATGTGCTTGCTATGCAAATCATTAAAGCCTTGTGCGGGCGCAACCCCAGGCCCGTACGGCGGTCACGATTCGGGGGATGCGTCAAACGATTCTAAGGAATCGGGTCGTGACAATAGTAGTCCACGTCCGCCCATAAGCGACGTAGCTTCGCTGCATACTAGAGTACTATTTTCTCCCCCTGTATGGTAGCATAAATCTTTTTCTCAACTTTTATCATCATCATGACACTCCCATCCCTAGAGTACATCCCAGCCAATATCGTTCAGACATCAGCTGCTTTGCAGATCGACTCTACCATCCCAACTATGCATGGAGACACATAAGTCAGCAGTCAAGAAACCACTAGAGAATTAATGTGACTCTATGTGCTCCACTCATCACTCGTCTTATCCTTTGGCTAAGTGCACTCGCCTTTCACATAATTTCAAGCTCCTTGGTCCGAAGGTTCAACAGTGCCCTCCTAGACCAACTTAGGTAGTTTTTCGTCCCCTCAAGTTTGATGTCATTGGGCAACAACTCTATCTTCTTTATCACCTACTACGGTTCTGTTGCGGGCATGACTGCCCTATTGGATGAGGTCTCCTCTAATTTTGCCTGAAACACCCTGGCCACCCCCTCTAGTATCTCTTTCAACTCCTGACTAGTCACATGTGTTTCCATCTCCACAGTTGCACATAAGGATGAAGTCAAACACAACTCAAACATTTGTCATACGCCTACATGCGATTATGACTTTCTCCATCTATCTGTACACCCCCAAACTCATGCGGCATAAGAAATACACGATGGATAGAACTTGCCGAAACAAGGGTGAGAAATAAAGATTTGTGCAAAATATTCCAGGAAGTATGCTCTCTAATCTCAGAACCCACGTTGAGATCGAAATCAGAGGATCACACAAGAGTTCCTCTCTGATTATCTATGATCCAACGACGGGTTTGCAGACTGTCACGCCCCAGTCCCAAAATACCGAGGGACTGGACACGTGGCAATGGCCAGCAGTACGCACCGATGGACCAACTCACTATAAAGGATCCATCAGGGCATACTTAAGCTGTAAAACAAGTCTACGACAATCACGTCACAACTAATCTCATCCACACAAGATATAAAATATGATCCACAGAATAAATAAGGAATGTAAATCATCATCTAGTCTCACAAAGTACTTCGGGGAACAACCCGATAAATATCTAGTACAATGGTTCTAATGACCAGAATATAAAGGACTGAAATAAATAATAAAAGCTGAGCATAAACATGGATGCTCAAGAGAAGTCTTCAGCTAAGACCTCGTCCTCAGATAGTGGTACAACTCCTGGATCAGCTCCTGCTCCGGTCCCGTAAACCTCGGGATAAACCTCGTCTGCAAAATCTGGGGACAAAAATCCGGATCCAGGTCCTCAGGGGACATAGCAAGGTACAAGAAAGCTCATGCCAATAAATACAGATAAGCAGTGCAGCAAATATATAACTAAATGAAACAAAGGGTAAATATGTAACCATCTAAGTGTAAATGCAAGTGAGAGCATCACTAGTCTCAGGCTGAGCCACTACAAGCTCTGTGTCGGGGAGCCGGTAGCGGTAATAACCGATAGTGGGTCTAGCTCTGCTACGAGAGTCTACGACCTCTCAATAATAGAAGATATATATATAAAACAGCCTGTAGCCTGTGTGTCTCTCCCCACCCAATGTAACCACGCGTATCATGACCACAACGTCTCATGCCCATGTCAAGCGCGATCATAGCTAAATGCAACCAGTCATAAAGTATCTAATAGTATAAGGTCCATGTCCTGTATCCTATACAGAATCACCACGAATATCTCGGGAAAATCCTGTCTCATGAATAGTGTCAAGTGTCCTGGGTCATAGGGTACTTGATAAGACAAGTACGAGAATATAAAATGTCACGGATATCCATCTCTAAATGACCGTACCCAACACTGCGTACAGTGTCGGCACCCGACTGATAATCGGACGCTAAGTACGTCACACGGTCCTAGGTTGAGCATGCACAGCAATATATATAAAGCAAGGAAAATAAATAACTAAGCTGCAGAGTTTGGCAAGGTACACTTGCCTGATGTCCGAAAACCAACGACTGTCCCTGTATCAGTGGATCCGGTAGGTACTACTCCAAAAGCTGTAATAAACATCACCAACAGTCTCAGAAGATGTCAAATAGCTGGAAATGCCTGTCCTTACGTCCAATTTGGACACAGGGGGCAAAAAGGTCATTTTCGGGCCAAAGCGGGTTCCACATGTGGGCCCACTTTGCACCGAAAAGCGCGTCTGGGTCAAAGGTCTCCAAATTCCGCAAACTCAGTGTCTACAAGTCAGGAACGATAATACGAACCCAACGGAACTTCCAGAATTGGATTCCGATGAGCCGATCTCAAAATCACCCGTCAAGTGGAGCCTGTGGGGCCCACGATACGTGATTTTGTCATCATCCTCAGAATCGAACCAAACTTGGCTCACAGGACCAGCGTATTACTACGGATCCGATGGCACAAGTTTCGTCTCGATCCGACATGTGTACACGAAGTTACAGCGTATTTCAGAATCGACGGATACGGGGTGTCGTCGGCGGATACGCGTTGATTCCGGGGTGCACGCACCTCCGAATCGACTTCTGCGAAATCCTACACGACCGTATCAACGTCGCGCACAGTTTGGTAAAGACCACGTGCGACCAAGTCGTCCCGATTGGCGGGGCGTACTCAGTTCCGGGGTGAAACAGGGCGTTGTTTCTTCCTGTTTTGGATCGCGGTGTACGATCACTACAGGACGCGATGCACCGAGCGAGTTGCACGGGCACCGAGGGGGTTATACAGTCTACGCATAGCAACTGACGAAATCGAAATCGGAGTTGCGATGAGGAAGAAATCGGTACCTGAACGGGGCTCCGTAAATTCTGAATTCTGAGTGTCCGAGAGTCGACTTCGTGTCCTGATCGAGGATTCCCGTGTCCGTCGAGAGTCTGGGCTAGGGTTCTGACTCGGTCCAGCAGGGTGACGCTCGGGATGCGTCGGGTCGTCGACGATCAGGGGAATCCGGGCCGGGTCCACAGCAGCGGATCCGATCGAAGTCGACAGCAGCGGATCCGATCGAAGTCGACAGATCCGGTCGGAGTCGACAGTGGTTCGGGTATAGGGGACGTCGGGGTTGGGGTGCGGAGGCGTCGGGTCAGCCGCGAGGGTCTGCAGCGCTCGAGATGAGAGGGCGGCGCCGGAGTCTTGAGAGGGAGTCGGCGTTCAACTGGATGGTCGACGTCGGGCTTGAGCGGCGGCGTCCTGGGTCTGACCGACCGGCGTTCGACTGGATGGTCGACTACTCGTGAGGAAAAGCGGCTGTGGTCTCGGGGTGGCCGCCTCCTTGGCACGAACGCCGAGGATTTATAGGCGCTACAGGAGTCTTCGGCGGCCTAGGGTTTGCAGCGGGTGATGGGTTTCGCTGCGGTTCGGGTCGGACCCGCGGTGGTTGGTTTGATCCGGGTTGGTTCAAGCTTGGTTTGGTTCGGTTCAAAAACCAATAGCTTTTAGTCCTCGATTCGTTGCTCCGGTGTCCAATAAATTCACCAAAAAATGCCATGCGTCCGATTTTCCATTATACACAATAAATTTCTATTTCCAGAATATTTTGACCCCATCTAGTCACACTTAAAATTATTTAACCCCAAATCACCTTAGCTATAAATTCCAGAAGAACACAAAAATACGGGAAAATTGTATTAAATTTTATTTCTGAAATTTAGGGTGTTTACACCGACACCCGCAAGCAAACCCACAGGGAACGTCGACGACACCCGAGGGTAGGGGGGCTTCCACAAACAGAGGAAGGCGGGGGGGGGGGGGGGGGGAGGATCGGGTGAGAGACAGGGGGAAAGGAAATTCTTCTTTTTTTTTAGAAATAATTTTTTTTTTGGAAAAGAGATTCAGAGCTTTGGCTCTGATACCATGTAGAGAGAAAATAATTGATTGATTTACTTTCAAGAGAGGGGGTACATATATATAGGAGGAGGCTAGCCTCCTCCTTATTTTCTATCTGATGTGGGACTAAATTAGTCTTCTATAACTCAACAAATTGATTTAAGGAACCGTAATTGTCAAAAAAGATTTTAGAATGTCCATGGGTTTAAAAACTTTAATAAATTTAGGAAAAATTTGATAATCCATCTTAAAAATATGAAATATTGTAAAAAACTTCTTAGCAATTGTAATTGTCTTGATTTAAATCTTTTCTTTGTTGTTGTTGTTGTTGTTGTTGTTGTTGTTTTGTGTGTTTTAAGAATTTATTTGATTCAAAATACATTAGGAAAAAAGAATTGATGTCTTACCCTATGGTAGTTTTTTTTTTCTTTTATTCTTTTGCTTTAATGTTGTGTTTAAACTATGATTATGAAGAAAGAGTTATACTTGTCTGAATATAGACTATTTTTTTAATATATCTTAGATTCACTAGCATAAAGCCTTTCTACCATATGGTAAGTCGGAAGGAGAACCAGAGCTTTTGTAGAATTTATATAAAGGTAAAATATCCAAAGTTTATATAGGTAATCGACCAATGCACTACTTTACAGTAATCAAACCATATTAATCAGGAGTATTGATTTATTTTTGATCGGTCGTACATTCGCTAGCATGAAAACTTGGTACCATGTGGTATGTGGGAGAGAGAAACAATGTGTTTGCAAAATATAGAGAAGATAATATCTGGTATTCATGATATTGACCAATGCGCTTTGATAAATAGGAGAAATATGAGGAATTAATAAAATAAAAATATTGATTTATTTTTGATCGGTCGTACATTCGCTAGCATGAAAACTTGGTACCATGTGGTATGTGGGAGAGCGAAACAATGTGTTTGCAAAATATAGAGAAGATAATATCTGGTATTCATGATATTGACCAAATTATCGAGAATCAAAATAGTCATTAAATGACTAGAAGGATGTCATGTGTGGCATATATGATAGTGATATGTCAAAGTGGTTAATTTGAAAAACATATAATTTGTACAAATATCACTAGATATACCAGAAATATTATTCTTAATTAATGTCATTATATTTATCATATTTAGATTTTGTTTATGAAATTTAAAGTCAATGTAATTTATGTCGTCATAATATAACTTGGATGAGACAAGAATGTCTTATTAGCTTCACTCTTAAATGTATATTCCTGAAAATATAGGTTCCTAAGAGGGTCACTGATAAAACCAGATTGGTCGGTGTACTTTGAATCGAAGTTATATGATGAATGCAACTGGTCTTATAAGTTGTTTGTGTAATTTGCACTACAGTAAGAGTGCGGGTGCTCGATTATTTGAACGAGTTCACTAAACACAATACCGTAAATTAATCCCTAATGAATGATGTACGTTAATGTCAATGGAGATGTAATTTATGTCAGTGGTGCAAGTGACATTCATACCTGAAACCATTATGGTATCTTATGAGTGTTCACTAACAATTTCACTATGTACCATTAGCAAACCCAAGGGTTATGATGGTCATTGATTGGGTGTAGTAAATCATTTATGAAAGGTAGTACATGAACAATAAGGACATATATTCCTCCTATATTCCTTATTCCCTGTTAACCATACTATATCGATAATCTAATCAAAATTTTGATTGGCCTACAACCACCGTTGTAAAAAACAATGACGACCGCAAAGAGTTGCATCGCCGAGCTGCTTGGAGAACTTTCAGAGATCGTTGGCTTGCTACTTTTGGTTTAGGCGAAGAGTTCTTGAATTTGATCTCTCGATGACAAACTTGTTCATGTGGATACGTTAGAGACTGGACACACATGTGGTTAATGCATCGACAAAGGTATATGAATAAACCGTAAATGAGTAGATTAATTATTTTACTTGTAGCATGTTTATAATTGTTAGATTACTTATGTATGTAATTATCTTGGTTATCGAATCAAGATCATATTGGTTCATAAGATGAATTGATGTGACAAAGATTCGTGCTGAGTCAGCGATCGATCATGACTCATGAGATGAGCATACTGATCTAGAGTTGTGGATATATTAGATCTTCATTAACATAGATAGATACTTAGATCGTTCAAAGTAAAAAAAAATGCATGGTCATGTATGTGAAGGGGTTCGCATACAATAGATCCGTGCATAGGATGTATGGTTCAATCATGAAGGGGTTAGTATCGAGTGACCTATAGCCTAGTGTATTAGAATTTTTTTAAATATTTCTTCTGCCACCGATACATGTATTTTACATACATTATCATCATGTTAATTCATTATTTTGCACATTATATTTCGATATATATTTATGTAACATGATTAATTTCTATATAATTAAAAAATTAAAACAACAACCATTTAAGTTTGACATAAGTTGTAAACCCCCATTCCTGAAAACCGGATTAATTAGTTATTTGTGGTAATTATGAATAGAGGGAATATATTTTATTGAATTTCTATTTAAGATATTTTACATCTAAGGGATTTATAAAGCTATTATAAATTTTCCTAATTTATTCCATGTAGAAGACCCGTTGGACAGTTGCTAGATTTGCCCTATACACCAATATAATTTTTGTAGAATTTTTTCTATGTATAAAAATGAATATATATATATATAGATATTATTAATAAGAAAAAGAAAGAATAGAAAATAAAATTTCCTTTTTATCAAACCCTGCGTAAAACCCGTTTAGCGGAAACCGCGTATATTTCTCCGTGCGTAAACAACAGCAACAACAGTAGTAAAACACTGCGTAAAACTCTTCCTTTCTCTACGCATAAAACCAACCCCTACGTAATTTTCTTTCACCGCGCGTAAAACCCAAACCATAAACCATTAATAGAAGAAGATATCAGCAACAGAAGTAAAATCCAACTTTGCTTTGCTTTGCTTTGCTTTTCCACTAGTGTAAGTCTCTCATTCCACCACTCCTTAAAAATCTCCTCAACCGCACACCTAAACCAATAAAAGAAAAACAACAGTGGCAATAGTTTCTTAACCATTAAGTAAATCCCACCGCCTCCTTATTCCTATATATAATTACAACTCTCTAAACCCTAACCCACTTCTTCTTACTATGACTTAACACTGTTGAAACGTACACCATACAGGACTTTTGCTCGGCAAGTATACCTTGCCACTGTATAATTATTTATATTCCAGTTGATACATGCATGTTTAATTCTGCCTATATAGATGTTTATTTTGTAGATTGGACCTATTTATGAGACCACCCAGTTTTAGGGAGCATCAGTAGGTTTATTGGCCGTGACACAGTTGCTTCACGATTTGTGAGTCTCATATAGACCTCAGACTACGTTTCGGGTTGGCTTCCTGTACGTAAGTGCCGTGCGTTAGGGGTAACTGCTGATAGAAACTTTGTATGCTAGTAGACGTGGCAGTTATTTAGAGGATTTATCTTGTCATGGATATGGCATGTTTAGAGCATGGGGTGGAAAGAACAATAAGTTAAGCATTTGGGTTCCTTTGCACTTTTCCTGTACGCCCGGATTCTCCATCGGAGAAACGGGTGATGATGACCACTATATATTACTGGCGGCCTCTGCCGTTCAAAAGATGACAAGCTTTGAGGCTTCTGATTCTCCGAGAGGGTCACGTCAATCCCATATTTTTAGCCAGATAGCCCACTTGGTGGAAAGTTGTTCTTAAACTGCATTCACTTAGACGGTTAGGCGAACCATTGGATGTTTATATTTAAGTACTTATTGATATATTTTTATGTATCTTGTTACATCCCACTGAGGACCTGGTCCCTTTCCAGATATGGACGAGCAGGAGTACCCACAGGAGTACGGACCGGGACTTGACTCCACTTACCAGGATGAGGAGATCTTACCCTCAGAGTATCTATGATTATTGTCACTGTTTAGAGATTCTGTTTCTACCTCCGGATAGTTATTTTGTCGTAGATTTGTTTCCACCCGATTATCCGACTTACTACACAACTTGGGTATTCAGATGATATTTTCAGCTCTTATTTCCTACTGATTATTTGTGCTGTGGATGAGATATAGATTCAGTGAGACTTGTTGTGATAATATATTACCACTGATGGATTGAATGTTCATATACAGCGTACGTGTGTATAAGGTTTCCAGATATTGGAATTCGTATACATACGGTTGGGCATGTTACATATTCCTAGTCCTACGTATTTTTGGGACTAGAGCGTGACATATTTTTGGTGGTGGCCTATGCAGGTCCTGAATATATTATCTTGGTTACGTAACTGTACCAAACAAGCCTGTGTTTAGGAATAGAGAATAAGGATCTCATCTACACTTGACTAAAACCTCATTTTTCCTTAAGTTTTATGCCAAAACCCTTTACCCCTGTTGGCGTAAAAAGCCAACTGACTGTCTTGTTAGCATAAAAAGCCAAAGCTATGATTACCTACTTAAGTTACAGAAGATTTTCTATTTTATGCTGTAGTTATGTCTACTTTACGCTACAGTTATAATAACTGCTAACCACGTTCCAATATTGTTTCTAAATTCTGCGTATAAGACGACATATAAGCCACATAGATAAATATCCAGCATAAACCTGATGATTCCTGAAACCAGCATAAGTAGCTTGATTAGGCGTAGTGAGCGTATTATTACAGTCTTAGCTTTAGCTTTCTCAGTCATGACCAATCAAGAACCAAATTTCGTGCATTAAATGCAGAGATATGCCTCGAGCCCTGCACAGAAATAGCTTTTTGACTTAGCGTCTGATTTTATCTTATCTTGAGCGTAAAAAAAAAACTCATTTCTTTTCGAATAGGCTAAGCAGCATATTCAGAAGCCTTAAAACTTTTTCCTTATTGGAAGTGTAAAAACGACTTTGTATTAAATATACCACTAGACGACAACCTGGGTCCCTGTGCAAAAATCATCATCACAGCCGTCCTCTCGATCATCGTGCAGTACTTTTGTCAGATGTCAGGATCACTGATTTGACTGACAAATTCGACCGAGGAAAAACAAAAAGTTCCTCGAAACCAACTTTACGCTACAACATGTGTTAGATTTTTACGCGCAGAGTTTATGCATCAGACTTTTACGCAGACCTTTCGCGCAAGCTTTACGCAGAAAGTATAGCAAGACTTTACAGGCGGCCTTTTTGCAGCATATCTTTTAACACAGCCGATCTTATATGCACAGACTTTACGCACGGAAACTTTTATGCAGACTTTTTCCCAGACAGTTCTGAAGCCCTATTTTACGCGAACACTTTTGAAGCTCTATTTTGCTGATTTCTTTTAGTCTCTGTTTTACGCAGACAACTCTAAAACCTTACCTTACGCTTCTCTGCTTTACGCAGATATTTCTGAGACCATGTTTTACGCCGACAAAATTTACATCTCTGTTTGATTCCTGTACTTCTTCTAAAAATGGTGTACATCACCTGCAGAGAGATGGATATGCAGAAGGGATATACTGTTGTCGATGATGACTCAACTCCTGGAGTCAATGGTCAGACTCAAGAAGGGACCTCAACGAACCCTAGACTTTCAGGACCAGATGGACAGATTCACAATCCAGTTCCATCTGACTTTCCTGTTCCACCAAATATGAAACTTCTAGTATCATCGACACCACAGGATGGCTAGGCACAACTATTCCAATTTTTCCAGATGATCATACAAGAACAGAGACAACAAGCAGCCGAGCAGAGGCAAGAATTCCTGGCAGCACTTGAAAGGATGGCTGCAAAGACTACTACACCAGCTCAAGCACTAGCTCTAGAACCTCGAGCTAGAGTTGGTTCGGTGAAAGACTTTGTACAAATGGGTCCGAGGCGGTACAAAGGCATTGAGAACCCAGAAGAAACTACTAATTGGATCACTCACACTCAGAAGTTATTAGAAGCATCGCAGCTACCTACAGAGCTGTGGATGACAGGTGTGAGGACGCTTTTAGATGGTAATGCTCATCACTGGTGGGAATCCATGGAACGCTAGCTGGGTACATACCAGACTTGGGAGCAGTTCTTGGAGTACTTTGAAAGGAAGTACTTCCCGGACACCGTCAGAGATGCATTATACGATCAGTTTCTCCACCTGGAGCAGGGGAATCGAACAGTGGACGAGTATGATGCTGAGTTTTGTTGCCTTAGTAAATATGGTGCTGCTTTGATACCAGATGACTTGGCCAAGGCTAAGAGGTTTCATCGTGGACTGACTAAAGAGCTCCAACACTATACTAGCTCCCAGTCCCAAATCTCTTATGCCGAGTTACTGACAGAAGTCAGATTGCAAGAAACCATCAGCAAGGGAAAAGGAAGTCAGTTAAGGATGCAACAAGGACCGGCAAGGACACAACAAGGAGGACCTATTAGACGTTCTTTAGCTCAGCAACAACAGTATCAACACAGAGCAGGACCATACCAGATTCCAAAGAAGCCTCAATGCAATTATTGTGGGAGATGCGGGCACATCTCGAGGGACTGTTGATTCTGCTTGGGACAGTGTATGAGATATGGTTCCAGACAACATATATTAAAAGACTGTCCTATGCAACAAGCATTGACCCTTCCACTACCAGTACAGAGGCTAGCACTTCCAGCACCAAAGCCATCTCAGCAAATGATGAGACCAGGAGCACCTCGACCTCCAACAACAGGGAGATTTCAGCGAGGACCACCACTACCTACCCAGGAGGATCAATACCTGAAAGCTAGTCATGGACAGCCACAGAGGAACGGACAAGCTTTTGCAATGGAAGTAGATGATATAAATCAGGAGATTGATGTCATAGCAGGTATCACTCTTGCTTTTACTTTTCCTGCTACGACATTGTTTGATACGGGAGCCACCCACTCATTCATATCATCTAGTTTTATTGCCAAACACAACATTACCTCTACACCTTTACCTAGTTGTATTAGAATTCTTACCGGGGGAGGAGTTGTACCTATTAGTAGAATTTGTAGAACGTGTCCTATAGTGATACATGGCAGAGAAATGAATGCCTGACTCTTAGTTCTTCCTATGCCTACTTTTAATATTGTGCTTGGAATGGACTGGCTAAGCAAGTACCACGCTTTCTTCGATTGCTTTGGAGGAAGCATTCTTTTCAAGGTACCAGGCCAGCCTAAACTTGAGTTTGCACGAGGATCCACCGAAATCCTTGATGGTATGCAGTTCACGATGGACGATGTTGTCTATCATCCTATTATTTCAGAATTTCCAGACGTCTTTCTAGAAGAATTACCAGGACTACTCCCAGATAGAGACGTAGAATTTTTGATTGAATTAACACCCGGAGCGACACCTATAGCATCACATGTTTATAGACTAGCGAAGAAGGAGATGGATGAACTAAAGACATAATTGAAAGAATTAGAAGAGAGAGGTTTCATCCGACCAAGTGCATCACCATGGGGAGCACCAGTGTTGTTCGTACCAAAGAAGAATGGATCAGTACGTATATGCATTAACTATAGAGCCTTGAATGCATTGACAGTGAAGAATAAATATCTACTGCCACGCATTGATGACCTATTTGACCATCTTAATAGAGCCAAGATGTTCTCAAAGATAGATTTGAGATCGGGATATCACCAGGTGAAGGTACGAAAGGAGGATATTTCAAAAACTGTATTCCAGACAAGATATGGGAACTATGAGTTTCTGGTCATGCCATTTGGATTGACCAATGCTCCAGCTATCTTTATGGACTTAATAAATCGAGTCTTCCATCAGTATTTAGACCAGTTCATGGTTGTCTTCATAGATGATATACTTGTCTATTCAAAGAGCCACGAGGAACACGAGAAGCACCTACAAATTATCCTAGAGACCTTGAGAAGAGAGCAGTTATATGCGAAACTCAGTAAATATGAGTTCTTCTTGGACAAAGTTTTATTTCTTGGATATGTCATTACAGGAGATGGTATTTTTGTTGATCCAGAAAAGATCTCGGCAGTTGAGACATGGCCTGTTCCTAAATCAGCAGCGGAAGTGAGAAGTTTTCTTGGACTTGCGGGATATTACCGACGGTTCATGGAGAACTTCTCAAGGATAGCAACACCTATGACTCGGTTGACATGCAAAGATCAAGAGTTTATATGGACCGACGAATGTCAAGCCGCTTTCAAGGAATTAAAGAAGCAACTGACTACAACACCAGTATTAACTATTCCATCAGGATTAGGAGGCTATATGATCTACAGTGACGCATCAGGAAAAGGTTTGGGATGCGTATTGATGCAGCATGGCAAGGTGATTGCATATGCATCTAGGCAATTACGAGTACATGAGAAGAATTATCCAACTCATAACTTGGAACTTGCAGCCATTGTATTTTCTCTAAAGTTATGGAGACATTACTTATATGGGGAACGAGTGAAAATATATACAGACCACAAAAGTCTCAAGTATGTCTTTATACAGAAGGAGTTAAATATAAGGCAACGTCGATGGCTCGAGTTGATGAAAGATTTCGAGATAGAGCTACATTATCATCAAGGCAAGGCTAAGCATTAAGCCGGAAGCCAACAATTTACTTCTTGACAACGCAGAAAGAATTATTGAAGGACTTGCAATGTCTTGGCATTAAAGTGATATTACTCGGAGCAGACGAAATACTAGCCAATTTGTATGTACAATCATCACTAGTAGAAAGAATTAAGACAGCATTGCCTACAGACGTCAGATTCAAAAGATTAAAAGAAAGAACAGAGGCCGGAGAGCAAACAGGACTGCGCATCCATGATGATGGGATATTACGATGTGGTAATCGTCTTTATGTTCCAAATAGGGAAATTCTACAGGAGCTGATGACAGAAGCACATAGTTCGATATATTCTATTCATCCTGGAGGCACCAAAATATATCGTGACTTAAGACAGCATTTTTGGTGGCATGGAATGAAAAGAGAGATAGCTCATTTTGTAGCTAAATGTTTAATATGTCAGCAAGTAAAGGCGGAGCATAAGAGAATAGCAAGATTATTACAACCACTCCCGATTCCAGAATGGAAGTAGGAACACATTACTATGGACTTCGTTACGGGTTTTCCCAAGAGTTCCAGTAGAAGATATGCGGTATGGGTAATAGTGGACCGATTCACCAAGTCAGCCTATTTTTTACCTTTCAGAGTTGGCCAATCTACAGAAGCTTTGGCTGACTTATATATGAGACAGATTATAAGATTGCACGGCATACCAGTCAGCATTGTGTCAGACAGAGATTCATGCTTTACATCACATTTTTGGAGAAGCATGCAAGAAAACCTTGGAACTGGTCTGAAGTTTAGTACATCTTACCACCCACAAACAGATGGGCAGTCAGAACGTACTATTCAGACATTAGAAGATATGTTGAGGGCTTGTATGTTAGACTTTGGAGGATCATGGGAGGACCACCTACATCTTGTAGAGTATTCTTACAACAATAGCTATCAGGCAAGCATCCAGATGGCTCCATTTGAAGTATTGTATGGAAGGAAGTGTAGTTCTCCTATGTGTTGGAGTGACGTGGGAGAACGTCAAATTCTGGGACCAGAGTTAGTGGTCAACACCATTGAGACAGTTAAGAAGATACAAGAATACTTGCGAGCAGCGCAAGACAGGCAGAAACAATGGGCAGACCTTCATCGATGTCCCTTGGAGTTTAAAGAGGGCGATCATGTCTTCTTAAGAATATCACGTACCAGAGGCACTATTCGATTCGGAGGGTGTGGCAAGTTGAGTCCAAGGTATATTGGACCATTTGACGTGCTAGAGAGAGTGGGAGAAGTAGCTTATCGACTTGCGCTATCACCTTCACTTGAGAAAATACATGACGTATTCCATGTGTCGTAACTCAGGCGATATGTGGCAGATAGCAGTCATATTCTTGACCATTCAGAGATCACCATTGGCCTAGCTTTTCTTATCAAGAGCAACCCGTAGGAATTCTCGATCATCGAGAGAAAGTACTGATGAACCAATCTATTCCCTTGGTCCGTATAGCATGGAAGCATGGCTCGCCAGGAGAATCTACTTGGGAGCTCGAGGATGACATGCGCAAACATTTTCCGAATCTATTCGCAGTCGAAGGTATAAATTTACTTTGTTAAATTATATCTTATACCATTCTTTACTTCTACCGTGGTTTAGTTTAATTTTGAGGACAAAATTTTTATAAGTTGGGTAGAGTGTAAACCCCCATTCCTGAAAATTGGATTAATTAGTTATTTGTGGTAATTATGAATAGAGGGAATATATTTTATTGAATTTCTATTTAAGATATTTTACATCTAAGGGATTTATGAAGCTATTATAAATTTTCCTAATTTATTCCATGTAGGAGACCCATTGGATAGTTGCTAGATTAACCCTATACACCAATATAATTTTTGTAGAAATTTTTCTATGTATAAAAATGAATATATATATATATATATATATATATATATATATATATATATATATTATTAATAAAAAAAAGAAAGAATAGAAAATATAATTTCCTTTTTATCAGACCCTGCGTAAAACCCGTTTAGCGGAAACCGCGTATATTTCTCCGTGCGTAAACAGCAGCAGCAGCAGTAGCAAAATACTGCGTAAAACTCTTCCTTTCTCTACGCGTAAAATCAACCCCTGCATAATTTTCTTCCACCCCACGTAAAACCCAAACCATAAACCATTAAAAGAAGAAAATATCAGCAGCAGAAGCAAAACCCAACTTTGCTTTGCTTTTTCACACGTGTAAGTCTCTCATTCCACCACTCCTTAAAAATTTCCTCAACCGCACACCTAAACCAATAAAAGGAAAATGGCAGCGGCAATGGTTTCTTAACCATTAAGTAAATCCTACCGCCTTCTTATTTCTATATATAATTATAACTCTCTAAACCCTAACCCACTTTTTCTTACTATAACTTAACACTGTTGAAACGTACACCATACAGGACTTTTGCTTGGTAAGTATACCTTGCCACTATACAATTATTTATATTCCAGTTGATACATGCATGTTTAATTCTGCCTATATAGATGTTTATTTTGTAGATTGGACCTATTTATGAGACCACCCAGTTTTAGGGAGCATCAGTAGGTTCATTGGCCGTGACACAGTTGCTACATGATTTCTGAGTCTCATATAGACCTCGGACTACGTATCGGGTTGGCTTCCTATACGTAAGTGTCGTGCGTTAGGGGTAACTGCTGATAGAAACTTTGTATGCTAGTAGACCTGGCAGTTACTTAAAGGATTTATCATGTCATGGATATGGCATGTTTATAGCATGGGATGGGGAGAATAATAAGTAAAGCATTTGGGCTCCTTTGCACTTTTTCCTGTATGCTCGGATTCTCCACTGGAGAAACGGGTGATAATGACCACTATATATTACTGGCGGCCTCTGTCGTTCAAAAGACGACATGCTTTGAGGCTTCTGATTCTCCGAGAGGGTCACGCCAATCCCATATTTTTAGCCAGATAGCCCACTTGGTGGAAAGTTGTTCTCAAACTGCATTTACTTAGATGGTTAGGCGAACCATTGGATGTTTATATTTCAATACTTATTAGCATGTTTTTAGGTATCTTGTTACGTCCCTCTGAGGACCTGTAGAAGCATAAAAAATATGCTGCAGAGTTATACGTGGTATTTCAGTGTTGTGTGGTGTAAGATGTGACTTCAGAGCCATCGGCGTACAAACAGAGCTTTATCGCTAGTACAGCGTAAAATATAGCTCCAGAACAGCCCGCGTAATACAGTATTTCAAAGCTGCTCTGGCATAAAAAGGTTGTTACATCGCCACTTCGGTGTAAAACCTACTCGCTTTTAATGCAATGGGAAGTCGTACGGAGAACTCTTCGTATTCTTGAATGAACCTGTCAGATCATACAGTGAACCTGACTCCTGATAAAGAGTACTGCAAGACTATCCAGACGACGGTTGTAATGATGGTGCGGCACAGAGACCCAAATCATCATTTAGTGATATTTCCTTGATACAAATTGCGTTTACGCATTCAAGGAAATACGCCGCCTAGTTTTATACAGGAAAATGCGAGCCTTTACGCTCAATAAGAGACAAACGAACCGCCATGTCAAAAGCTGTTCTTCGTACAGAGCTCAGGGCAGATCTCTGTATTTAATGCACTGCACAAAATTTGGTCCTATTTTTAAAGACTGGTGAGCCATAATTACGGCTAATACGTCCACATCATCACCTCTACATATTATGCCATCAGGCTATTTTCAGCTATAGGAGCACGCTGTACGCTACCTCCTTAAAATATGCCAACCTGGCTATTTTCAGCTATAAGGAGTACGCCGTTTGCTATCTCCTCGGAATACGCCAAATCAGGCTACATTTGCATTGGTGTGTAATAAGGCTATTTGGTCTAGAATTAGCTCAAGACCTCAGTCAAGGAAGGAGGATCGGCTATCTTCTGCGCTAGCTACCTATCCATGCAGCATCAAGCTTCTACGCCTACCTGGCCTCTACGCCAGTTTGACAACTACTTGGCTTCTACACCAACTTGACAACAATTTGGCTTCTACGCCATGGTGACAGTTATTGGCTTCTACGCCAACCTTTTCTACGCGAGGGATAACTACCTCCGTGGCTTGCATGCCGTGATCTTCGCAGCAGTTATACGAATTATATCACAATGGGACACGCGTCACAAGCAGATTCAGAGGATCATTTATACGTGGGTGGCAGTTATTGTAACCGCCGCATAAAAAGTGCCATACTCTCCATTATTCGGCTTCTACGCCGACTGGACGGTTACTGTCACTAAAACCCTATAAATAAAGACCTCTATTTAGAGAGGTCCAAGGTGAGGGGGTCAAAGGGTGGAAAGGTCAGAAAAAGGTCGAAAACTCGGAGAATAGAAGTCAAAAAATCGAAGAACAGAGAGAGTATAGCACAGATAGAGAGTAGTGATCGACAATTTTGGCATCGAGCATCCACTCCCCTTTGCAATCTTTGAAGCTTCTCCGTCTTCTACAACGCTTTTTCATCATCGTGTTGTCCAAGGGACAAAGTGATCAACTGCATATTAGACTCCTATAGCAATATTTACCCAGATTAAAATTTGTACTTGACATCCTCGTATAGGATTAATTGTACTTCTTGTTTGTAAACCAAAGAGAGGGTTTCATATAAACCTTGTTTTATTTCTTTCATTTATTATCAAACACAAGATGGCGACTCTGCTGGGGATAACTTTCTCATCTCACGAGAAAGCAATTGCTCAACACGATGCAGTATCAGTGGGATCAATGAAGAAGACCTTGGTCGTCCAGTTCGACCAATCCGCCTACGAAGATATGCTTCGAGCAGGGGGTAGCTCTCACTCTCTCTCTGTCCAAGATAATAGAAAACTGCGTAAGGTCTGGATGTCCCGGACATCCCCTACCATTCCTGCCGACTCTCCGGTTTCTCCGACCAACAAGGTTGTAGCTTCGCAACCTCCGTGCCCTGTGCATAAAACTCTGTCTCCCGTCTATGACGTGGTAGACAAAACTTCTGACAATGCCTCAGCGCTAGTCCAGAAGTCTGCTTCACGCTCTGTGTATAAAACTCTGTCTCCCGTCTGTGACATGGTAGACAAAACTTCTGACAATGCCTCAGCGGTAGTCTAGAAGTCTGCTTCACGCTCTGTGCGTAAAACTCTGTCTCGCATCTGTGACGTGGCAGACAAAGCTTCTCGCGATGCCTCAGTGCTAATCCAGAAGTCTGCTTCACGCTCTGCGCATAAAAATCTGTCTCCCGTCTGTGACGTGGCAGACAAAATTTCTGATAATGCCTTAGCGCCAAATCAGAAATTCCAAACGCGCTCCGCGCGTAAAAATGTATCTACCCTCCTTGGAAAAGAAGATGGTCCCTGCAATCTACATAAGGGAAAACAACTATCGGAATTCTCAACTTCTCGGCCTTTACGCCAGCAAGAGAAGAATCTGCCCGCCCTCCAGATTACGCGAGAAGCTGATGGCCGATTGAGGACTTCCTCAGTTTTACGCCAGCCTGAACAGAACTCTAAAATACGCCTGGTGAAGCCCCTCAGCATAAAGAAGGCTCAGTTTGTGGAAAGGTACACTCCTCGGGGATCATCTGCTACTTATATGGCTAACCTGCTGTACACGGGTGGTAGGGGAAAGTTATGGTTCCCAACATCCGCATGCCAACTGATGTGAACAGGAGGAACAAGCCTTCTTCTTCTTCTTCTGTTAATCCTCCTGACTTGCGTGAATATCTGATCCAGAAGCACAAGGATAGGGGATCTTCCAGCATGTCTATTATGCCTCCTAGGGAGCACTATTGTAATAGTCATAGGATCGTAGTTAATTATTGCTGTTCTGAAGCAAAACGGTCAATTTTCGACCGGTTGAACTACTCTTTGTCTTTCCAGGAAGAAGAGCCTACATATGCATCAGTGAACATGGCTTCTTACGTACCTAGAGGAAGGTCGAACTCAAGACGTCATCCTTCTAGAACTCCAAGCCAAAGGAGATTCGACAAACTCCTTAAGAACACTGAAGTTGGGGTATTCCGAAATACCCGTTCGAGGTCATGACAACCGGCTTCGTACTCTTCTGATTTCGACACTGGGGGTCACCAGTTTCCAGAATCAGATGCTGAAATTATAGAGTCGACTTCTATAGAGACCTATACTAACCCTTCAATGACACCCAAGGAAATGGGAGTCTATGCCATTGGAGATGAACGCGAAGAGGCTTCTCCATCAGGAAGCACTGAGCAACGCATCGCTGTGCTGGAGACATCTCTGAAAGAGATAGAGTCCATGATGGAGAATATACACCAGATGATGCTGACTCAACACACAGCTGCTATAGCTCAAGCATCGGTCCCTTCGACTCAAATACGTGTGGGGGTGGATTTACCACCATCCAACGTGAACCAGGAGCCTGCTCTAGATCAAGAGTCAGTAGCTCCCCTACTTCCTAACTCGGAGAATGTATTGCCTCCTGTTGGAGTTATAATATAACCGATCTCTCATCACTCCGCGGTTCCTCTACCGGCTGAAGATCCGATACAGGCAGTGCGGGAATTAAAAGCTCAATTTGATGCCTTGAAGCACAAAGATCAGCTCAAGAAATTGGGATTCAACCAGCCTTACCCAGCTATCTGGGACGAGGTCCCTTTTCCTCCTAAATACAAACCACAGACTATGGCTTTGTTTGAGGGAAAGACATCACCAAGCCAGTATATGAACTACTTCAGTATGATGACGGTGTTATTGCAAGGGAATGATGCCCTTCTCACTCGAGTATTCAAAGGCTGTCTCTCGGGAGTGGCTTATCAGTGGTACCGTAGTCTTGCGGACAACTGCATTACTTCCTTTGAAGATTTCAAGACTTTGTTCTTCGCGCAATTCTATGAAGGAGGGATGGACATGTCTATGTCCTCTCTCATCAAAGTGAAGTAGAAGGAAAAAGAGAACGTTCACACTTTCATCGAACGTTTTCGTCAAGCCACTTTGCAAATGCCTCCCAGAGTTCCAGACTCGGCATTGGTGGACATTTGCAGGAAGAATCTTCTTCCAGTGATCTCGGTGTTCTCAGGACCATATCAGTTCCATGATTGGCCCTCGTTCATCATCTCAACGGTAGCCGTTGAGGACAATAGTCGGAAGGCGCGTGATAATGGAATTATGATATCTGCCTATGATAGAGGCAAGAGGTCATCCTCCAACAACGACCATCCTCATGGTTCCAAAGGAAAAGAAGCTCTGGCAATCAATACGTCCAGGCAAAAGACTGCGGCAACCACACAGACAAAACCTGGGACTTCTAGGCCCATTGAAGTATACATTTTTGACAACGACGATATCCCGAGTATATTCGAGTGTCTAGTCAAAAGTGGCAAGATTACCCTCCCAGAGGTAAAGCGGCCTAATGAAGTCGGCAGTACCAATAACCCCAAGTACTGTATTTTCTATAGGTACATACATCACCCCACAAGGGCGTGTTATGTACTGAAGAGGAAGATCCAGGAGTTGATCGACGCTAAGCCATCACTCTGCGCAATAGCGAGAAGATGGTCACAGCCAACATGATCTCTCTCCAATTTGGCAATCTGCCTCCACAAGAAGTTTTGGATGGTGTTGTACCTATTTCCCGGACAACGATGAACATCGTTAATCTTCCTCCAACCAGGGGTCAAAATCATGACCTAGTACCCCTAATTACCCAGCGGGGCAAGATTATGTAGGTTCATCCAGATCTGGTGTCAGAGATTGAGGAAGAGACTCAAGCTGCTAAGGCTAAGTCTAAAAAGAACTCAAAGTGTAAACCATGTAATATGGTTGCGGTATCCTCGACATCAGAAGAAGAGGTTTTGGCTACTGGAATCCGTTCAGGGAAAGCTTACCTCAAGGACTATGGAGCAAGTCAGGAAGATGCATCGGCAGACGCTTCAGCGGCCAAGCCTTCAGAACCGGAACCCGCCATACCAGAGGCCGGTCCTTCGAGACCAACTTTGACGGACAAGGTGAAGCAAAAAGAAGTGCACTTTGATAAACCTTTGAAGAACATTCAAAACAAAGATTTAGAGAAGCCGTATAACTTTGACATCCTGGCCCAGTTGGCTAATATACCAGCCAGATTGTCCATTTTTGAACTACTCAGGCTCTCTAAAGACACTCGTCAAGCCCTGAGTGAAGCATTAATGTAGGAGGATGCATACTTGACCCAGCTCAAGTCCCCTGATAAAGAACCTGTGGCATGTCCTCAATGCTATAGTGTGATGGAGGTGGTCCCAAATATCACTTTCACTCAAGATGACATGCTGTTAAAACATAACAGGCATGATAGACCCCTCTATTACACCGGATACGTCGGTTCCATGGAGGTCGACCGGATTCACATAGATCCGGGATCATCGATCAACATTATTCCTCATAGTCTGCTCAGACCACTGAGGATTCCTACCAGCGAATTGGCTTACACCACCACTACAATCGTGGGCTTTAACGCCAGAAAAAGTAAGCCGTTGGAGAAAATTCGTTTGAGGATCCAGATTGGCGACCTCAGATCAGTGGCTACATGCTATGTCATTAATTCAGAGGTGTCCTACAAAATTCTGCTGGGCAGACCATGGATCCATGATCACAACATCGTTCCTTCGACTCTACATCAATGCTTTAAATATGTAGATGCCCAAGGAATAGTATAAACGGAGTTTACTGACCTGAACCCGTTTAAAGGAGTAGAATCCTACTACTCCGATGCCATGTTGTACACTCAAGACTACATAGAGGAGGTGTCAGGCGAGACAGGAGGAATCCCACCAGGAGCTAGAAGAACCCTTTGCCAAGCAACATCTGTCAATCAAGGTGAAAGGGCGAACTGCTCGTCCGAAAGTCATGGAACCCATGGCTATCCACCTGAACGAAACTAGGTCAGAAAAAGGAAGTGATCCTTTAGTGATCACTTTGAACCAGAAACCTCCACCCTTGGTCATCAACCTTCAGCGTAACAAGTAGCCGTCTGATGTAAATATAACCAGGAACGTAGTTTCTGACGATAATAAAGATCATCTTTTCCAGTACATTGACGCTCAAATTCCAAATCAGGAATCCTCTTCCCATGACGATATAGAACCTATAGCACAAAAATTCTTGGAAGCTATAGATTACTATCATCCGTATGTGTGGAAAGTAGCGTCATCATCTAATGTCATCACGACATATGGGCCACATGAGGATTCTATCTTTATTGTCCCGCCTACTCGCAGTAGTCAGCATCCAATAGTCTTCGGTCGCATGCGCAATAAATCGACTGTACAAGAGGATTCTCCCGACGATGATGCTGGTAAAATGCAGGTTCACAGATATAGCCCACAAGCTTTGAAGATTATGCAAAGTATGGGTTATGACTTGAAGCTGGAACCAGGCCTCAACTACGGGAAAGGCAGGCGAATGTCGTTGCACGGTGATCCCTACTGCCAACGAACTCGTTTTGGGTTAGGGTATACCACCTCCCTTGCAACTTCTGAGTCAAATAAGGATATCTTTTCCTCCTCTCAAAATGGCTCATCATCCTCCGGCTCATATGATGCTCTCGAACGAGCATTATCAGTAAATACGGTATTGATAGATTCCTTCAAAGCAGACGAACAAGAATCTGAACCGTTTGAGAATGACTCTTGGGCTCAACAAATGGATACACAGTGGGAACTCCGGTTCGAGCAGAGAGAACCTCCCACTGAAGATAAAGTTAGCTAAATTGACGTTGGGGATGAACTTTTGCCAAAGCCGATATTTATCAGTAACAATCTTTTTGAAGAAGAAAGGGAAGAAATAATCCAGCTGATAAAAGAATATATCGACATCTTTGCATGAATTATGAAGATATGCCAGGTCTTGATCCAAAAGTGGCTACTCATAAGCTCAATATATTGCCCAATTGGAAGCCTGTGAAGCAACATCAATGCCAGTTTCGTTCAGATATGATGGACGCCATCGAAGCTGAAATCAAGAAGTTGATAGCTTGTGGCTTCATCCGGGAAGAACAACATCCTGACTGGGTCGCCAATGTTGTCCCATTCATGAAGAAAAGTAGAAAAGTACGTGTCTGCATCGATTACCTAGATTTGAATGCAGCCTGCCCCAAGGATGAGTTTCCTCTTTCCATTATAGACGTCATGATCGATAATACATGCAGTTTGAACGCATGTCTTTCATGGACGAATTTTCAGGATACAACCAAATCAAGATGCATCTTGAAGACGAGAAGCATACTGCCATCCAGACACCATTGGGGGTATATTGTTATACGGTCATGCCCTTCGGACTGAAGAATGCTTGGGCTACGTACCAACGGGCTATGAGTAACTTATTCCATGAGCATTTACGCAAAACAGTGGAATGTTACATAGATGATATAGCTATCAAAAGCCGCCTCAAGGATAATCACATCCAAGACTTGAAGACAGTGTTTGAGTTGATGCGCCAACATCAACTTAAAATGAATCCTACAAAGTCCTTTCTTGGTGTATCCAGTGGCAAATTCCTGGGATTTGTCATTACCGCTAAAGGCATTCAGGTGGACCCGGACAAAGTGAAGGCCATCTTAGAAATACGACCGCCCCATAATCTGAAGGAACTCAGGAGATTTCAAGGTCGTCTGGCTTATATCCGGAGATTCATATCCAACCTCTCTGGGAGATGTCAGCCTTTTTCTCGTCTCATGAAGAAAGGTGTATCTTTCGTATAGGACGAAGCCTATCAGCAAGCGTTTAATGATATCAAACGCTACCTCACTAATCTTCCAGTTCTGGTGCCTCCCGTCATAGGAAGACCATTCTTGCTGTATGTTCGAGCAATGGATCATTCTCTGGGAGCTCTCCTCGCACAGAAGAACGATGAGGGTCATGAACAGGCTATCTACTATTTAAGCAGGATGATGGTCGGAGCTGAACACCGGTACAATCCAGTAGAAAAAGAATGCTTGGCCCTGATGTTCGCCGTTCAGAAAATGCGATACTATGTCATAGGCCAGACTATTCATATCATCTCCAGGATCAATCCTCTTCGGGTATTGATGAACAAGCCAAATGTTCTTAATTCTCGACTCGCGACTTGGGCGATGTTATTAACACCGTATGACATGGTGTACGTCCCTCAGAAGTCCATCAAAGGCCAAGCATTGGCTGATTTTCTAGCTGCTTATCCAATTCCGGAGACCACCAAACTATACGAGGACATTCCCGACGAAGTTGCAGAATGTAATTTCGCAATGAAAAGTGATACATGGCAACTATTCTTCGATGGTGCCTCCAGGACTGGTCCTAGGGGAAATATGGTTTCAGGAGTAGGAATTATCCTGGTCACTCCCGATAAACTCGTCATCTATCGAGCATATTCTCTTAGCAAGCCCTGCTCTAATAATGTGGCAGAGTATAACGCTCTACTAATCGGGCTCCAAGTCGCTAAAGAATTGGACGTCGAATCTCTGGAAGCTTTCCGTGTTTCTCTGCTGATGGTCAATCAAGTCAGAGGAATATATGAAGTCCGTAACCCAGATCTCATTCCTTATCACCAAGCAACGGTCGAGATAGCCATGACGTTCAAAGGGTTCTTCCTAGAGCATGTACCTCGATCTCAGAATCTGGAAGCTGATGCCCTGGCCAGTCTAGCTGCAGATTTAGCTACTCCTATAAGAAGGCATAATTCGGTGATCCTTCTTAACAGAGATTTATTCTGTGTGAAAAATAACTTTCACATAGAACGCAGCTACGCTGTGAACACAGATCCACCCAAGAGAGACTGGAGAAGCCCCTTCATAGATTTTGTGGCATATGGAATCTTACCAGAGGATCCTAAGGAAGCAGTATCCATCAAAAGACGATCATTATGCTTTTATTTTGATGCGTCTTCACAATGTCTATATCGCCGAACCTACGATGGATTGCTATTATGATGTCTCTCCGATGATGAGGCACAGCGGATTATCCGTGAAGCTCATGACGGCGTATGCGGAGCACATCAACCCGGTCCTAAGCTACAGGATCGCATCAGAAGGATGGGTTATTACTGGCCTACTATGATCACAGATGCAATAAAATATACAAGACAATGCAAA
This sequence comes from Iris macrosiphon, assembly GCA_036927795.1. Classification (NCBI taxonomy): domain Eukaryota; kingdom Viridiplantae; phylum Streptophyta; class Magnoliopsida; order Asparagales; family Iridaceae; genus Iris; species Iris macrosiphon. The sequence continues at coordinate 40,671,925 of JAYESA010000008.1, read as the reverse complement.
GCCTGCCAGGTTCATGCAGAATTTATACATCAACCTTCTGAATATTTACATCCTACGGTTGCATCCTGACCTTTCGAAACATGGGGTATGGATATCATTGGTCCTATTCACCCGTCTTCTTCCAGAGGTCACCAGTTTATATTGGCCATCAGGGATTATTTCTCCAAATGGGAAGAGGCGATCCCTCTTGCTGAGGTGAAGACATCTAACTTGATCAGCTTCATCAAGCATCATGTCATTTATCGCTTCGGGATACCCCGAAGGATAATTTATGACAATGGGCCTCAATTCATCAGCCAAGCGTTTTATCGATTTTGCGATAAAAATCGGATACAAAATATGGCCTATACGACATACAATCCTGCTGCTAATGGTTTGGCGGAAGCTTTCAACAAAACCATTATCAAACTCCTAAAAAAGTTTGTCTCTTCGAACAAAAGAGATTGGAATGAGAAGCTAGGAGAATGTCTTTGGGCATACCGCACAACGGTACGAGCACCGACGTGTTGTACCCCATTCTTATTGGTTTACGGGAGTGAAGCAGTTCTCCTCATCAAAATCCAAATTTCGTCACTCAGAATAGCAGTGGCTAATGAGTTGACACAGAAAAAGAATGACCTATTAAGGCTTCAAGAGCTAGAAGGATTAGAAGAGAAACGCCTTCAAGCCCAACAATGCACCGCGTTCTACTAGGCATGTATTTCCAGAGCTTTTAATCAAAAAGTGAAGAAAAGAGTGTTCAAAGTCAGCGAGCTAGTTTTAGCTGTGAAAAGGCCAATGCTCATTACTCACAAGAGTAAGGGTAAATTCTAACTCAAATGGGAAGGCCCTTATGTGATCAAGACGACGTTCTCGAACGGCGCTTACAGATTAGCCAAACCTAATAGAGACTTGTTGATGGCTCCTATCAATGGCAAATTTCTGAAGAGGTACTACGCTTAATATTCTTTGCTCAAATGGAGTATGGTGAAGATCTCATTCTGACAATACTACTTCCAAAAGAACTAGTTGGATCATATTCTATCATGTCCATATAACCTCTGAATAGATATGTCCAACTAATTTGGAACATCAAAACCTATCACGTCCATATTACCTCTGATAATGTTTTACATACAAATTTTAGTTGGACTATATTCTATCATGTCCATATAACCTCTGAATAGATATGTCCAGCTGAAGCTTACTGAAGGAATATCACGTCCATATTATCTCTGATATCACTTTTACTCTACCCTATCGTTTATATTCCAAAATGATAGGTCCACCAAAGTCAGATAAAATTTCTTTATTAGCTCCCCAAGGAGCAAAATTTCATATAAAGGCAAAAAAGTTACATCATTTGGGAGGAGCATCCAAATTACGGATCTCCTGCGCCTGTGCGGCCATCTTCTCATTCCTGGAGCTCAGAACGGTAGCGCGAGCCTGCTCCAACCTTGCCTCGTCATTGTTCAAGACAGACATTTTAGACCAATGATGAACATAATCTGCGTGGATGATACCCACACGTGCTAGGTTCTGCTGAGATGCTTTCCTTCGGTCGTTCAACACAGCTCGAGCTGCCGACAAAGAGAGAGCCTTCTCCTTGGCCTTGGCGAGTTCATCTTCCAATTGGCGGATCCTCGCTGCCTTTTCCTTATATTCGGCCTCGCACTTGGCCAGCAGGGGAATGACATACCCCAATGAGGCATGCTCTTCATTCATCTCTTTCTGTTGAGCTTCGATGGACTTGCTCAGAGTTTCCATCTCCCCAACAAGCCTCGCAGTCAAAGAGTCATATTCAGCCTGGATCAGGTCATCAATGCTGCCCTTGGTTAATTGTAAATAAGTGTTAATGGGTTATTCCAAACCATTAACTATCTGTTCCAGTGTATCAGCTCTCCCAGTATCGTTAAAATCTCTGATCGGCACTATCGCAAACTGGGAGGACCTCCTCAGAGCCTCAAAGCCTAGATTCTTCGCCAGCACCATTGATATCAGCGTATTCAAAGTGGTATAAAAAATACTAGTATACTGCTCAATTAATATGGCAAAATCAGATTGGGTGCTGGGAGTGGCTGCAACATTGGCGAATCCCCTTCCAGGAATGACTCCAGAGGGTGTCGTCATAGTCGTCGCTTCAGTAGAGGGCGAGACAAAGGTAGAGGCACCGACAACGGTCGAAGTGGCTGGCGTACTCAAAGGAGGCATAGTCGTAATGACAGGCTCATCCTCCTCTCGAGATATCGAAACTATTTCGGGCGAGCCGGCACCCGAAAATATTTTCTCTTCGAAGTCGGGAACCTCCATGTCATCGGCAGGAGCGGTAACAAAGCCAAAAGTTGTGTCGACGTTGCCCTCCCCATAGATGTCTTCCCCTAAAAAGAAGACAAGAGAAAGTTAATATCAACATGATCTTAATTTTTCTAAAAGAGGCGTAAAGACGATATTTACCCATGGCCGATGGTATATATGTCGCGTCGGCAGCCAGTATGGCTAAATTATTTCTTAATGATGCTAAGCGAGCTGTCATACCTGGAGAAGGGGGTGTGCCAACTGACACTGGCAGGTACTCCTCCAGGTTTTCACCAAGATCCATTCGAGGTTAATCGGGTGGAATATCGTTGGATGTACTTACAGATGCAGCAGGGGTTACTCCCGTTACTGGTCTGGATAAAGATATTCTTATTTCGCTTGACCTCGAAGGCGATCTCGTACCACTACCTAAAGTGGTAGCAGCGACAGCAGCTTCGAGCAAAGAATCTCCGGCACTGTCAGCCGGAACTGTGGAGGTTCCATCTCTAATAGGCGAAGGACCTCTAGTCAAAAATTTATCCCCAACAGGGGAAACAACAGGTTCACTCCTAGGAACCTCTGGGCAGGAAGTCCTGACAGGACCACTTACTGTCTTCTTCTTCTTGCGAGGGGAAGCCTCCTTCAGAACAGGAGCCCTTCGCTTTCCAAAGATAACAAGAGGCTCTGCAGGCGGAGGTATTACACCTCTCGGTACTGTCATCAAAAACTCATCTGTACCGACAGCGTCTTCACCTTCGTTAGAGGAGACTGATGGGAGATCCTCTCTTCCAGAAGACTTATGAGTGGGCATCCTAAAACTTCCACGCATATCAAAATTGCGATGGAAGGTATTGATGGCCACATAAAACTGGGCGTACGAATGGAGGATGCGCAACTCCATGGAGAGAGAAGTCGCGGGTATAGTAAAGGCCGCTCCAGTACAACCCATTATGAAGTACCGCCATCCTCTCACTCCATCAATAAGTCCACCCTTGGACTTGAAGCTGGTGATGGTGTTTCCCACTTGCAACTGGTCATACCCGAACAGACTGGCGAACCGACTAGGCAGGTAGGGCTCCAAGAAGCAATGGTCTTCACTTCTGTACAATAAATGGAAAGGTCTAATGCAGACCAACCAATAAAAAACTTCAGGAAAAAGAACGGTCTTTCTTTTACCTAAATCCTGAAGTCTCGTCCCCTGTTGATTGATATATACAGTAGGAACGGTGCAGAAGAGCTTCCAGCTGTGAGCAAAATTTAACGCTCGCCGACAGTGTAAAACTGTGGTCACGTTCCAGGTGGAATTCTTGTAATTCAACAAGAAATTACTCCCCGAACTACTGCCAGAGCCAGGAGACATCACCCTGGGGTTATGGAGAATTAACCATCCCATCAAATACAGGAACAGTAATTCTACCCTGGGAAAGCTGTCACGCCGTGTTTCATCGGCAAGCAGCCCATCAGTAATAGCCCTCAGGCCAGTTTGTATGCGGCATACTATGGCAGGGAGAAGGCCCAGTCTTGCCCCGAACACCAGACGTACTGCAGGCCATAAGGTATTGTAGTGAATGCGATCCGAAGATGCAATGCCAGGTACTACCAGTCGGCGTAGCCATACAAAGAGGAAGCCAGCCAGTTGAGCTTCCCTTGACAGAGGCCTGCGGCAATGCCTCATATAACTGTAGGCTTTAGTGCCTGTAGGATAACTCTCTATTTCCTCATCGAGAACCTGATCTGAAGCCCCAGCATCTTCAATAAGATCATCGACTACCTGAGCATTAAGCACGCTCAGAAGGCTCAGAGGCTTATCCCTGCTATCCACGACTTTGTCTGGCTTAGCAGCCCTGGCCTGATAAAAGAAGAGATATGACGCCCACTTGTTAGTATGAGCCAAATCAGAGGGCTCATTATCGAAAGTGGTGCAAGCAAGGTAGTGGCATATCAGCTCCTGGTACACTGCCACCACCCGAGGGTCTGTATCCCCTAGCTCCCGGTTTATGGGAATATAATCCTTATAAGGAGTATCCCCCATTGGTAGTCTTGAAATTTCTGCCATCTCGTAAAGGGCCAATCCTAACTCCCCTAGCGGAGTGGCAAAAGTCCCGGTGAGCGAGATATATCGCTCCATCAGAGCCAAAAATATGTTGGGATTTGGAGGCAGCCCAATACTAGTAGCACTCACAGCCGCAAACAGACCAATGCTCTCCAGCTCAGTCTGAAAATGCTTCAGGGCCCAGGCAGCCAAACGAGCCCATCGAAGATTTGTAGGGGTAAGCCACCCATTGGTCCTAGGATTAACCTTGGGGTATACTCCTCCTTGTCCCATGAAGTCATTGTAGAAAGTCGGCAACTGGACTGGTTGGAGCAATGAAGTATCTTCACTCGAGACACTACCCGAAAATAATCCCCTGAAGGGCATTACAGAGCCGGAAGGGAGACTTACAAATAACCCTTGGTCGGACCCTTTCTGGTAAAAAATTTTCCCCGGCTGGCCATGAAGATTGGGAGTCAGGGTCCACAATATCTTCCTCGGATGCGTGGCATGGAAGAATGCCGAGATAGGATAATCTCTCGGCATCCTAGGCAGGTACATGACCATGCCCCCAGAAGTAAAAACCTTGTCTTCCTTCTTGGGCTTTGTTTGGGATTGTTTGTCAATCATATCCCCGAAAAGAAAAGATGGTTTTACATACTTGGCCCCATCTATATACGTCAAGGGCTCCCCATTGATCATGCTCAACAGCATCCGTTCCCCTTGGGACGATATCAGATTTCCCCTTCCTTCAGGATACTTGGGTCCGGAAATAGAAAATGTCACTTGGGAAAGATCTTCCAGGTAATTGGAGTTCAGCATCCCAGCAGCAGAACCCATCACCTCAGCTAACAGAGGTATCTGCAAGTTAACTACAAAATACAAGAAGAACAAGTCAGTTTCTATACTAGATGTTACATCTTGCAGCTTATGCCAAAGATCAACAGTCTGTGCTTTTACGCCAAGACTGTGAAAACATGAATTTCTACGCTGGAACCTATTACCTAAGCGTAAAATTCAAGATTGGCAGTATACAAAAAAATCTGATAGTCTGTGTTTTTACGCCAGACTGCCAAAGTTTGAGTTATTACGCCAGAATTTTCATCCAGAGCGAAACACCCAAAATTTGTAGTATACGCCAAATTTCGACAGTCAAAGCTTTTACACCAGACTGTGAAAATATAGAGTTTTTACGCTGACACATTATAAATGTGAGCGTAAAAGATGAAACATCTCTATGCATCATCTTCCTCGAAGAGGCATTCAGCACAGAAGATGACCTAGCACATCCACGTACAATGTGTGCGAAGGATTTTCTTCATTTTTTGTCGTCCCAAAAGCTTTACCTATAATGCCCGGTGCACAACTTGTCGGTGGGACACTTCGTTCAGAGCGAGGTTCGCTCTGCTCGATGGGAGTCGTTCTTGCTTGGGCAGAGGAGCGAGAAGAGGAGGCAGCTTTCTTTCCCTTAGAGGTGGAGGTTGGTTTTGGCGCCATTGCTAAAAACTCAGAATTCTCAGAGAAGAAACGAAGGAGAGTGCTCAAAGAGACGAAGGTTTTTCTTTTGCAAAAGACAGGTGAAGAGTTTACTCTCTGAAGGCCTTAGGGTATTTATAGAGTTCAGATGGACTCCTCGAATCCCTAACCAAATTCGATATTTAATACTCGGTTATGATTCGGGACCACGCCAGCTTATCATTTAGGGAAGACGGACAGTCAGCGAATTTAAAAAGTTTTTCGTGCAGAGCGGATTCGTAGTTTTATGCCAAGGAGCTTTTTATGCTCGGCAGCTACAAATCTACGGTTTTACGCTAAGAGGCTATAAGTCTATGGTTTTACGCCCGAATACTTTTACACTCGGTAGCTTTTACGCTCGAGAGGCTACAAACCTATGACTTCACGCTCAGATGCTATAAATCTATGATTTCACACTCAGAAACTTTTTACGCTCAGAGACGACAAATCTACGACTTCACGCTCGGAAGATTTTCTTTTCAGAGGCTATAAATCTACAGTTTTACGCCCGGATACTCTTATGATCAGCAGCTTTTACGCTCGAGAGGCTACAAACTTACGATTTTATGCTCATCCACACTACGGATCTATGACTTTCTGCATACCTTAAAAAAATATGCAGGCCAGATTATGCGTATATCTGAACAATTCTCAAGGCGACCAATTACAAGGATTTTTCTCGGAAGATACTCCTTCTTGGTCTCAAAATATCCCAAGTACCCAAAGCATAACAGAGTTCAGCATTGAAAATGACTCTTCTTCTTGGGTCGATTGGAAGCTCATCCAAAATCCAGTCTAAATATTTTCTCGACAGTTCAAGCATGGTCAGTTTTTGACAGCCATTTTTCGCCCTATTTCAAGGGATTTTCGGGAAATCATTCTTGAAGATGATGGTCTGAACAAAAATTCTCCTTATTAGAAGAGTGACAGTTCAGAATTCTACGTAACTCCTCGTTCAAAACAGCAGGACAGTTCGAATATTTGACTTAAATGCTAAACAGCTTTCTGCGCATCTTCAGTTATGCGTAAAAGACGGGACGAGACCAAATACTCTTTTTTTTAGAGTCGGCGTAAAGTTATTCAGACATGTCGAAGCTACACATATTCAAACTTCATCACAGCAAAAAATATGGCAAATTATCAGATGCGTAAAAGAAGACAACTTTATTAAATCATGATTACATATGAGGGAAATCCAGTCTACAAAGGGTTTTTCATCTTCATGATTACATATGAGGGAAATCCCGTCTACAAAGGGTTTCTCATCCTTATTTAAAGATCACGCCCAGAATCTGTTCTGCCAGGTTCTCATATTGGTGGAGATCTTTTTCCGTCTTCTTCAGTAGTTAGTCGGTTTCCGCGGCCGATTAACAAGAAAATAATTAATGGTGGGAGGATACATAACTGGGCTTGTCTAAATTATTTAAGAGCCCATCCTCCATACGCCATAACTGATTGAGTTGAGGTTTTAGACCTAACTCAATACTGGAAGACATGGCTAGTTTGTCTGCCCTCGTCCACCAACGACGGGAGAAAATACAGCTTGCAAGCTGTATGGTCGAATGTGACCCTTTCTCTCTCATGGACGAATCACCATATGAAGTTGCTGATTATCCCGAGCAAAGGAAGCGATGATATCCTTCCATGATCCATCGTTGCAGAGGACATTTGCTCGAAGACGCCTTCTTTTTCGGCTCCTTACATGTTGAAAGAATATGGTCTTCTTCTTCCTCAAGTTGACCCGACGAACTCCGGTAATCATCTCTGTGTGGTGAAGGAAATGTGGGAAGAACAGGTTAACTCCTCAGCCTTTATATAGGCAAAAGAGAACACACCGAATCCCAACAAATCCCCAAGAATCGGCCAATAAATCAGCCTCGAGAATGAGTCAGACTTGACCGTTTCATGCTTCATTCAAAGTGTTTCAAATTACGAGGAATTTAAAAACTTTGAAGGGGGTCTTGTAGAAGCATGAAAAATACGCTGCAGAGTTATACGCGGTATTTCAGTACTGTGTGGCGTAAGACATGACTTCAGAGCCATCAGCGTACAAATAGAGCTTTATCGCTAGTACAGCATAAAATATAGCTCCAGAACAGCCCGCGTAATACAGTATTTCCAGGCTGCTCCGACGTAAAAAGGTTGTTACATCGCCACTTCGGCGTAAAACCTACTCACTTTTAATGCAATGGGAATTCGTACAGAGAACTCTTCGTATTCCTCGAATGAACCTTTCAGATCATGTAGTGAACCTGACTCCTAACAAAGAGTACTGCATGACTATCTAGACGACGACTGTAATGATGGTGCGACACAGAGACCCAAATCGTCGTTTAGTGACATTTTCTTGATACAAATTGCGTTTTCGCATTCAAGGGAATACGCCACCTAGTTTTATACAGGCAAATGCGAGCCTTTACGCTCAACAAGAGACAAACAAACCACCACGTCAAAAGCTGCTCTTCGTATAGAGCTCGGGGCAGATCTCTTCATTTAATGCACGAGATTTGGTCCTATTTTCAAAGACTGGTGAGCCATAATTATGGCTAATACGTCCACATTATCACCTCTGTATATTACGCCATCATGCTATTTTCAGCTATAGGAGCACGCTATACGCTACCTCCTTGAAATACGTCGACCTGGCTATTTTCAGCTATAAGGAGTACGCCGTATGCTATCTCCTCGAAATACAACAAATCAGGCTACATTTGCATTGGTGCGTAATAAGGCTATTTGGTCAGAATTAGCTCAAGACCTCTGTCAAGGAAGGAGGATCGGCTATCTTCTACGCTAGCTACCTATCTATGCAGCATCAGGCTTCTACGCCTACCTGGCCTCTATGCCAGTTTGATAACTACTTGGCTCCTATGCCAACTTGACAACAATTTGGCTTCTACGCCATGGTGACAGTTATTGGCTTCTACGCCAACCTTTTCTACGCGAGGGACAACTACCTACGTGGCTTGTATGTCGTGATCTTCGCAGCAGTTATACGCATTATCTCATAATGAACACGCGTCACACGCAGATTTAGAGGATCATTTATACGTGGGTGGCAGTTATTGTAACCGCCGCATAAAATGTGCCATACACTCCATTATCCGGCTTCTACACCGACTGGACGGTTACTGTCACTAAAACCGTATAAATAGAGACCTCTATTGAGAGAGGTCCAGGGTGAGGGGGTCAAAGGGTGGAAAGGTCAAAAAAAGGTCGAAAATCCGGAGAATAGAAGTCAAAAAATCGAAGAACAGAGAGAGTATAGCACAGACAGAGAGTAGTGATCGACGATTTTGGCATCGGGCATCCACTCCCCTTTGCAATCTTTGAAGCTTCTTCGTCTTCTACAGCGCTTTTTCATCATCGTGTGGTCCAAGAGACAAAGTGATTGACTACAGATCAGACTCTTATAGCAATATTACCCAGATTAAAATTTGTACTTGACATCCTCGTATAGGATTAATTGTACTTCTTGTTTGTAAACCAAAGAGAGGGTTTCGTATAAACATTTTTTTATTTCTTTCGTTTATTATCAAACAGGACCTGGTCCCTTTCCAAATATGGACGAGCAGGAGTACCCACAGGAGTACGGACCGGGACCTGACTCCACTTACCAGGATGAGGAGATCTTAACCTCAGAGTATCTATGATTATTGTCACTGTTTAGAGATTCTGTTGCTACCTCGGGATAGTCATTTTGTAGTGGATTTGTTTCCACCCGATTATCCGACTTACTACACAACTTCGGTATTCAGATGCTATTTTTAGCTCTTATTTCCTACTGATTATTTGTGCTGTGGATGAGATATAGATTCTGTGAGACTCGTTGTGACAGTATATTACCATTGATGGATTGAATGTTCATATACAACGTACGTGTGTATATGGTTTCCAGATATTGGAATTCGTATACATACGGTTGGGCATGTTACGTATTCCTAGTCTTACGTATTTTTGGGACTGGGGCGTGACATAAGTATCATGAACTAGATGTGCTACTCAAGCGCATAAATGATTTTTTTGAGTCATACATGAAAGTTGCATATCGTAGCAATTTAGAAATATTTGTTCTTAAGGTGCAAATTATAAAAAATATTATTTGGAACATTTTTTCAACATTACAGTAACTAATTACAAAAATATAGTCAATTAAAGCTAAATGTAGCAAAAAGAAGACAAACTATAACCATTTACAATAGCTACAGAAAAATAAAACCAACTTTAACCATTTAAAAGAATTATAGACAATTAAAACAATTATGTAATCATGTGGAAGAGTTCCATTGATGTGCACTTTTGGGTTTATTTTTAGCATTTTTTGTGACTGGTGATACATTACATGTCATTCAATATATATAACATTTTGTCTCGACAATATGTGATAGAATGAAAAAAAAAATGTCGTTCATTGATATAAGAGAAAGTAAAAATCACTACACCATTAGAGCGTTTTACAAATTTTTTACTAGAATAGACTTGCTCTCAAATGCAATTATTACGAACTATAGCCAACTTAAAAATAGTAAATTCAAATAGTAGTTTAGGGTATGAATAATTATAAAATTGATAATTCTCCTCACACTAGAGGTTTATATGCTAATGCGAATACAAAGTCAAAATAGTATACAGTCATTATCCCTATTGAATATGGTAATCTAATCAATATGATACAATCATTATTCCTATCTAATTTAGTAATCCCATCAGTGCAATTTAATTACAATCATTTGTACAAATATTTCCTAATTATAAATTAACTCATGCCAATACTCCTCCTTAAGTTTGGGCGTAGATGTCTCCATGCTCCTAACTTGACAAGTGAGATGAAGATTGACTTAATACTGCATTCGATAATATCCTCCAGTTATTCAGAGTCTTCACATAAGGAATTCATATAATATTTGCCTCCAACTTCTCATATATGAAGTTACGATATAAATCTCCATATGTTTGGTACGATCATAGTGAACTAGATTGTGACGATCTTTTTAGCTGCCTGATTATCACAATATAAAACCATTACTTTTTTGTTGTTTAAAACACAGCTCTCCTAAAAAAATCTTAGCCACAACAGTTTATAAATATTCTTTGACATAGCCATGTACTCAGTTTCTACACCAAAAAATGCAACTACCTTTTGCTTCTAACTTTGTTAGGTAACCAAATAACCTCCCACGAAGATGAAATACTCTAATGTTGACCTTCATTTTACTCCAACACTGCCCTAATTAGAATTTGTATAGTCTTCTACATTAAAGTGACGATGCTTGGAAAACACATCCTTTTCCATGTACATATTTTAAATATTGCAATATCCTCGTAACAACATTCTTATGGCCCTAACTTGGATTATGCATAAAATGACTTGACGCTAATAGAGTATGCAATGCCTGGTCTGGTATTAAATAAATAAATAATTCTACTAACAAAATCTTTGGTATCTTTCCTTATTCTTAAATGCTTGATCACAATACTCTTTTAAGGCATTATTCTACATAATACGGGTATCAACTAGTTTGTAACCCAATATCTCAGTCTCTTTCAATAAATCTAAGATATATTTTCTTTGTGAAAGAAATATACCTTGCTTCGAACGGGTGACCTCGATTCCCAATAAATATTTCAAACAACCCAAATGTTTCATATCAAATTCAGTAGCTACATAAGTTTTCAATTTCACTATCTCCTTTGTATTACTATCAGAAACAATAATACCATCCAAATTAATAATAAATATTGTTACATTGTTATTCCGATGTTTAAGGAACAACGTATGATCAGCATTACTTTACCAATAGTCATATTTCTTCATAGACAAACTAAATATCCAAACTAAGTCCCAAGGGACTATTTTAAACTATACAATGCCTTTTTTTTAGCTTACATACCAAATCAATTCTTCCAAAAACATTTTATGCAGGGGGCATATATTTATGTAAATTTCCTCATATAAATATTTGTTAAGAAAATGCTCTTCATAGAATACTTAAAAGGTTAATCTTGTTTTGCAGCAAGACACACTAACACTCGAATAATGTTTATTTTTTATTATTGGTGAAAACATTTAGTCAATCCCATAAGTTTGAGTAAACACACAAGAAACTAACCTTGACTTAAATATGTCAATCATCCCATCATATATATATAGCCCCTAATGCTAGTTATAGCGATTGCAAAACATTGAAGCTAACGCATTCGCCGGCCTCGCCGCATCCTTGGCAATCCCAATCAAAATCTATCTATTGGTCATGGTGGTGGGACAGGAACTGGTCTACCCAAAGAATAACTTATGCTTGAGTCTAAAATACTCTATAGACATAGATACCAATGTCAAAGAATTGAGAATCCTATTTATGGACTATGCTGTCTACGGGATCCATCCAGAAAACCCGAAGGAGGCCACTTCCATTATAAGATGCTCCCTTTGGTTCTACTATAATACAACCACTAAGATACTGTACCATCGCTCCTATGACATGCTCCTGCTATAATTTCTATCAGATGCAGAAGCAAAGCAAGCTATTTGTGAAGCTCATGATGGTGTTTGTGGTGCTCACCAACCAGGACCTAAGCTTCAAGATCGCCTTTGACTCATGGGCTATTATTGTCCAATGATGGTGGCAGATGCAAGTAATTATGCAAAGAAGTACAGGATGTGTCAAATCCATGCCGACTTCATCCACCAACCCTCAGATTTTCTATACCCGACCGTTACGTCTTGGTCATTCGAAGCCTGGAAAATGGACATCATAGGAAAAATTAGTCCACCTTAATCTAAGGGGAACCGGTTCATCCTGGCTATAACAAACTACTTCTCCAAATAGGCAAAAGTAGTTCCGCTCACAGAAGTGAAAATCTCTAACATGATCAGTTTTCTTAAATATTACGTCATCTACCTCTTTGGCTTGTCCCGTAAGATCATTCACAAAAATGGTCCACAGTTCGTAAGTCATGCTTTCTTTCGGTTTTGCGATAAAAACCGAATCTAGAATATAGCTTCAACTGCCTATAATCCAGCATTAAATGGATTGGCCGAAGTATTCCATAAGACCATCATCAAGATCCTCAAAACATTCGTTTCCATCAACAAACGTGACTAGAGTGACAAGTTGGGCGAATGTCTTTGGGCATATCGTACAACGGTCTGAACGCCTACTGGTAGTATGCCGTTCTCTTTGGTCTATGGAAGCGAGGCTGTGCTTCCTTTGGAGACCAAAATTCCTTCTCTCTAGGTAGCCCTCACCCACCAGCGACTTCCGAAGAAAACTATTGTCGACGTCTACAAGAGTTGGAGGCACTTGACAAAAAATGCCTCTTGGCTCGACAACACATTGAGCTATATCAAGCACGACTCTCCTGGGCATTTACAAAAAGGTGGAGTAAAGGATATTCTAGGTCGGCGATCCCTTCCTAACCGTAAGGAGACCGATGATCATGACTCACAATAAGGTAGAAAAATTCTATCCTAAGTGGGAAGGTTCCTTCGTAGTAGAGACGGTCTACTCCAATGGCACGTACAGGCTGGCTAAGCCTAATGGCGACTAGCTTATGATGCCAATCAACAATAAGTTCCTAAAGAAATATTATGCCAAAATTAGGCATACACAAAAATGTCATTGCTATCCCTAGCTAAGGTACATGAAAGTGTATTATTCTCGGCTGGAGTTTTCTTCAGCCAATTATTTCTACCCGTACCATGCAGACAAATCTGTTATACATACTCGGAGTGTTTGAATATGCAATAGGTAGTAGATCCACAAAACTTCTCCAAGAAAAATAGTTCACGTCCATATCACCTCTGAACTAGAAGCCATCTTTTCCATCAAAAGAAGAGAGTCACGTCCATACTACCTCTAACTCATCCCTTTTGTTGTTATCTCCACAAAAATAAGTAGTTCACGTCCATATTACCTCTGAACTATGAGCTGTCCATGTTCTCGGGTAAAAGAAAGCAGTCACGTCCATATCACCTCTGACTCATTTCTTTTTTTCTCCACAAAAAATACTTCACCATGATCGTACTCAGCCATAAATAAACCTGCTTGACTATTGGTTATATACCACAGTATCCTAAATAGAGCTACTCTAACCTATCATGTTCATACTACCTCTGATAGGGCTTAGCGTTATAGTCGTTGTGATGTTATACTACGTCCATATTACCTCTGGTATAATATTCACAACCGAGATATCCACAATAACAAGAAGAGTTATAAACAGGAAAGAAGGCAAAATTTTTATTAATATTCAAGATCATAAGTACATATGGAAGTCCATTACATTTAAGGATTTTTTATTAATATTCAAGGTCATGAGTACATTTGAGAAGAAGGAGACACCACTGTGCTATTTTTGGTACCAGCACATGTAAATTCCCCAGCTCAACGCATTCTGGGTCATCACTTCGACAAACTCCTCTGTACAAAGAATAATACATGGAAAAAAATCCATACTGATGGATAACAAAAGAGCTTGCAACGAAGAGTCAAGCCTACAGACCCAACTCTGTCATGTGAAAGGACGTGACTAGAAATCCTGGTTGGGATAATTACCTCCATCTTTTCTATGCAGAGGCGCTGCCAGGACCTGACCCGAGATCCAGCCATCATATTCTGGCCACGTATAGGGAATAGCTATAGTGTGCTAGGTTGGAAGATCGTGGACAATCCTTCGGGTAACGTATTTGTTCATCACGAACAATGGTAACTATGATATACTTCCATGCTCCATCAGGTCTCAAGCCATCCATAACAATCCCTACACCAACAAGCGTACAAAAGTTAGGATGTTTGTAAGAGAAGAAGGAAAATCAGAAAGAATGCATCTACAGATCAGGCGTCATTTATTGAACTGGACCTCCAAGCGCTCAAGCGAGACACACATAAATACTAAGGCCAGCACACACGCACATAATTGCCACAACACATGTTCAATCGATGAAACACCCCTGAAGGGGTGAATACACCCATACAGTGTACTCACGCCAAGTCTTCCAGTGCATGCACCAGATGATTGCCCGAAGATAGCATTACCTGCGCCACCGAAGAAGAATTCTTGCCGTCTTCGCATCTTCAGGACGAAGCCCTTCAGCAACGACCATACGTACTAGACGGAGGAGAACGTCTGCGCATAGACCGACCAAAGTCTGGCTTATGCAAACAGGCAGTGTCAAAGTGTTCGTTATAATAACTAGAAAATTGTTTATCCCCTTACCTCTACCAACAGTAGTTGGATGGTCGACCATAGTGGGAGAGGGTCGACGAAGCGCTCAACCAATCTAACTACTTTTGACTTCTGCAAAAGCATCAGATAGAGAAGAAGAATAAGAATGTTGCTCTCTTCCTTCCCAAGCCTCCTACTTATAGGCAAAGGAACCATTAAAGCTCCCGAATAGTTGGGCACCATCAACGAAGGATGAATCTAGCAATTAATGGTCAAATTGGTGCCAAAAAAACCCTTAATACATGATCACTCTGACAGCTTAGGGCTCAAACAAAGAGAAAGAATCCTATGCGCCGACAGAAAGCTATGCCCTATGCCGAAACAGCCTATGCGCCTATGTCCTTCATGCTTCTGTTCAAAGTATTCTAAACTTGAAAACTTAAAAAGTTTAAAGTTTAGAAACTTTAAAGGGGGTCTTGTAGAAGCATAAAAAATATCTACCATGTGCCAACAGTAATCAAGACCCATGCGCCACAGTGATCAAGACCCATGTGCTAAAATGATCCAATGCCATGTGCCAACCGTTTCATAACTCGTGTTCCCATGTGCCAGCAGTGCCATGCGCCAATAAGTCTCTCATGTTCCCATGTGCAAGCAGTGCCATGTGCCACTACTCCCTCAGTAATTTCTAGGTGCCAGGTCGTAGTGTTCCAAAGGTACAATCACAGCCATCAAAATTAGGGCATAACACGTGTGGTGAGTATTATGGGCATCAGCGACCCCAGATCTCGACTTGCCACGTGGCAGCCTTAAAATAGCATACGCCTACAATGCCATGCACCAGGTGTTTCCTACATGCAAAAAAGGACCACAAAGACGACAACAAAGAAAAATAATAAAGAGAGAAGGAAAAGAAGACCGAAGCGCCGTTTGAAGCCTCGTCAACCTCCTTGGTCCTGGATAGTCAACAAATTAAATGAGCCGTTGCAGTGCTCGATCTCCACTGTCATACTTGCCTAGATCTTAATTTTTTATTGTATATTGATCCTTGTGTATTAGAGATTCTTTTGCACCCTTTGTCAATTCTCCATTAATAGAAATGTTCTCTCAACTTTATAAAACCCTTTCTTTTGGCAAAGTAGGCAAGGGTTTGTGTGGATGATTATCGATAGAGATATATACGAGACTAAGATTATCGAGGCAGACTTATTCAGGTGACTTGATCCCTGAGTGTTGTATGCGATAGCCTCAGGGACAAAAAAATTGATTTAAGGATATAGTAGATTTTAATGATTTGTCGAGTAGCTTGAACCCTGAGTGGTGTATGGATAGTCTTGAAAATGTTCGAGCAATCAAGGATTTTGGGATAACAACGAGCCTATCAGCCAGTGATGTGATCGCGCAAATCCTTTGATAGAGTAATGCTTAGTTAGTCATGATTTTGAGTGCCTCAAACGAGATTGGCTTGAACAGTTGAGAATGAGTCGAGTAAAGAACGATAGTGTATCGAAAAAAGATTCAAAGTAACAAAATGGATAGATTGGTTAAGGAAACTTAGTGGATCGTGCGTGCAATTTTGAATTAAATCGAATGGAATAAAACTAGAGTTGTGATTGAAGACTCGAAGATGCGATCGAATCAGTACGATGGGAGATAATGTGCATAGAAAATTTGGATTTAGAAGGATATTGCTTGATAGAATTTTGGCTCGAGTATGGATGTTGTGGTTTCGAATTTGAATGAGCTGATACGATATCGATAGTTAAAAGATAGCACAGATTAATACAAATTAAGGAATTTTGTGGTTTGATGATTTAAGGTAGGCGATAACAGATTTGATCTTTAATTGGATGAGTCGATCTTGAATCTAGTTCGGAAGATAGTACTCGGCTAAAACTGAAATAAGTTATGCGAAGCAATGGTTATGTGAAACGTTTGAGGATATTAAAATATATTGAGAATAAGTAGATGACCTAGACTGAAACAAATAGGAATGTGCAAATGGATTTTGATGGTTATGTGGATGAGCTTCATGAAATGGAACGTAACATTGATGAATAGACATAGACTCGAGGATATTCAAGTTAAATGAACGATGAGTAGATTATCCATTTTATTTTTGAACTTGATTATTTTAAGGAATACTAGATATTAGACTATGGATTGAATGAACGATAGTGTCAATGTTTCGGACTGCTTAACTAGGCAAAAGTTGATCGTGGCATAGACGAATACTAAATGGATACGACTTAGTGGATGTCGAGATTATGGATGTTCGATCTTTGATTAGAAACAAACAAGATTGACATTAAGGTAGTCTTGATGATACAAGTAAATTAGACGTATTTCGAGGATGAGTTACTCTAGAACGTAAAGTAAGACACGCTCGGTGGATATATGATCGAATATGTTGGCAATGTTGGACGACTTAGAAATTTGATTCAAGATTTGGTGATTTAGGAAATATAACGTGCATTTGGTAGTTTAGAGTGGTGAATTGGGAATGGATGACTTAGAGAATTTTGGTTATGACTCGGTGATCGAAATCGTGGAACTAGACTAATAGACTTTATCGATTAGACTTGAAGACTAGGATGTGTGTGTCCCTCGGATGAGTGTTTCGATGATTTTGTATCGAGATTTGGTGAAATAAATGATACGTTAGGAATGGATTTGCTGAACGGACTCGGACCCCGTGGAACGAATATTATTGATGCGAGTAGGAGAATCTATGCTCGATGTTTAGAAATCTTAGTAAAGCAAGCTTGGATAGAATATCCTGTAACACCGACTATGGTAACCTTAGTGTAGAAGCATGGAAAATCCAAGTCCATGCGCCCAGAAGATGTGCCTTTGAAACCTGACTTAGCGAAGTCGGGCCGCATAGAGACATGTGCCCAGAAGATATGCCTTCAAAATTTAACATAGTGAAGTCGGTCAGAGAAGCTATACGGCTAAGGGAATCGTCTAGTCTGTAAGAGCATCCATGCGGCCCAGACATCGATGGAAGCAGGAGCCACATAAGGCCCTAACACAACATTAACTGTCTGTCATAAAGTTCTGATATGGCATTTATTGCCCTGAGCGCTTCGAGAATCATGAGAAAGCCTACACACTAAAAGACAGAAAGTTACATTAGTGCACTAATGACTTTTTCAGGCGTGCGATTCCACATATTCACGGCATAGCTCGTATGCGGCCCCGAATCTATGCGACATAATCCTCATGCAGCCAAAGTATTCATAAGATCCAGTCTCGACAAGAACTCGCATGTGGACCCAACTCCATGCGTTACAGTCCTCAAGCGGCCAAGATCCATGCGGCCTGGTCTATCTGTAGCCTTACCTTCATGAAGCCCCTTGCAGCCAAAATCTTTCTATTATAATTGAAGAGATCTCCAAACAACAGTGCTGACCATGTGTCGAGTTGACCAAGTCGTGCACACATTTTTCATCAACAATATATCACAACTGATGCTACACGATAGCCTAACTGTGGCATGTGCCCATGCATGCAACTCTTAAGAATGCCCATGCCGTAACCTGATAGGGACGCATAGCATATGCGCATACATAAACCATCCAGGGTAGATGACTATAAATAACAGGGATGCATTCCCTCAAGGGAAGTACACAGATAGACGAGAACAAAATATACTTAGGAGCCCAATTGTTGTCTTTCGTGTCAGTGAGCCAGAGACCTAGCAAATTTCTTCTTTGTCGGACCATCAACGGAGTAAAGGAGTCAGCTACAGTACTCAATCTACATCGTCATACTCCCCATAAATTTAAATTGTACTTTGATTTCTTGTTTAAAGATTCTTTTTAATTTCTTTGTTTTTAATATACGAAACCAAGTTTGCACAACTTATTTTTGTATTGAAACAAAAAATGGCGACTTTGCTGGGGACGTCTTTTTCTACCAAAGAAATGATAGTAACGTAGTCCGACGAAGTAAAGTTGGGGTCTACCCAGAAGATGCTGGTACTGGATATGTCTCCAGCTTAAAAATTTGACATGTTATATATATTTGAGACTATTGTGCTAGACTACTAGACTTGGATTTGGATTATAATTATGACTATATGATTCATTTATTCTATTCCATATCATGCCATTATCCTTCTATAGTTTATTGTGATTGAGTATTGATTATCATATTATTATTTTGTCCTCCATTTGGAGTTGAGATATCACTAACAGGTTCATTATATATATTGTGTGGGATATTAGATAGTTTTGTTGACCTAGACAACGTTCTACCGTCGATGCTGTGGCGTAGGTTGGACGTACCCACGTACTCGTGCCCTTACACTGGGTGTGGGTCGTAACACATTTTTCTGGTAGCCCATGCAGGCCAGGCTTCATAATTAATGCGATGTCGTGGTAGTATAATGACTCAGTTGTACTACTATAAGCCTGCGAAAGGATATAGGATATAGGATATAAGATACTAGGATGAGAGCGAATACTCAATCACAACTAAAAAACTTCCAATCTATTGATCTTGCTATCCTTATTCGTTTTGAATTTTGTTTCTTTGAATGTTATTATACTCCTTTGATGATATCATATCTTGACTTTTTTTTGTTTCGATCTCTCTTCAGGATGCCGTCGAAGACTAGATCACATCGATCAGAAGCAGTTGCAGCTACGGAGAGGTCAGCGACTTCTCGACCTCCTACCCAGGAAGTGGCAAGGACTGTTCCTTGACCTTCTTTCTCCATAAGACTTTTAGCAGCTTTCGTGGGTCCTCATCTTCCACCTTTCAAGAGCGCTGCTCCAGCTATTTTGGAGAACCTTCCTCCCCCGCCAAAGTTTTCTTTTCCGGGAGGTGTGCCTGCTGACATGGCACAAATGTTTGCTTTGATCCAGGGCATGGTAGATGCCCAAAGGGTGTTAGTAGAAGCTTAGCATGTTCAGGCTGCAGTACAGATGGTGTAGGCAGAGGTGCACCAAGTGCAGATGAAGCTGATGAGAGAGAGCATGGAGAATGCTCACTATGTGGCTTTACAGGCAGTGAAAAGAGTTGTCCAGCAGCATCCTGGCCAGCTGCAACAACAGAGGTCAGGCACTATTGTGGATTTTAAGAGGATGTTGCCCAAGGAATTCAAAGCCACGGAGGGGATACTATACAATGATGATTGGATAGAGGATATCGAGAGGTTCCTGTTGTTAGCGCAGATCCCGGAGAGTTTACGGATAGAGGCGGCCGATAGCCAGATGTTTGATATAGTCCTTACATAGTTTCACATAGATCTGAGGATTGCGGCACCTGAATTGACTTTGGGAGATTTTAAATAGATCTTCAAAGAAAAGTTCTTCCCATATGTGGCTCTGAGTGCCCTGGTGAGCCAGTTTCAGAACCTTGTCCAGAGGAGTTTGTCGGTGGATGAGTACTCTGCTGAGTTTTGTCGATTGGGTAGATTCGTGGAGGCACATAATCCATTGGCGATAGTGAAAAAGTTCAGTAAGGGTTTGATTATGGAAATTAAATCATACACCAGGGGTCACCGCACTACGATATTTTATAAGATTTTGGCGGATGCCTAAGTAGCAGAGGATGACTTGGAGTTCAAGTCCTAGAGGGGAAGAGATGTATCGAGGAAAGATAACATTAGTACGGGTCCAGCCAAGCGACCCCAGTTTCAGTAGCAGAGGGCATTTCAGCCTTAGCAGCTTCAGGCACCGATTAGTGCTCCAGTTCAAGCTCCGTTATAACAAATACCACAACAGTCTCAGAGGCAGGTGCATCGAGCTCCTCAATGCACCTATTATAGGAGGACTGGGCACACTTGAGAGATGTGCAGGAAGTGGCTAGGAGCGTGCTTGCATTGTGGATCAACGGAGCATCTGGTGAAGGATTATCTCTTAACCCTTTATCGTCCAGGCCAGTATGCAGACCAAAGGTAGAGAAGTGGAGTTAGGCCATTTGTGGCACCGTAGATTTCTACGCACCCGCAGAGGGAGCCTCCCTAGTAGAGCGGAGCATTTATGATGATAATCGAGGAGGCCGATGCTACATGTGATTGGTTAGCAAGTTCTGTTCCTTCTACCTGTCCTTTTCCATCCATTTGATTTGATTGATTCCTTAGTACCTTATAGTTTCTTGTGCTATATAGTTAGAATGATTAGTATTATACCTGACAGAGACTGCAATATCATGACAGACAAAAGCCAAAACCATGTATGAAATGATATTTAGTAATTTTTTAAATTGCATGCTTGTATGATTGTGAATGTATTAGGAGTTTGACCTAGAAGGGGGTACGACCACCTTTAAATTTCGAAAACAAAATTATTCTAACGGGGGTAGGATTGTAACTACAACTTTCCTCCATAGGAGTATTTTGGTAATTTTGCATGTTGTTAAAATTTTATATATCAATTTATATTAGTGATTGTCTAGAATTATATTCGTGTTAGTTAGTGCTAATTATTGTTATTCAAGACTTTAGCAAGTAGAATTAATTAAGTTTGGTAGCATAAAAGGAATATTCTTTTTTTAGTTGTAGAGATTTCTTCCTTTAGTTAAATTAGATTCTCTTCATGAAAAATGGAGAGGGAATTTTGAGTCATATCAAACTAATCTTAAACTTAACCCTAACCCTAAGAGGAAACTTATATAAGCATTCATTATTCATTATAGCCTCCATTTAATTTTCTCATTAGTTCATCCCCATATTGAGAAGAAAACCCTAATCCACTAATTCTCAAATCCCTTTTCCTCTCATTTTTATTTTCCAAGGAGGTTAATGAGCTTGTCATTGCTAGAGGAAGCTTGAAAAGGAGTCCAAGTATTGAGGATCGTGTCCGCTTCGTCTTTCTTGTTTCCAAATTCAGAGTTCTTCAAGGAGGTCACTCAAAACCTAGGTAATTCTTTATTTTCCACTCTATTTATAGTTAAGAATACCCCTTGGACCTATAGGAATCTTCCTATAGGTGAAATTGACTCTTTATTGCTAGATCTAGGTATTAAAAGCCTTTATTTTGATAGATCTAGGTTTTTCTCTTCTGGAATAATATTTTGGGCTCAATTTGAGAGAATTTTTAATTGTGCCCACCAAGTGTTCGATACGAGTCCCCAAAGGGACGTTTAGGTCCTATTTGAGTTGAGATTGTGTTTATGTGTCCAAAATTGGATACATTGTGTCGTGTCATAATATTTCATGATATGTATGGTTAGATTTGGTAATTTTTGCATATTAGAGTCTTTTAGTGTCTCCTTGTGTCCACTCCCTATATATTGTGTTAGAACTACTTGTTTATATATATATATATATATATATATATATATATATATATATATATATATATATATATATATATATATATATATATATATATTTGGTGGTCTATTGGAATGGTGTATAATATCTAGGTATATTGGTGTATTGGGTATGAATATGGATTGGGTATGAGATAGATAGATGTGTTATATTGGTAATATTGTATATTTGTGCAAGAACTTGAGTACATCAAAGAGTTGGTAACAAGTTTAGTACCATGTGTTTGGTTGGATTGGTGTATTGTGAGTGTTAGGATTTGGATAGCATAGTTTGAGTGAGTATCAAGTGATACGAGTATTGATAGGTGTTGGTTAGTGATGTGTGTGTTTATGGCCATATTGCTCATAAGCTAGAGATTGTGCAGACTTGTGTTATGTCTGTACATGCAATAAGCTGAGGTAGGGTGTGTTCATTGAGTTGTGGTGTGTAGGGAGAGGGAAGAACTCAGTTCAATATCGCAGCAAGAGGGGTTAATTATGAGGTCTGTATTGGGAGGGGCTATACACAGAAATGCTTGTGTTCAGAGACAACAACTCAGGCAAGGGCATATTGGCCTACAGGAACTTGTGCACAGGCCAATGCACTGCCTTGCCACAATATTTGCATGTGGGAGTAAACTAGGAGTGAGGAGGAAGAATATTTACTGCAGTAGCAACAAGAGATTGGAAGGGAGATCAACAACAGTAGGGTGGTACTGTTGTGCAAAACAATAATCAATAGGTACACGAGTCAATATGTTCAAGTGGGTGCAAGGTGGAGAAGTGTATCAGAGAGGTATTGTGATATAAGTGTAGGTGTTTGAGTATCACAGGTAGGTGCAATTGAGTATGTAGGAAAGTGTTCACTATAGTGTAGTGTTAGCTTAGTACCAAATCACATCAGGGAAGGGAATGATACTGCTCCATGAAAGTATTTGGGAATACGTTGTTGGAGTGTGTGCGTTGTTGTTTTTAAAGGGTTAGGCAATAAAGTATTTTGAGTATCATGACTGATACTTGGCTTACAAGGAGTTGAGTTATGTAGAGGTAGACTGTGACCAAGTGTTAAATGGGAAATTTTTACACCTGGGGGTATCTGGAATTGGGAGTTTATTTAGATGTGTTTGTAGTATTGGGGCCTAATATTCAGGGATGAAGAGGAATCGCTGGGTATGTGTGATGTAGGTGACTTGGTGTCATAGGGTTGGAGTATTACAACTTGGTGCTTGACTGATATTGAAGTTGAGAGCATAGGTGAGTGTGCGTGAGTGTAGATTATTTGGTATCCTAGTATATGTGTCAAGATAACTAAGTGTTAAGGTAGTGTGGTGTATCAGTCTATATATAGATATTAATATAGATATATCATAGATATATATGTATGGATAGAATTAGATTGCTAATATATAAGCCAATTGGTCTATATATAGATACTATCGAAGTGAAATAAGGGATCTAAGGAAGAACAGAGGATATACTTTCTTAGTAACAAGTAAATATTTTGTAGAAATTGAGTAAGGTACCACAATTATATGGATAAGGATGCATATGACTTGTAGAAGATAATGAAGACGAAGACGAAGACGTTTTGATTTTAGTAGTTCCATATAGCGCAAGATTTGAAGAGGCAAAAGACTGACTACTAACGATACATAGGGTACATGCACTCCTACCAGCAATTTGATCTGGACTAGTTCATCAACAAGGTCGAGGTAAACAACATGATCAGTCGGTTAGCGTTGTTGCCTATGCCGCTATGTCTACTACCGTTGCCTTTTTTTCTAATGATGCTCCCCTCGATGCTCCTGCACCTGGTGGACATAAAGATCTTTCTTCAGGCAGGTCCGAGTAGGGCAGAATTCAATGATTTTAACAGTTCCTTCTTCTAACTGTTCCATATGCTGGTATTTGGTTGAATGAATTTGGTAGTGGAACCCTAGAGCAATAAGAATTTATTATTCTGCCGCTGACAGGCAATTTTTTGAGTTAATAAAGTGGCCATATTTCATTCAGAATGAAATTGAATTGGCGGATATGCCACTTTTTCTAGTAGTGGGGGTCTTTCCCTACTGATGTTGGTATCGGCTTCTGGTGAAAAGTCAAAAAGACGATTATGTGCATCTAGCCCCGAGTATGTTGTCTCCAAGGCTTCACACAAAATCTTCACTGACAACATATGCATGCTTGAGTCTAGTTGTGAATAATGTTAAGGTATTTGGGTCTCTTAGTTAATGTATTAGTATATGCTAAGGTAAAGTCATAGATACCAAGCGTTGGTAAGTGAAGGTAAGGGTGGTGTCCAGTTAGGGTAATAGGTAATTGTCAAGTACTAAGTATTAGATATTTAAATAAAGTACTACTTATAAATAGGATATTATATATATATATATATATATATATATATATATATATATATACCAAGTAATCTTAGCTAGTATAGCTAATACCTACAAGGAATGGACCTAGAAATAACCTAATATATATATATATATATATATATATATATATATATATATATATACCATGTAATGTTAGCTAGTATAGCTAATACATACAAGGTATTGACCTAGAAATGACCTACAAATTATACTGTGACTCCTTTAGTTTATTTATCATTCCAATACATTCAAATGACATGAAATTTTATATATAGGTTCTGTGAGGCACCAATACAGACACAGTTTGACATTCATTACTCTGGACCATAGACGAGTACATTCTTTGATAGTTTCTATTATTTGATCATTACTATAATACAAGTATTTATAAATGTTACTTATGATTCTTGACATGATGGTACCCGCATTGGTATTGATATTGGATATTCAGTCATGAGATGTTACCTTGACTCATCGCAATGATATCGAATACTGTTCATCATTTGGTATTGGATAATATTTGATAATATTGGTTAACATTGGATACATTGGCTAGTAACGTGTAATGGTTGGATCCATCGTATCAGTTCGGGCAAAAAAATTACTAGCTAGATATATGATCAAGAACTATTGGCAAGTAATATAAATCATCGGCTACTAGCTAATCATACACTTCACGTAAGATTGAGCTAGTTTTCTCTTAATGTAAATTATTGAATCTCCTAAAGCCGATCACATATCTATTTAGTATTTCAAAACATATTATATGTTGTAGTTTCCATATTCAGTTCATAGATTATATTATCTTGTACATGATATTGTAGTTCCTCTGTTTTATTCTTGTATGCACTGGTTATATATTCTGTTGCTGATATTGCCCGTTTCTCTTTTTACTACCTTATTACATAAGTTATTATTTTTTTATTGCATATAGCATCCTCTATTTACTGTTTCATAGTCTTTTTCAATTAATTGGAACTACTATTGGGTTGTACTTCTCTCCAATCCTGACTGGATATATTTTTTAGACGACGACTTAGAGAACTAGTATCCGATATATTACAGATCAAAGGAGGGAGTGGCGACCATGGGCCCTAACATTCAGGAGTTGTCACGACCCGCACCCGGTATAGGGGCACGAGTACGTGGGTACGTCCAGCCTACACCGCAGCATCGGCGGTAGAACGCTGTCAAGGTCATGATACTATCTAGCCAATCTCACACAAGCATCCAATCTCCATAAGGAGGCACGGATGACACGAATAAAATGTACACATACTCAATCACAGGATTACAGCACGATAAGATATCAAACAAAAATTAAATACAACACAAGTCTGAAGTAATAATCTAACTCAACAAATATCCAAGTCTCAATAAAATGCCGGAGACAAATCCGGTACCAATAGTCTGCTAAAAGAACTAACAAAAATAGTAATTTCCGGCTAGACCTCCCGGAATCACAACTAATCTACCAAGTCTGCAGCTACTCACCATATGGTCCATAAAGTATCGGACAGCGGTCCTCTAAGGCATAGTCTGGAAAAATGTTTCCAGTCAGGAAGGAGCAAAGTAAAAATCTCAAATAACAGTTCTATTTAATTGATAAGGTCTATAAGGCAATAAACATGTAATGCTAGCTACTGAGAAGACAGTAAAATAAATGCAATGGCAAGTAAAGAGAGACAGGCAATGTAAAGAGACGAGCAATAGGCAACATGATACAGTCAGTGCATGTATGAAAATAGAAAGAACAAGGAACAGTATCATATACGGGTGATGTAGTATATGATTTAAATAGGGAACTGTAATCTACTCTAAGTGTTTGAAATAGTAGTTTCAAAATGTGATCGGCTTGGGAACATGTACGATAGCTACAGGGCCTGGCTAATCATGGATGGAGAGCATGATTAACACTTATATTGTTCTACACTACAATAAGAGGTTATGATCACATTTCTTACTAACTACTTCCCCGCCCCCAACTAGTATTGTAGATCCAACCATGACACGTCACGATACACGAGCAAGTCCAATCTATCATGTACGATGTCTAATATACATGTTGTGTACAATATCAATACGATAATCAATGTAACATCTCATGACTGCAGATCCAAGCTATACTAGTCCGTGTAGCACAGTGTCAAAGATTCAGTTGTAACATTTCAAGATTATTGAACTTATAGAAATTATCAAGAAATTGGAAATTATCAGAGAATGTACTTGCCTTGGGTCCTTAGCTGGTAATTATTGATGTCCTGTTCCAGAGTATCCCCTGAGTGAACCAACAGTCCTATAAACACATCACAAGCAAAACCACATTTGCATCAGATGCTACACTGACACAGTCCAAAAACACTGAGTTCGGGACTACTCTAGGTATGCTACTGGTCACCTAGGATCTCCTAGTAAATAGATACAAAATTATACATATCTTAATTAACATGTGTACTTACAATATATATATATCAAATTAAACACATATACAATATATATATGTATATACCTTAAAAATATGCCAAGGGTTTATACAAAAATATATATACACATATATATATATGTTAATACATTATATATAATATTAAATACTAAAACACATATATAATACATGTTTATACCTATACCAAAAATAAGTTTATATATATGTATATATACTTACATATACCAAAATGAAAATATAAATCTACATATATATATTGATACCAAAATACGATTATTTTGAATATATGTCAAAATACTGGTATTCATATATGTGTTTATACATATTCCAAAAATACATTTAATACGTATATACTATATGAAATTATACCAAATAAATATATGTATATTTGCACCCCAAAACATACATTTATATATAGGTATCTATATATTACCAAAATAATACATATTTTCTATATGAAAAATACAATACAATATTCAACGCATATCATTATACGTATACGTATCTATATACATATATATATATCTACACATTAAATAATATATACAAATACATGTACATTAACATAGAATACACTAAATATATCTATATACCATACATATACACATTATATTAAAATACACATATTACATTATACTAGGTATATACTATACTAGTACATGTCTTAAACATTAATTAAATAATGCTATACATATACATATATTAGTATATACTCAAACGTATATACATATGTACATATATATACATACATATATATATATATATATACATATATATATATTTAAGGAGAAGGAAGGGGAGAGAAGAACTTACTGTGGTGGTGGTGGTAGTTGATGCTCGCCGGACCGGAGGGGGAGACAGCGCCGGACTGTGCACGCAGAGGAAGGAGCAGCAGCGGAAAGGGGAGCCGGACGGGAAGTTGGGCAGCCAGTGCCGGAGATGGGCTGCACAGGTGGAGGAGGAGCCGCGGGGTGGTTCCCGTGGTGGTCCGATGTAGATAGAAGGAGGAGATGGAGATGGGGTTACCGCCGGAGGGAGTCGGCTGATCAGTGGGCCGGCTGTTCAGTGCCGTCGAGAAGGAGCAGGGAGCAGGGAGTCTGCCGGAGTGGATGGATGGATGGATGGATGAATGGATGGATGAATGGATGAAGCCGAGGTGGTGAACGCAGAGCAGCGGTCCCAGCGGGGAGGAGCTCCGGGAAGAACAGCAGGGGGAGAGGGCCGCCAGGTCGCCTGGCCGGAGGATCGAACGGCAGAGGGAGGAGGAAGGAGCACGCAGGGGGCCGGTGAAGCAGGCAGCGGTGGTCGGAGCAGCAGCGCCGGTCGGGTCTGGCCGGGAGTGGATGGATGAACATGATGTTTCCCCCCCTTTTGGAATTTGAATTTCAAACTCAAAAATAAAAGAAGGAGAAGAAGAAAGGAAGAAGAAGAAGAAAAGAGAAGAAGAAGTTTACATACGTAGGAGAGAGGGAGGAGGCTTGTGAGGAGGGTGTGGTTACCTAGGTTTTCTAGGAATTAGGGCTTATGATGTGACAAGACATTATATAGGGGAGAGGGTTTGATGAAGGGTGAGGATTTGACCCCTAGAATGAGGGGTCCAGATTTGTCATGAGAGAAAAATTAATTCATGTAGGAATGAGGGTGAGGGCTAGTTAAATAATATTAGGTTCCCTCATTGTTTAAACAATTGGGTGTTGACACAAAAAATGCAAATTTGCAATTTAGCCCCCTTAAATTTGGGAAATTGCACAATCACATAAAATGACGAAAATTTTGCGGGCGATTCGGTGTCCGGTGTTTTGTAGGTTCAGGGGGCGCTGTATGATCGGTGTGGGCTTAAATAGCAGGGTGCTGGAATTAAATTGGGATTTTCAGAATTGGTTTAAATAGTATCCTCAATTTAATTAGAATAAAATGCAAGTTGTGTTCAAAAATTAATTAGGAGTACATGGGACCAAAATCAGGTCAGGTCATCAATACCAATAATGAAGAAGACTCAGAACAGAATATTACCCTAAATTGGGCCGCACGAAAAATAGGCCAAGATTGCCTCCAATTTAAATTGGAACGCACACGATACAAAAATAGGGATTTATTAAATAACGTCCGCGATGATTTTTGTGCGGCCCGAAATAATGCACAGGGAGCATAATTATGAGTTGCAAAAATAGTAGAATGGAAGGCGGGCATGTCTAGGGCAAGATTGTCAAATTTGTTGGAAGACAAAAGTCAGGGTAGTGCTCCAAACATCGAAGCAAAGGCAATGCACAATTATTAAATAAAATACAGTAATTAATTATAATCTCCAATAAATAAATTCTAAATAAATAATTAAATAC
Source organism: Iris macrosiphon (assembly GCA_036927795.1). Taxonomy (NCBI): domain Eukaryota; kingdom Viridiplantae; phylum Streptophyta; class Magnoliopsida; order Asparagales; family Iridaceae; genus Iris; species Iris macrosiphon. The sequence continues at coordinate 40,642,513 of JAYESA010000008.1, read as the reverse complement.
AAAAATTCCATAATTCCGACAGGTGTTCGCCTACTGGCTTCTAGGTCAAGTCTACCAGCTCAAACACAATTGAACACTGTATATAATATTATATTTAAATTACACATCACATATTTATTTAAAATCAAATATACTATCATGAAATTAATAAATTGTAACTAATAATATTAAATATTATGAAAAGTCAAAAATACCCCCGTTTTCGGAACGTGGTAGTGACAAGTCTACCCACCTTAAGAGAATTTTGTTCTCGAAATTCAGAATCCTCAAAGTAGCATTTAATCATACACATTATTATTTCCCTCAAATTTTAAATTCTTCAACCACGAAATCAGTTAATAATCCACAAGGTCTTTTCACAATTTGTCAAAATTCTGAAATTATTGCATAACCTGGAAAATCCTCGAAATAGAATCAAAGTCCATTTTTATCAAAAATTTCCCGAAAGTTTTTAGTTAATAATTCCATACTCGGAATTTAATATCCACTCCTCTAACTTGATTTTAATCAATGCACCTATATATAATGTAATCTCGTCCAAAAAGTTTGAATTCAAACATTAGTCCATCAATAATTTTATTCCTCGATTTCCTCTTTCCTCAAAATACTTAACAATGCGGTACTTAAGGGTTCTCCAAATGCAACATCCAAATATAACATTTTAAAATTTATAACTTGCAATCAAATAAATATATTGATAAATCTCCCAAAATTTCCAAATTAAGTAACATGTCATTATCTTCTTGGAATTAATTAAACCACCAATTATGAAATATTAATTTCTTAACCCTGTATTTAAATCAATGGTTATCCTCGAATCTTAATCATCTTGTCTCTCTTGTCAAGTCATAACCCCTTCAGAAATTTTCGTCATGGTCAACCCCGATAATCATGGTCTAAGAACATCTTCCTACAATCACACAACATGCAATCTAAGAGGAATATGTATGGTCATGGTGTCTTTTGTCATGGTATTGCAGTCTCTGTATCAGGGTGTACTACTAACTACATTATAACATGCATACAAGCTACGGTACCAAGGTATCAGTCAAACAATCAAATAAATAGGAACAGAAGGAAAGAACAGAACCTGCTAACACATTACCTGCAGCATCGGTCTCCTCGACCGTCATCGCAAATGCCCTGCCCTGCTGGGGTGGTTCCCTTCGTGGGTGCTGAGCAATATACGGTTCCACAGGTAGCCTAACTGGGTCTCTATAATCTGAAGCTGCGACCTGGCCGAAAAGATAAGGGGCTAGAAGATAATCCCTTACTCGATGTCCCGCAGCGCCGCAGTACAAACAAAGTCCTAGCCTCGTTCTACAGCTCTCCCAGAGATGACCTGGTTTCTTACAGAAATGACAAGTCTGCTGTGTCTCTCTCGGAGGCTGTTGCTGATTCTGCTGAACACGGACTGGTGCCTGGTACTGTTGTTGATACTGATACGCCCATGGATGTTGTTGGATAGGAACTGGTGCTAGGTACTGCGGTGGATGCTGAAATGTCCATGGCTGAATATGAACTGGTACTTGGTACTGCTGTTGGTGCTGAATACAGGGATGCTTGGCTGGTCCTGCGCTACCATTCGTATCTCCAAAAGTATTGTGACTCCTCTTAGGCCTGAGATCCAGATCCTCTTCTACGATTTGAGCATCCATCAAGATAGCCTCAAAGGTAGCGGTACGACGACCAGAAGTGCGCGACCTAATCTCTCTTGTCAGTCCCTTTCTAAATTTCTGGGCTCGATCTCCTGGGTCCCGAATCATAGATGATGCAAAATGGCTCAATCTACAGAATTCTGCAGCGTACTCGTCGACCGACATGTTTCCTTGAACCAAGTCATGAAACTGACTTTCCAAGGTTCCCAATGCCACGTCGGGAAAGAACTTCTCGTTGAAGAGTTCCTTGAAGGTCTCCCAAGTAAGTCCTTGTGCAGTAATTTTCGGCTCCGTGCGATACCACGTGAGTGCGATATCGAACATCTGACTGCCAGCGGCTTCTATCTGTAAGTTCTCCGGAATCTGGGTCAATCGGAGGCTCCGCTCTATATCCTCTAGCCAGTCGTCAGCGTAGAGTATCCCTTCGGTGCCTTTGAACTCTCAAGGCATCATCCTTTTGAAATCCACTATAGTGCCTGATCTTTGCTGTTGCTGGCCAGGAAACTGATGGTACTGTGCTACTTTCTCCAAATCTTGGAGAGTCACTTGATGAGCATTCTCCATGTTTTCTCTCATCAGCTCGGTTTGTGCCTGGTGCGCTTCTGCTTGCACCCTCTGAGCCTCAGCTTGAACTCGCTGAGCGTCTGCCGTCACTCTCTGGGCATCTACCATGCCCTGGATCAAGGTAAACATCTGCGTTCTGTCAATGGGCAAACCTCCGGGAATCGGAGTCGGTGGAGGAGGAAGGTTGTCCGTCACAGCTGCGGCAATCTTCTGAACAGGTGGGAGAGGAGGATCCCCGAAAAGTGTAGATACTCCTACGTGCATCGGAGATGTAGGAGGAACTACGGCTGTCTGTCCCTCAGGTGGAGAGGTGGCATACCCCTCTAAAGCTGATGTTCCTTCTCTCATAGACCGTGTCTGCGGCGACATCCTGAAGACAGATCCCAAAGAATCAATTTAGGCAAAAATGCGATATCATCAAGGAAGGACAGTACAGTTCTAAAGAAGCAACATTCAAGATAAAAGATTGGAAATAAATCCTAGTTGTGATTGCACAAGTCAAAGATGCATCCATGGTCTGATACCTCTATCCCTCTAAGTACCATAGTTCTACCAGAAACATACTCACTGCTAGCTTCTTTACCTACTGCAATTGCTGATACTAGTTATCCTTATCACTCAAGTGCATATCAAATGCAACACACCATACTAAGTACTGCTCTCTCTAATATCATCCTAGATGAACACTTAAGTCAGTTGCAGTGAAATCTCAATTATGCTCAAGCCAACAGATCCTTACACATGCATCTTATTTACTATATACTAATATATCTCTCCCACTATAAGATTTTATCCTCTAAACAAAGTCCTCGAAACTAACTCCTCGAAAATTTTAAAGTAAATGCATACACTTCCTCAAGACCAATTATCTAATTACTAAAGTAAAAAACTTATCAATTCCAAAAATCCTGATAGCTTGTTTAGGTTCATCAAATTGAATCTGAATTCCTCAAAAAGTTTTAATGACAATATCTCAACTTCTCAAAATTCAAAAATTTGAAATTCACTTTTAATCCTCAATTTAAAATTTAAATCCATATCTTGTAGTCCAATAGCCCTAGTGTTAATCTTCCTTGCTGTCCTCATCGACGTGCGTCATCAGATAATACCATAAATCAGTCTGCAAATTCATCTTGATATGAAATCAAACCCTACTATGAACCAAAATCCTAACTTAATACCTAATTAACAACAATCAAATTCAACATCAATAAGTGAGAATGGACAGAACAAGGGAATGATTTTTAAATTAAAAATTATAACAATATTCTCAGGGGTCATCCCAGGAATCTCTCAAGGAATTATGATTGAGTATTCGCTCTCGTCCTAGTATCCTATGTCCTAGATCCTATCGCAGGCACGCAGTAGTGTAACAAAGATGCCACACTACCACGACATCGCACAACTCGCGAAGTCTGACCTGCATGGGCCACCACTAAAAACGTGTCACGACCCGCACCCGGTATAGGGGCACGAGTACGTGGGTACCTCCAGCCTACGCCGCAGCATCGGCGGTAGAACGCTGTCAAGGTCATGATACTATCTAGCCAATCTTACACAAGCATCCAATCTCCATAAGGAGGCACGGATGACACGAATAAAATGTACACATACTCAATTATAGGATTACAGCACGATAAGATATCAAACAAAAATTAAATACAACACAAGTCTGAAGTAATAATCTAACTCAACAAATATCCAAGTCTCAATAAAATGCCGGAGACAAATCCAGTACCAATAGTCTGCTAAAAGAACTAACAAAAATAGTAATTTCCGGCTAGACCTCCCGGAATCACAACTAATCTACCAAGTCTACAGCTACTCACCATATGGTCCATAAAGTGTCGGACAGCGGTCCTCTAAGGCATAGTCTGGAAAAATGTTTCCAGTCAGGAAGGAGCAAAGTACAAATCTTAAATAACAGTTCCATTTAATTGATAAGGACTATAAGGCAATAAACATGTAATGCTAGCTACTGAGAAGACAGTAAAATAAATGCAATGGCAAGTAAAGAGAGACAGGCAATGTAAAGAGACGAGCAATAGCCAACATGGTACAGTCAGTACATGTATAAAAATGGAAAGAACAAGAAACAGTATCATATACGGGTGATGTAGTATATGATTTAAATAGGGAACTGTAATCTACTCTAAGTGTTTGAAATAGTAGTTTCAAAATGTGATCGGCTTGAGAACATGTACGATAGCTACAGGGCCTGGCTAATCATGGATGGAGAGCATGATTAACACTTACATTATTCTACACTACAATAAGAGGTTATGATCACATTTCTTACTAACTACTTCCCCGCCCCCAACTAGTACTGTGGATCCAACCATGACACGTCACGATACACGAGCAAGTCCAATCTATCATGTACGATGTCTAATATACATGTCGTGTACAATGTCAATACGATAATCAATGTAACATCTCATGACTGCAGATCCAAGCTATACTAGTCCGTGTAGCACAGTGTCAAAGATTCAGTTGTAATATTTTAAGATTATTGAACTTATAGAAATTATCAAGAAATTGGAAATTATCAGAGAATGTACTTGCCTTGGGTCCTTAGCTGGTAATTATTGATGTCCTGTTCCAGAGTATCCCCTGAGTGAACCAACAGTCCTATAAACACATCACAAGCAAAACTATATTTGCATCAGATACTACACTGACACAGTCCAAAAATACTGAGTTCGGGACTACTCTAGGTATGCTACTGGTCACCTAGGATCTCCTAGTAAATAGATACAAAATTATATATATCTTAATTAACATGTGTACTTACAATATATATATATCAAATTAAACACATATACAATATATATATGTATATACCTTAAAAATATGCCAAGGGTTTATACAAAAATATATATACACATATATATATATGTCAATACATTATATATAATATTAAATACTAAAACACATATATAATACATGTTTATACCTATACCAACAATAAGTTTATATATATGTATATATACTTACATATACCAAAATGAAAATATAAATCTACATATATATATTGATACCAAAATACGGTTATTTTGAATATATATCAAAATACTGGTATTCATATATGTGTTTATACATATTCCAAAAATACATTTAATACGTATATACTATATGAAATTATACCAAATAAATATATGTATATTTGCACCCCAAAACATACATTTATATATAGGTATCTATATATTACCAAAATAATACATATTTTCTATATGAAAAATATAATACAATATTCAACACATATCATTATACGTATACGTATCTATATACATATATATATATATCTACACATTAAATAATATATACAAATACATGTACATTAACATAGAATACACTAAATATATCTATATACCATACATATACACATTATATTAAAATACACATATTACATTATACTAGGTATATACTATACTAGTACATGTCTTAAACATTAATTAAATAATGCTATACATATACATATATTAGTATATACTCAAACGTATATACATATGTACATATATATACATACATATATATATATACATATATATATATATATATAAGGAGAAGGAAGGGGAGAGAAGAACTTACTGTGGTGGTGGTGGTAGTTGATGCTCGTCGGACCGGAGGGGGAGACAGCGCCGGACTGTGCACGCAGAGGAAGGAGCAGCAGCGGAAAGGGGAGCCGGACGGGAAGTTGGGCAGCCAGCGCCAGAGATGGGCTGCACAGGTGGAGGAGGAGCCGCGGGGTGGTTCCCGTGGTGGTCCGATGTAGATGGAAGGAGGAGATGGAGATGGGGTTGCCGCCGGAGGGAGTCGGCTGATCAGTGGGCCGGCTATTCAGTGCCGTCGAGAAGGAGAAGGGAGCAGGGAGTCTGCCGGAGTGGATGGATGGATGGATGGATGAATGGATGGATGAAGCCAAGGTGGTGAACGCAGAGCAGCGGTCCTAACGGAAAGGAGCTCCGGGAAGAACAGCAGGGGGAGAGGTCCGCCAGGTCGCCTGGCCGGAGGATCGAACGGCAGAGGGAGGAGGAAGGAGCACGCAGGGGGCCGGTGAAGCAAGCAGCGGCGGTCTGAGCAACAGCGCCGGTCGGGTCTGGCCGGGAGTGGATGGATGAACAGGATGTTTTCCCCCCCTTTTGGAATTTGAATTTCAACCTCAAAAATAAAAGAAGGAGAAGAAGAAAGGAAGAAGAAGAAGAAAAGAGAAGAAGAAGTTTACATACGTAGGAGAGAGGGAGGAGGCTTGTGAGGAGGGTGTGGTTACCTAGGTTTTCTAGGGATTAGGGCTTATGATGTGACAAGACATTATATAGGGGAGAGGGTTTGATGAAGGGTGAGGATTTGACCCCTAGAATGAGGGGTCCAGATTTGTCATGAGAGAAAAATTAATTCATGTAGGAATGAGGGTGAGGGCTAGTTAAATAATATTAGGTTCCCTCATTGTTTAAACAATTGGGTGTTGACACAAAAAATGCAAATTTGCAATTTAGCCCCCTTAAATTTGGGAAATTGCACAATCACATAAAATGACGAAAATTTTACGGGCGATTCAGTGTCCGATGTTTTGTAGGGTCAGGGGGCGCTGTATGATCGGTGTGGGCTAAAATAGCAGGGTGCTGGAATTAAATTGAGATTTTCAGAATTGGTTTAAATAGTATCATCAATTTAATTAGAATAAAAGGCAAGTTGTGTTCAAAAATTAATTAGGAGTACATGGGACCAAAATCAGGTCAGGTCATCAATACCAATAATGAAGAAGACTCAGAACAGAATATTACCCTAATTTGGGCCGCACGAAAAATAAGTCAAGATTGCCTCCAATTTAAATTGGAACGCACACGATACAAAAATAGGGATTTATTAAATAACGTCCGCGACGATTTTTGTGCGGCCAAAAATAATGGACAGGGAGCATAATTATGAGTTGCAAAAATAGCAGAATGGAAGGCGGGCATGTCTAGGGCAAGATTGTGAAATTTGTTGGAAGACAAAAGTCAGGGTTGTGCTCCAAACATCGAAGCAAAGGCAATGCAAAATTATTAAATAAAATACAGTAATTAATTACAATCTCCAATAAATAAATTCTAAATAAATAATTAAATACAAAAATTCCATAATTCTGACAGGTGTTCGCCTACTGGCTTCTAGGTCAAGTCTACCAGCTCAAACACAATTGAACACTGTATATAATATTATATTTAAATTACACATCATACATTTATTTAAAATCAAATATACTATCATGAAATTAATAAATTGTAACTAATAATATTAAATATTATGAAAAGTCGAAAATACTCCCGTTTTCGGAATATGGTAGTGACATGAGTGATTATTGGGAGGACTAGCCGGCGTCACTAGATACCTTAGTTATATTACTTAGCCCTTTGTACTGGATATGTCTCCATCTTAGACATTTGGCATGTTATATATATTTGAGACTATTGTGCTAGACTACTAGACTTGGATTTGGATTATAATTATGACTCTGTGATTCAATTCTTCTATTCCATATCTTGCCATTATCTTTCTATAGTTTAATATGATTGAGTATTTATTATCATATTATTATTTTTTCCTCCATTTGGAGTTGAGTTATAACTAACAGGTTCATTATATATAATGTGTGAGATATTAGATAGTATTATTGACCTAGAAAATATTCTACCACCAATGCTGCGACGTAGGCTGGACGTACCCACGTACTCATGCCCTTATACCGGGTGCGGGTCGTGACAGTCAAGAAGAACGGTAAGATCTTAGTCTGCATAAAATTTTATGATCTAAACGTGGTGTACCCAAATGACGAGTTTCCTCTCCCGACCATAGATGTAATGATCGATAACACTTGTGACTTTGAACGTATGTCCTTTATGGATGGATTCTTGGGTTATAATCAGATCAAAGATATTCCCGGACGATGAGATGCATACTTCGTCCGGACACCAACAGGGATATAGTGTTACACAGTCATGCCCTTTGATCTACAGAATGTGGGTACGACATACGAACGAGCTATGAGCACCATCTTCCATGAACATCTGCACAAGACGGTCGAGTTTATGTTGATGACATTGTCGTCAAGAGCCATTTTCCCGAAGACCATCTTAATAACTTGAAGTCAATATTCGACTTATTACGAGCACACCAGTTAAAGATGAAATCTACTAAGTCCTTTATGGGAGTCTCCAGTGGCATATTTTTGGGTTTTATTATAACTTTGAAGGGTATTCATACAAACCCTGAGAAGACCAAGGGTATCCTCAATATGAACCCCCCGAAGAACCTTTGAGAGCTTCGTGGTCTGCAACGAAAGCTGTTGTACATTAGGGGGTTCATAGCCAACCTCTCTGGGTGATGCCAACCCTTTACCCAGCTTATGAAGAAGGGAGTCTCCTTCGTTTGGATAAAAAAATGCCAATGAGTGTTCATATCATGAAGCACCTCACAAGCCCCCAGTATTGGTGGCCCCTGTCTTGGGAAGACCCTTCTTGCTTTATGTATATGTGATGTACCACTCTCTCGGTACTCTACTAGCCCAGAAGTGTGATACAGGTCATGTGCATGCTATCTATTACCTTAGTGGAATGATGGTCGACGCGGAGCATAGGTATAACCACGTTAAAAAGGAGTACCTCGCCCTGGGCTTTGCTATCTAAGAGACTCGATAATACGTGGCTGGGCAGACAATTCATGTATTCTCACGAGTTAATCCTCTCAGGGTCCTCATGACTAAGCCCGGGGCACTCAATTCTTGCTTGACAATATGGGCAATATTGATGTCACCGTACGATATGGTGTTCGTTCCACAGAAGGCAGTCAAGAGACATACATTGGTTGACTTTCTGGAAGCTTATCCAATACCATAAACCTCAAAACTTTATGATAAGATCAAGTGTTGGACTCCAACATGAAAATGGGAGAGGCGGTTTGGTGAATGTTCTTCGGCGGTACTTCAAGAACAAGGCCCAAAGGCGATATCATCCCTGGGTCGGGGTGGTATTGATTTCCTCCGACGATCTGGTCATCCACCAAGCTTACTCACTCAGAATCGTGTTCCAAAAATGTTGCAAAATATAACATTCTCGCTATTGGACTCCAACTCACTAAACAAATGGGAATACACTACCTGGAAACCTATGGTGACTTCAAGCTGATAGTCAGTCAGGTTCGGGGCGAGTATAAAGTCTGGTACAAGGATTTAATTTCTTACCATCAAGCCATACTCAGTATAATCTCCACATTCAAAGGGTTCTTCAAAGATCACGTGCCTCTATTTCAAAATATCAAGGCTGATGCTCTCGCCGGCCTCGAATCCTCCTTGGCATTCCCGGTCAAAACTCATCAATTGATCACAGTGGTCGATCAAGAACTGGTCTGCCCAAAAAACAACCTCTGCATGTGTCTGAGCTAATTAGTAGAGACAGACCTCAACATCCAAGAATGGAGACTCCCTTTCATAGACTATGTCGTCTATAAAATTCTGCCCGAGGACCCGAAGGAAGCCACTTCCGTTAGGAGACATTACTTCCGGTTTTATTATGATATGGCTACCAAAATGTTGTATCGCCGTTCCTATGACGGGATTCTACTATGATGCCTATCAAATACATAAGTAAAGAAGGCACTCCTTGAAGCTTATGACGGTGTTTACAGATCTCATCAACCCGGTCCGAAGCTAAAGGATTTTCTCTGACATATGGGTTATTATTAGCAGACAGTGGTAGCGGGTGCCATCTACTATGCAAGAAAATGCAGAATGTGTCAAATCCATGCGGACTTCATCCACCATCCCTCAAAAATTCCTGTACCTAACTGTATCATCTTGGCCGTTTGAAGCATGGGGGATGGACATCATTGGACCGATTAGTCCACCGTCATCGAAAGGGCACATGTTTATTCTTACCATAACCGACTACTTCTCCAAGTGGACAAAAGTTGTAAAAATTAAGTCACATTTTCTACCAATTTTGCGATAAAAATTGAATACAGAATGTAGCTTTGACTGCCTATAACCCAACAACAAATGAGTTGGCTGAATCACTTAACAAGACCATCATAAAGCTACTCACGAAGTTCATATCATCCAATAAGCGCAACTGGAATAAGAAGCTATGTGAATGTCTCTGGGCCCATCGCACAACAGTGGAATACCGATTAGCAGTACGCCATTCTCTCTAGTCTACGAAAGCGAGGTCGTGCTCCCTCTAGAGGTCCAGATTCTCTCACTCCGGGTAGTCCTCTCCAACTAGTTGACAGATAATAATAACCACTGTTGATGGCTACAGGAATTGGAAGCACTTGACGAGAAGCATCTCTTAGAGCAACAATGAGTTATACCAAGCACGCCTCTCGAGAGCTTTCAACAAACGAGTCAAAGAAAGAATATTCTAAGTAGGTGAATTATCTTAGCAATAAGAAGATCGATAGTCATGACGCACAAGACAGCTGGAAAATTCTAAGCCAAATGGGAAGGCCCCTTCGTTGTAGAATTGGTGTATTCCAACGGTGACTACGGCTTGCAAAACTGAATGGATACTTTCTCATCATGCCGATCAATGTCAACCTCAAAAGGTACTTTGTCTAAGCTAGACTTGTACTCACCCTATCCCCAGTAGGACGATTATAATGTTATGTGTTTATATTTCCTTTGTTCATTCCCGTTAAGTGCATACGTACAACACGAGTTTTCCCCTACAATTTATTGTAAAAGATATTGTCTGTATTTAGGAGTCGTGAATACGTAAAAGATAATGGATCCTCAAAATCTTTCCAGTGGGGAAGTCCTCAAATCCATCTACGCACTCTCGTGTGGACAATAGTTCACGTCCAAACTACCTATGAACTAGAGTCCTGACATTCCCCTCAGTAAAGTTTGCCATATTCATATTACCTCTGAGTAAACCTCCCTACTTGACTATCAATAATCACGTCCATAATACCTTTGATGTTGGTTATCATTCAAAACTTATCATCCGTACTTAACTCTAAGTCCGCTAGTAATGATTAGGCCACAAAATCTATCACGTCCATATCATCTCTGATAGGATTTCATTTCCAACTTATTATTTGCACTCGAGTGCGCAATAAATAATTGGTTCATCAAAATCTGCAGTGGGCTGTCCCTGATGACTACGGTGTTGTATTATGTCCATATTACCTATAATATAATATTCGGGGTTTACACATAATTACAACAAAAGGATAATTTTATTTCTTCTGTATAAAATAAGCAAACTATATTGGGGGGCTACTAATGCCTTGATCAAAATCAAGCAAGACAAAAAAGGAAAGAAAGAGAAGGACAAGACTACTGGTGCTAGGCATTGGTACATAACTCCTCTATTCGCCCATGAAGCCTGACGATGGTATTCACTACTCGTGCTCTGTCCCGGTGCTCGGCCTATCTAGCAATAGCCTCATGGTCTTTATAACGGGCATAAGCCTCGTGCTTGTTAAGCTTCTACAAAATAACCTCAATGGCAGCAGTATTTTTGGCCACTTTGCTTGACTGTGCACGAAGGACTTCCTCCTCTTGTTTGGCTCCCCTAAGGTCATTCCCCAGCATATTGAGCGTAACCTGGAGTTTTCTGATCTCCTCAGTCACCTCAGCGGCCTCCTGGGTTAGGACGTTCTGCCTTACAAGGCAATCCTCCCTGAGACCGTTCATCCTGTCGCGATCCTGTTGCAAATCCTGGAGGTCATGCTGCAAGCCTTCCTTGGATGACGCATATAAGGTCCTCTCCTACTCTAGGGCCTTTAGAAGAAGACCATACTCATGGGATATTACTGTCCTCATATTCGCTTCCTGTGCATGATGCAGTTCGCTCAGACATTGCTCTATTTCGATCAACTTATGGCCCAGTAGGTCAATCGTCTGTTCGAAACCACAGGAAGATTCTTTATTGCATCAACTTTGTCTATGGCAAAGTGCATAACCTAGGCAGAAGACTTGTTTTGCTCCAATACGCTCTGAACCCCTTATTTCATAAATATATGAAAGCTCTGTATAGAGATCTGTACAGTCTCATCAATCTCCTCAAGGGTAGCTGGAGTTAGAGGATGTGAGACAGAAGAAGTAGCCGCAAGCACTCCTTGTGTTGCAACTGTGTCCGACAATGCAAGAGGCAGAGCGATAGCCGAAGAGCGACCGACTGCCTTGCTTGTGACCAAGTTCTTGGCAACTGTCAAAAGTGTCTGAAAACCAGGCAGCCTGGAAATAGCAGGTTGTGGGGCACCGTGACCAGGAACAGGTGTACCGGGACACCCAACGGCGTCAGCACCTATATATGTGCCAATTTTATGTGGCCCAGCCATAACATATAAAAAATTGCTCAGCGGTCGCTGTTTCGAAAGCATCAGGAGTAGGCTCCTCGGGATGCCGCATAGCTTCAGCACCCGAAGAGAATCCATCAATAGATGGCCCGACAACAGAGGATGGTGGAGCAGCCATCCCACCAAATAAATCAGCATTGAGGATTAGCTTCGTGCCTGTCACGGGGGAAGGCCCTTCAAAAGGTTCCCCAATTGAGGAGGAATACGGGCATGGCACAGGCCTCGTCCTAACAAGTCCATGCTTCTCCTCTTTTGCCATACCCTCTTCAACTGCCACATTGGATATTTTTACGGGCAAGGAAGAGCCTGTCAAACCAGAACAACCAGTGATTAGCTTCACCTAAAGGATAGAGAATAGAAGCCGAAAAATCTTATCACTCAAAAAGTAGAAAAATAACATAGCGGGGATAGGCAACGGGATTTATGGCTCATTATATACAGTCAGAGCTATCCCCATGGCATCCATATCATCCACCGAGATGTCGGCCAAAGAATCATCAAGCTCCCAAGATGTCTCGCTCAGGCTGGATCCTGCCACTGCCTCGACAATGGGCTCTTCAGCAATAACACCAGGCTTGGATGAGGTGGACGTCATCTTCACTTTCTTATATGAAACCCATGAGGTAGAAGCTCGTGTGGGAAGTCTTCTTACTCCTACTTTCGGTCTCTGCACAAATCCAGATAAACCAGGGAGACGAGTATCTTAAGGGAAGGATACAGTAATAAAGCTAAGAGATTTTATGGGTACCGTCTTAGCATCGAGAAGGGGATCTGGTTGGTAAACTGCCATTGTAAGGGGTCATACCTCTTCTTTCTCTTCCCTCGCAGCTCTCGAAGAAGACTAACTATAGAGTCTATTCCATGAACCTGATCCCGAAGCCACGATCGGTTCAAGTCTTCTCTTCTTAGAAGGTGGAGATGTCACGCCCCAGTCCCAAAATATCGAGGGACTAGACACGTGATAATGGCCAGCAGCACAACTCCAATGGATAAACCCAATTTAGTGGACCCATTAAAGTGCACTTAAGCTGTGATACATAAAAATTGTCTACTAATACCTGTCACAGTTTATATATCTAATCTCATCCATAATAAATAATAAAATCACAAAGAGACAAGTCCAGTCACAATAATATAAAATGATCTTTCCAACCAAAATAATATAAATAATGTCATAGGGAATAACCCGTTATCAAAATGGAAAGAAAAATAAATCCAAGTACAATATCCAGAGTCACTACAAGATCAAATATCCAAGAACACCAAGCATCAATAATGAATGGTAAGAATACTGTGTGCTCAAGAGAAGTCCTCCGGAACAACCTCGTCCTCTGCAACCAGTACATCTCCAATAGTAGAACCTGTCCCGTAAACCTCGGGATAGCACTCCTCATCTACACCTGGGAACATAATCCGGATCCAGGTCCTCAGGGGACATAGCAAAGTACAATAAACACTCAAGCCAAATAAAATACAGCAAGTAAATATAAACAGATCCTCAGGGAAGGCTATGTAACCAGCTAAGTGAAATACAAATGAGAGCATCACTAGTACTCAGGCTGAAACTACTACAAGCTCTGTGTCGGAGAGCCGGTAGCAGGAATGTCAAGTAATGGGCCAAGCTCTGAAACATAGGCTAAAGCACCGCAATAATAAATATATATGTATATAATCAGCCTGTAGCCTGTGTGTCTCTCCCTACCCAATGTAACCTCATGTCTCATGTCCACGACGTCTCATGTCCATAACACGCAAGATTATGACCTCTAGCTAGTACAACGAGTCATAGTAATATCCATGTAATATACAAGTCTCATGTCACGAATCCTGTAATCCTATATAGAATCACCATGAATATCTCAGGAAAGATTCTGTCACATGAAATAGTATCAAGTATCCTACGGTATGACATAATTGGTAAAGCAAGCACGTAAAAATATAGGATCGTGGAATCAACTCTGTAAGTGACGTTGCACGACTCCACGCACGGTGTCGACATCCGAATCTTGTTCAGACGCTAAGCAATGTCTCACGGTCCTAGGTTAAACATGATACATCACAGAAGTATATATAATAAAATAACACAAGCAAATAATATAACAGAATCTCTGCAAGTTTGGCAAGGTACACTTGCCTGGGTTAACTCCCTTAACTACTCCTGGGAAACTGGAATCTGCACGTACACCTTTGGATGCTGAAACAAATATCACCAATGTTCTCAGAATACTTAAAATAGCTAGGATTGACTATCCAAAAGTCTAATTTGGACACAGAAGTAAAATTGATAATTTTGGGTCAAAGCAGGGTCCACATGTGGCCCATTTTGCACCGTAAAATATGCCGAAGAAAAATTTCTCTAAATTCATCAAAATTAGTGTCTATGAATCTAGAACGAGGATACGAACCCAACGGAACATCCAGAACTGGATTCTGATAAGACGATCACAAAATCGTCCGTCATGTAGAACCGTGGGGCCCACGAAACAATATTTCATCAACGTTCTCAGAATCGAACCTTGGGTCACAGGACCAGCGTAATGCTACAAATCTAATGTCACAAGTTTCGTTGCAAAATGACAAGCACACACGAAGTTACAACGTGTGTCAGAATAGGCCGATACGGGGCTTTTCGGCGGATATGCGTTGATTCCGGTGTGCACGTACATCCAAATCAAGTTTTGCGAAAGCCTACACGTCCACATTTATGTTACGCGCCTATTGATGCAATTCACACACGACAAAGTTGCCTCGTTTGGCAGAACGCACCCCGTATCGCGAGTTTTTGGGTATTTTAGAAACAAGTTTTTTATCGTTTTGGAACAAGAATAATTCAACCATTAAAGCAAACTAATAAAAACTAAAAGAACAGAAATTTTTTTGGTTATATTGTGAAGAAGTCCCTTAAATTATATTGTAAAAATAATTTATGAGTTGGTAGAAAATTGGACATGAACATGGGGGGTTGGATCAAAATTCTGAACTATTTTCGAATAGTTTTTCGGCCAACTTTCGGTCGATTTTTTGATCAAATCGGGGTACCTAAATTTGTTCCACTTGAAGGAAATCCTAGAGGGTTATGTTTTCAACATACCAGCGAAGACGGGATGCAAATCGGATGAGCGAGGAGGGTGAAGGCTGCACACGAAGTAGTGGTCACAGCTGTGTGTTGTGCGCGTGGAGGTGGCGGACGATGGTGCGGTCAGTACTAGGCGCGACGACGCGCCGGTGCAGCGGGGTTGCTGCGGGCGGCGGTCGGCCGGAGGCGGCGGGTGGTGATGGTAGAGGGTGGGATTAGAGTTAGGGTTTGGGTTTGAGTTATATATATATATATATATATATATATATATATATATATATATATATATATATATATATATATATATATAGTAGAGAAGGGGGAGGGGAGAGCTCCTTTGTGCGGGAAAGGAATTAGTTTAGAGTTAGGATTATGTTTTGGGTTTTGGGTTTGGGTAGGGTTAAGGTTAATGGGTTTGGGTTTGGGTTTGGATTTAAATTTCTATTTTCTTATTCTTTTATTTATTCAATAATTAAATGCAAAATATTTTCAAAAATAGTTAGGCACTTGTAAAAATTCTGGAAAATTTATATTTCCTCCAATAAATAATCTACAACCATTTTATATAAATAATTTTTTTACTAAATATTAATAGATATTAAATAATTAAATAAATCCATAAATTCTATTTTTTACTTAATATTAAATTGAGAGCGTGCAGGGGGTTCGAATAACGCAACTCGAGTGTCATGTGCGTAATAGGACCAGTTAGGCTCATAACATATTTTTAGTTGGGATCAATGGGTTGGTGTGGCATGTTAAAATCGTACGTCATGACTAAATGGTTAATTAATCATCATTTTATCATAATTGTGTCGCGAAAGTTTTGCGACCAAAATAAGGCATGGGAATGTGAATTTATGAGGGACAATCATAGCAGGAGCCTAATTTGACTCGTCTAAGTCGAGCATGCTAGGTTGGTTGAAAGAAAAAGGCTAGGGTTGCACTCAAGATCTTAAAACCATGGGGGTTGGTTTCTAAAGTTTGATTAAATTATCGAATAAATATTTAAAAAATAATAATAATAATTACCGAACTAAACCTATAAAAAAATTAGGGTGCTCACAATCTACCCATATTAAAAGAATTACGTTATCACAATTAAGAAAAATAAAGCATAACCAGTCAGGAAAGGTTTGCTCCAAAAGAGATAACACGGTCGCATGACATTTGTTGAAGCACAATACAAAGGATAAAGGACCATGAATAAAGAAAAATCGAGAGAAAGGGTGAGGGTTTTGTTCAAGCAGAACATGTAGGAAAGCAATAAAAACTTTTTTCTAGACAATAAGAGATGAGTAACTCAAGAGTAAAGGAGTCTGATTAGGGCAAGGATCAACAACAACTTTTGAAAACTTCGATACCACTGACATATTACTAATCTAGACTAACAAGTTCATGCTAACATAATACTAGGTATAGGCTAGGGAATGGGACTAACAGGCACATGCTAAAGTACTACTAGGAATATTCGTTACTATAGCTGGCTATGATAAAACTAAACCTTACCCATATTCGCTACTCCTCGAGTCCGTGCCTCCTCCACTGTCATCGCAAAAGCCTGACCACGTCCCTGTGGTGGTGCCGTCTGCTGTTGTTGGGCCTGATGGAAGAGTGCTGCCTGTGGTACCAAGGGTGGCCTCGGCTGATATCCTCCCGGTGCACTACCAGAAAATGTCATATTAGCGACATAAAAAAATGTCACTAAATGATCAATAAACGTCGCTAAATAAATTTAGCGATGTAATTAGCGACATTTTACAGAAGTCGCCTTTCAGCTAGTCGTTGACGGAAAAAATGTCGCTATACCGACGTTTTTTAGCGACGTAAATACGTCGCTAGATTAGCAACGTTTAGCGACTCAACGTCACTAATTAGCGACGTGTTTATTTGTTGCTTTACGTCGCAAATTAGCGATGTATGTAGCGACTTTTATAGTGGCATTACTATGACTTGGCAATACTGCCATGTCAACAAGTTGGGACGTACAGCGACATTTTTTGCGACATTTTTTGTGACATCATTAGCGACGTGTAGTAATATTGTAACTTAGCGACGTATTTAGCGACGTGTATGAACGTCGCTAATCGTCGCTAAAAACGTCGCTAATGATACAGTAAAAAAAATCAATATTGAATTGTTTCCAAACTATTATTCCTGTAGTTTATTAATTCACAACTGTACAAATAGACCCAGAGCAACCCTCCGTTGAATTTATTGGGTTTGCCGACCCCTTGGGTTGAACACTCAACACCGATAAATTAACATATATTTAATATCTATAATATAATAAAATACAAATATTCGACAAATATCCATATAACTGAGTCTTATCTAAATAATACAAATATCCAGCAAATATCCATGCAAATATTCATACTATTGCGGATCTGTAGGAGGATGACCACCGACGCGCATGAAGGATAAGAACAAATTATACTGCTCCTGTAAAATCGACACCGATGTCGATGGAGAAGGCAGTAACGTTAGTGGAGTCTGTGTCGATATAGGCTTACCAAAAGGATGTATCCGCTCCAACTATGTGAGTCGCTGGTTGTAAGAATCCATGGTAGATAATAGCCTCATACTGCTATGAACCATTGAATCCTGCATCATCGTCAGCCTCTCTCCCATGGATAGCTGTGATGCCTACAGCTCTGTCACGCTACGCTCTGTTGAGGCTCTAAGATCATTTGTCAAATCCCAGAGCTCCATGATGTTGCGGTCGAGCATATCAAATCGTACGATAAACGTCGGATCGTCCGCTTGCGGCTGGGACCGGGGCTGCTCCTCCATCCTTCACAACAACTCATTACGGAGAGACGCAATTTGACGGTCAACTGCCTCCTGGACTCTGGCCCACGACTGCGAGGGCTGTGGGGAAGGCGCACTTGTCGGGGAGGCCCTAGATGACTACGTCATAACCAGGGCGCCATAGGATCCCGTACTGTAGTACGTACCCCTCTGGAGACCACCAGCGACGGTCACCCAGAGCTCGTCCGCCGGCGGAGTTAGAGCGGGCTGCGAGGAAGTACTAGCCTCTCCAGGTGTAGGTGCACTATCAGTCGTCCGCTCACGCAGCCTAAGATACTCGACCTAGAAAAGTTTGGATACTCGATAATTGCCTAAGTTATATTAAAATTAACACAAAGTAAAGTAATACTTACATAGTTCTGTGAGGCCCTCTCATCAATGAGATTTTTGTCCTTTCGATGGGTGGCTAAGAAGACGGTCACCATGTTTTCATCCTCACCCCTCTATACCTGTTAAAAATATATTATTTAGTACTAAAATTAAACATTTTTTCCTACTACCATTTTATTGTACTTATATTAAAATAATATATCTTAAATAAAAAATATACCAAACGACAAAAATATTCCATCATCGGAATCGAGCCAACACACTACTTTACAGCATTCTGCCTAGCCGCCTTGGCCTTCTCAGACCTTTCCTTGAACCTCGGATCATCGAACCTAGCCCTCATCGCAGTCCACTGCTCAGGCGTGATCCAACCTTGGATCAGTTTTCCAGCATAATCATGAGCCTTCTGGTCACCCAGAGCATCACGGATAAGCTTGGCGGCAACGGCAGG
The DNA here is from genome assembly GCA_036927795.1 of Iris macrosiphon. Lineage (NCBI taxonomy): Eukaryota > Viridiplantae > Streptophyta > Magnoliopsida > Asparagales > Iridaceae > Iris > Iris macrosiphon. The sequence continues at coordinate 40,623,279 of JAYESA010000008.1, read as the reverse complement.
AAATATCCGCTCCATCAACTCGGCCCGGTGCGGAATATAGAAATACATTTGCTACAATAAATAATTTAGTAAGTGAGAACCACGGATAAGTTATATAATATGAATAAATTAGAGGATTTATATAATATATTTTTACCTTAAAGTTGTTTGTGGTATTAAACGAAAGAATAAAAGTGTATTTTAATGACGGAGTTTATATGAAACCCGCGCCCTTTGGTTTACAAACAAACTTGTACAATTTAATCCTATACGAGGATGTAGGAGTATAATTTATTTAATCTGGATATAAATTACTATAGGTGTCTGATCTACAGTCGATCACTTTAGCCCTTGGACCACACGATGTTGAAGAAGTGCCGTGGAAGACAGGTAGCAGCTTCGAAGGTTGCAAAGGAGGGTGGATGCACGATGCCAAAGTCGTCGATCCCTACTCTTTTCCTGAGCTTCGGACTCTCTCTCTCTCTCTCTTGACCTCCGATTCAATCTTTCTGAAGTTCGACCTTGTTCGATCCTTCTTTCAAAGTTTCGACGTTGTTCGATCTTCAAGTTTGAAGTTTTTTGACCTTGTTCGATCTTCAAGTTTAAAGTTTTTCGACCTTGTTCCCCATTGATAGGGGTCTCTATTTATTGAGTTTTGGTGGCAGTGACCACTTTGTCGGTATAAAAACCGAGGAGTGGAAAGTACAACACCTTTTTACACAACAGTTAAAATAACCAATGCCTGCGTATAGATGACCTTTTGAGTGATCATGTGACGCGTGTCCAACTAAGGGGACAAAATGCGTATATCTGCTACGAAGATCACGGCATAGAAGCCATGTATGTAGGTATCCCTTGTGTAGAAGAGGTTGGCATAGAAGCCAAATGACTGTCACCCTGGCGTAGAAGCCGGATAGGCATAGAAGCCGAATAGGCGTAGAAGCCGAACAGGCGTAGAAGCCGAATGGGCGTAGAAGCCGAATGGTCGTAGAGACTGAGTGGGCATTTGAAGTCGAATGAGCACAGATCTTGAATGGGCGTAGAAGCCGCTGCGTACCGTGCCAGAGTGCTGATGTGGACGTCTTTAGCCAGAATTACGGCTTTTGAAGATATAATCAAATCTCTTGCAGAGATTTGCCACCATCTTGTGCATTAAATGCGGAGGCATATTTTGAAGGTCTGCAGCCCTTCTGTGCAACTGTCGCAGAGACATGCCTCCAGAGAAACTATCACGGCTCTGTGCAATTTAGACGTAGAGACGTGCCTCGAGCCCCGTACGAAGTGCAGCTTTTGACGTGGCAGGCGGTTTGTCTACTACGGAGCATAAAGCAGCTCATGTTTGCCTGTGTAAAATAAGGCAGCGTATCCCCTTGTACGCGAAAGAGCAGTTTATGCTGAGGGCACGTCAGTAAACGATGGTTCGGCGATATCTTAACCAAATCCTCTGCATTAAATGCAGAGATCCGCCATCATACTGTGGTGCGCGTCCCGAGGGGTCTGTCCTCGTTTTCAGCCATCGTCTGGGTATCCGTGCAGCACTTTTTGTCAGGAGTCAGAGGTCAGGTTCACTGCGTGACTCGACTGGTTTATTTCGGGGAAGACGAAGCGTTCCTCGTACGCCTTAACGCTGCTTTGAGAGCGGATGAGTTTTACGCCATGGAGGCGATGAAGAACCCTGTTTATGCTGGAAAGGCCTGGACGTACTGCACTTACGCGGATGGTCCTTTGAGCTTGTACTTCATGTTGTGTTTAGCGAAGAAAGCTCTGCTTGTACGCTTGATGGCTCTGAAGGCCTCTGTTTACGCTGCTCTGCATCAGTATGGTGCGTAGCTCTTCCCAGTGTATTTTTTATGCTTCTACAAGACTCCCTTCAAAGCTTTTAAATTCCTCAAAATTTGAAACGCTTTGAATGAAGCATGAACGACCCCTCGTAACTCGAAATGTTTCTGAATGGAGCGTTGAAATGGTCGATGTGGACTTTATGACGGATTTATTGGGGACCGCTGTGATCTCTTTCGCCTATAAAAAGGCTGGGCGAGTTAACCTGTTCTCCCCACATTCCCATCACCATGCAGAGATGATCGCCGGAGTTCGTCGGGTCGACCTGAGGAAGAAGGAGATCATGTTCTTCCAGCATGTAGGAAGCCGAAAAAGACAGCATCTTCGAGCAAGTGTCCACTGCAACGATGGATCATGGAAGGATATCTTAGCCTCCCTTGCTCGGGATAATCAGCAACTTTATATGGCATTTGCCTAGGAGAGAGGAAGGGTCGTATTTGACCACACGGCTTGCAAGCGGTGTCTTCTCCTGTCACCTCCGGGAGTGAGAGCAGCGACTAGCTCTGACCTCGGGCATTGAGTTGAGTGAAATATCTTAACTCAATCTGTCATGGCGCACGGAGCGAGGGATCTGCATAATTTATGCAAGCCCCAACTCTGTCGTTCTCTCGCCATTGATCATTGCCATGTCAATCAGTTTGCTGGAACTGACTGACTGCCGGAGAAGATGGATGAAGAATTGTGCCCCTGCGAGAACCTGTCAGAACAGCTTCTGGGCAATCTTCAGACGATGATGGGGAAACCCTCCTGTCGACGGAGTTTCCCTCAGTTGTAATCATGAAAATGAAAAAAAAACCCTTATAGATTGGATTTCCCTCATATGTAATCATGACTTTAATCTTAATAAAATTGTCTTCTTCTTCATATGATCATCTTGCCATACGTTGCTGTGAAGTCTAAATATGTGTAGCTTTGACACGTCTGATTCTTTACGCCAACTCTGATAAGAAGAGTATTAGGCCCTGTCCTTTACGTATAGCGAATAGTCCATAGAACGCTGTTTAAGCCTGTTGAACCTTTAGAACTGTTTTGTTGCTAGGACTGAGGGACCGCGTAGAGCTCTGAACTGCTGCTTCTGATGAACAGAAATTTTGTTCAGACTTCGTCTTCAAGAATGATCTCTCGAAACTCCCTTAGAACAGGGTCAAGAAATGGCTGTCAAACTGAGTTACCATCTTGACAGACGAGATATTCAGACTGGAGTCTGGATGAACCTCCAATTTTGGACCCGAGAAGAGTAATTTCTCAATGTTTGAACTCTGTGTGTTTTGGGTACTTGGGATACTTTGGGGTCAAGAACGAGTATCTTCTGTGTGAACTCTTTGCAATTGACCGCTTCGGGGACTGTTCGGATATGCAGAAAGTCGTGGAGCGTGAAATCATCAGTCTGTAGCCTCTGGACGTAAAACACCATCGAGCGTAAACTCGTAGACTTGTGGTTCCTGAGCGTGAAGTCATAGGTTTGTAGCCTCTCGAGCATAAAAGCTACCGAGCACAAAGGCATCCGGACGTAAAACCATAGACTTATAGCTGTTGAACGTAAAGCCGTAGATTCGTAGCTGTCGAGCGTAGAAAGCTCCTTTAGCGTAGGACTGGAGATCTGTAGCCTGTGAGCGTAGAACACCATCGAGCGTGAAATCGTAGACTTGTGGTTCCTGAGCGTGAAGTCATAGGTTCGTAGCCTCTCGAGCATAAAAGCTACCGAGCACAAAGGCATCCGGGCGTAAAACTATAGACTTATAGCTGTCGAACGTAAAGCCGTAGATTCGTAGCTGTCGAGCATAGAAAGCTCCTTTAGCATAGAACTGTAGATCTGTAGCTCCTGAAAAGAAAATTTCTCCGAGCGTGAAGTTTGCGGATCTGTTGCTTCTGAGGGTAAACTGAGCGCCACCGAGCGTGAGATCATCGATTTGGTATCTGCTGAGCGTAAAGTCGTAGGTTTGTTGCCTCTCAAGCATAAAAGCTACCGAGCACAAAGGCATCCGGGCAAAAAACCATAGACTTATAGCTTGCGAGCGTAAAACCGTAGATCTGTTGCTGCCGAGCGTAGAAAGCTCCTTTAGCGTAGGAACCGCTGAACTGCTTTGCACGAAGAATCTTTTTGAATTCGCTGACTGTCCGCCTTCTCTGAATAATAGTCTGACGTAGGACCCAATCATAACCAAATATTTAATTTAGGAGATTTGGTTAGGGTTTCGAGGAGTCCGTCCGAGGATTCGAGGAGTCGACTCGAACTCTATATATATCCCAAGCTTTTGAGAATTTTTTTTTATCTGTCTTCTGCGAAAGAGAGCTTTCGACTGTTCGAGTTTTTCTTCGTTCCTTCTCCGAGCACTTCGAGTCTTCAGAAATGGCGCCGAAACAAACACCCTCCACTAAGGGAAAGAGCATAGGTTCTTCTTCTCATTCTTCTGCCCCAGCGAGGGAGTCTTCGGTTGGGCAAGGTGAACTTTCTTCTGAGTGAAGTATCCCGCCGACGAGCAGCGCACCCGGTCTTAGAGGTAGAGCCTTTGGGGTGACAAAAAACGATGAAAAATCCTACGCACACGTTGAACGTGACCGTGCTAGGTCGTCTTCTGTGCTGATAGCCTCTTTGAGGAAGATGATGCACGGAGGCGTTTTCATCCTTTACGCCCACATTTCTAATGTGCCAGCGTAACAACTACAAATTTTCGTAGTTCCGAGCGTAAAAGCTCTGGCTACCGAAAATTGGCGTATGTCATAAAATTTGAGTTTTACGCTTGTGGAGGGGACTTCCAGCGTAAAATAACCAAATTTGTACAATCCTGGCGTAGAGCACAGACTGTCGTTTCTTTTGGTCTGTATGTTTGTGCAAGATTTGTAATGACATATTTTCCTTGCACTTTTACAGTTGATTTGGGTGAGTCTCCACTGGCCGGGGTGATGGGTTCCGCTGCCGGGATGCTGCACTCGAACTATCTAGAGGATCTGTCCCACGTGACATTTTCTATCTCCGGACCCCAGTACCTTGAAGAAAGGGGGATCTTGATATCGGCTCAGGACGAGCAAATGCTACTGAGCATGATCAACGGGGAGCCCCTAACGTATGTAGACGGGGAGCAGTACATCAAGCCGACCTTTCTTTTTGGGGACATGATAGACAAGCAATCCCAGACGAAGCCCAAGAGAGAACACTGGGTTTTCCCTGCCGAGAGCGTGGTCATGTATCTGCCCACGATGCCGAGAGATTATCCCATCTCGGCTTTCTTCCATGCCACACATCGCAGGAGGATGTCGTGGACGCTGACTCCCGATCTTTACGGCATACCGGGGGAGATCTTTCATCTGAAAGGGGCTGACCAGGGGTCGTTTGTTAGCCGCCCTTCCGGCGTTGTGACACTGTTCAGGGGACTGTTCCCGGGCAGTGTCCCGAGTGAAGACAGCTCAGTGATCCAGCCGGTCCAATTGTCGACCTTCTACAATGACTTTATGGGACGAGGTGGGGTATATCCCAAGGAGAATCCTCGGTGCAATGGGTGGATCACCCCAACAAACTTCCGATGGACTTGCCTAGTTAACTGGGCCTTGAAGCACTTTCGGAGAGAGCTGGAGGGCATTAGACTGTATACCGCTGTGAGTGAGACGAGTGTCGGGTTGCCTCCCAATCCTAATTTGTTCTTGGCACTGATGGAGCGATATATTTCGCTCACTGGGACCTTCATCACTCCAATGGGGGAGCTGGAATTGGCCCTTCATGAGATGGCAGTTGTCTCGAGACTGCCGATGGGGGATACCCCAAATGAAGAGTATGTCCCCACCAACCGGGAATTGGGTGACATGGACCCTCGGGTGGCAGAAGTGTATCAGGAGCTGATGTGTCAATACTTCGCGTGCACCACTTTTTATAACGAGCCTTCTGATTTGGCTCACAACACCAAGTGGATGTCCTACCTCTTCTTCCACCGAGCCAGGGCCTTTAAGTCGGAGAAAGCCTCGTGGGGCAAGAATGAGCCCGTAACTGTTTGGGCGTGCTTAGTGCCCAGGTCGTTGAGGATCTTAAGGAGGAGGCTAAGGCTCCAGATCAGATTCTCGTTGAGGGGGTAGGAAAGTATCCCGAAGGCACTAAGGCCTACAGTTACTTGAGGCGCTGCCGCAGGCCTCTGTCTAAGGAAGCCCAGCTGGCTGGTTTTCTCTCGATATGGCTGCGTCGAGTACTAGTGCCTGGTACTGCGTCCGCGGACCGCATTCACCGGAACATCCTGTGGCCGGCAGTACGCCTGGTGTTCGGGGCAAGACTGGGATTGCTTCCTGCCATGGGGTGCCATATACAGGCTGGCCTGAGAGCCATAACTGATGGGCTGCTCGTCGATGAAGCTCAGCGTGAGAGTTTTCCCTGGGTAGAATTACCATACCTGTATTTGATGGGATGGTTAATTCTCCACAACCCCCGGGTGATATCTCCCGGCTCTGGTAGCAGCTCGGGGGGGTAATTTCTTGCTGAACTACAAAGACTCTCCCTGGAATATGAACACCACTTTGGACTGTCGGCTGGCGTTGAACCTCCACCACGGCTGTAAGCTCCTCTGTACTTCCCCTCCTGTACATCGCAATCATTCAGGGGTGCGACTTGAGGATTCAGGTGGAGAGAAGACCGATCTTTCTCCGGAAGCTTTTAATTGGTTGGTCTGCATTAGACCCTCCCATTTGTTGTACAGGAGTGAAGATCATTGCTTCTTCGAGCCCTACTTGCCTAGTCGGTTCGCCCGGCAGTTTGGGTACGATCAGTTGCACGTGGGCAATGCCGTCACCAGCTTCAGGTCAAGGGGCGGACTCATTGATGGAGCCAGAGGGTGGCGATATTTTATCATGGGTTGTACAGGAGAAATCTTCATTGTGCCGGTCGTTACAACCTCCACGGAGCTCCGCATTCTCCATTCTTACGCCCAGTTCTATGTGGCGATTAACACCTTCCATCGTGATTTCGATAAGCGTGGAAGCTTCAGGGTGCCTCCTTCCTAGTCTAGGGGAAGAGTTGAATTTCCCCCGGTTTCTTCTGACAAGGGTGAGGAGTCTGGCACTCCGGATGAGCCTCTGGTGTCGGTGCCGAGGTGTGAAGTACCTCCGGCTGCAGGGGCTTTGGTAGTTTCTTCTGGGAAGCGACGGGCTTCTGCCCCGAGGGAGGCTTCTCTTCGTAAGAGAAGGAAGGAGACGGTTGCTCGTCCTCTCCGCATTCTTGGTATTGAGGCTCCTGGGAGTGAGCCTGCATCTCCCCATATCAGGGATGATTCTTTGGCTGGAGGTTCCTCGCCTTTTAGAGAGGGACCTTCTACAGTTCCGGCCGGCGGTGCCGGAGAATCTTCGCTAGAGGTCGCTGTCGTGGCTACTGCTGCAGGTAGTGGAACGAGATTGCCTGTGTGGCCGCGGCAGATGGGAGAATCTTTCCCTAGACCAGCAACGGATAAAACTCCCGCTGTGTCAGCGAGCACGTCTAGCGAGATTCCAGTTGACGAACCTCGACTGCATATCGGTGAAGGCTTGGCAGAACTCCGGACGAAGTCGGTTGGCCTACCTCCTTCTCCAGGTATGATAGTTCGCATTGCGTCATTAGAGCGTGGTTTAGCTACATCGGCTGCAGATGCGCCATATATACCGTTGGCTCCGGATAAATGTCGTCTTTATGTCTCCCTTTAGAAAGATTACCATCATATTGATATCAACTTTCTGGTCCTTTTCTCAGGGGATGGCGTCCACGGGGAATACAGCGTTGAAGCACCTTCTGGCTCTGCTCCGGCTCCTGGCGATGATACGGAGGCTTTCGACTTCGAGGAGGAAATACCTTCAGGGGCCAGCTCGCCTGGAGTTGTTTCGTCACCTCGAGAGGAGGACGAACCCGTCATCGTGACTTCGTCTCTCGCGAGTATGCTAATGACTTCGACCGTCGTCGTTGCACCTCCTTTGGCCGCACCACCCGTCGAGGCGGCGGCTGTGGCCACTTCGTCTGCAATCATTCCCGGAGGGGGACTTGCTGATATCGCGGCCACTCCTGGCATTCAATCGGATCTAGTTGTGCTGACTGAACAAAATACCAGCCTCTTTACACCGGTTTAAAAATGATGATATCGATGGTGTTGACGAAGAGTCTAGACTTCGAGCGCCTGAAGAAGACTTCTCAGTTTTTGATCGGGGCAGTCAGGGAGCTCGGCGATCCCGGGGTAGCTGACACCGTGGAGGCGGTGGTTAATGGTTTAGAGCAACCCATTAACGAATACTTGCAGTTGACTCGGGGCAGCTTTGCTGCTGAGGTCCAGGCCAGATACGACCTCATGATTGTGCGGCTTTCTACGCAGCTGGAAAGCCTAGACAACTCCATCCAAATACATAAGCTGGAGATGGATAAAAGAAAAGCTATCGTGGAAGAGGCTCTCGCTCTTGAGATGAAGCTCCGATCCGAGCACGAAGGGAACGCAGCGAGGGCCCGCAAGCTGAAGAAAAAACTCGCTCTTGTAAAGGAGTGGGCTTCTCAGTTGTTGGCAGATCTAGATGTAGCGACTGGTCGACTGAGCGCAGCACGACGGGGTTTGGAGCGTGCAGAAGCTGCCCGTGCGGGCTCTCTTCGGGCAAGGGCTGAGCTGACCCTTACGAACAATCCCGAGGCACGGTTGGAGCGGGCTCGCGCTGATGCCTTGGTTTCCAGGAATGAGAAGATAGCTGCACTAGAGCGGCTAATTCGCGATCTGACTGCTCCCCCATCATGATGTATCCTTTCTCTTTTCACTTCCCCAGATGTAATTCTGTTTTTATCGGGAATAAATAAAAGCGACTCTTTTTTGACTTTTGTGGACCCATCATTTCGGAATATAAATGATAGTTTTTTAGGCGAGAGTGATATCAGAGGTAGTACGGACATGATAGACTCTCGATAAACTTTTTAGCAGGATATATCTATTCAGAGGTCATATAGACATGATAGGATATGATCCAGCTAATTGCGTTCTGGAAGTAGTTTTGTCAGAATTGAGATCCTCGCTATATTCCACTCGAGTAGGGGAGATTAAGCATAGTACCTTTTCAGGAATTTGCCGTTGATAGGAGCCATTAACAGGTCTCCATTAGGCTGGGCTATCCTGTAGGCGCCGTTTGAGAACGTTGTCTCGATCACATAAGGGCCTTCCCACTTGGGCTAGAATTTGCCTTTACTTCTGTGAGTAAGAATCATCGGCCTTCTTATGGCTAGAACTCGCTCGCCGACTTTGAACACTCTTTCCTTTACTCTATGATTGAAAGTTTTGGAAATGCGTGCTTGGTAGAGCGCGATGCGCTGCTGAGCTTGGAGGCATTTCTCGTCTAATCCTTCTAGCTCTTGGAGCCTTAACAGGTCATTCTTTTCTCGAGTCAGCTCACTAGTCACGGCTATCCTGAGTGACGAGATCTGGATTTCAATGGGGAGAACTGCTTCGCTCTCGTAGACCAACGAGAATGGAGTACAACCTGTCGGTGTTCGTACCATTGTGCGGTATGCCCAGAGACATTCGCCCAGCTTCTCATTCCAATCTCTCTTGTTTGAAGAGACAAATTTCTTTAAGAGTTTGATAATGGTTTTGTTGAAAGCTTCTGCCAAACCATTTGCAGCTGGATAATATGCCGTAAAGGCAATATTGTGTATCCGATTTTTATCGCAAAATCGATGAAATGCTTGGCTGATGAACTGAGGCCCATTATCGTGAATTATCCTCCGGGGTACCCCGAAGCGATAAATGACGTGATGCTTGATGAAGCTGATCACATTAGACGCCTTCACCTCAGTGAGAGGGATCGCCTCTGCCCATTTGGAGAAGTAATCCGTGATGGCCAGTATGAACCGGTGACCCCTGGAAGAAGATGGGTGAATAGGACCGATGATATCCATACCCCATGCTTCGAAAGGCCAGGATGCGACCGTAGGATGTAGATGTTCAGACGGTTGATGTATGAAGTCTGCGTGAACCTGACAGGCTCTTCATTGTCTTGCATACCGTATTGCATCTGCGATCATAGTAGGCCAGTAATAGCCTATTCTCCTGATGCGATCCCGTAGCTTAGGACCGGGTTGATGCGCTCCGCATACGCCGTCATGAGCTTCCCGGATAATCTGCTGTGCTTCGTCATTAGAAAGACATCTCAATAGCAGTCCGTCGTAGGTCCGACGATATAGGCATTTTGAAGATGCATCATAGTAGAAGCGTAATGATCATCTTTTGACAGATACTGCTTCTTTGGGGTCCTCCGACAAGATTTCGTATGCGACGAAATCTATGAAGGGACTTCTCCAGCCTCTTCTAGGGGGATCTGTGTTCATAGCGTAGCTGCGTTCTATGTGAAAGTTGTTCTTCACACAGAATAAATCTCTGTTAAGAAGGATTACCGAATCCTGCCTTCTTATAGGAGTGGCTAAATCTGCAGCTAGACTGGCTAGGGCATCAACTTCTAGATTCTGAGATCGAGGTACATGCTCTAGGAAGAACCTTTGAATGTCATGGCTATCTCGACCGTCGCTCGGTGATAGGGGATGAGGTCTGGATTCCGGACTTCATATATTCCTCTGACTTGATTGACGATAAGCAGAGAATCATCGAATGCTTCCAGGGACTCGACCCCCAGCTCTTTGGCGACTTGGAGCCCGATTAGTAGAGCGTTGTACTCTACCACATTGTTGAAGCAGGGCTCGCTAAGAGAATATGCTCGGTAGATGATGAGCTGATCAGGAGTGACCAGGTCGACTCCTACTCCTGAAACGATGTTTCGGTTCTGGAGGCACCATCGAAGAAGAGTTGCCATACGTCACTTTCCATTACGGAATTATATTCTGCAACTTCATCGGGAATATCCTCGTATAGTTTGGAGGCCTCCGGGATCGGATGAGCAGCTAGGAAGTCAGCCAGCGCTTGGCCCTTGATGGACTTCTGCGGTACGTATACCATGTCATATGGTGTTAATAGCATCGCCCAAGTCGCGAGTCGGGAATTAAAAGCACTAGGCTTGCTCATCAGTACTCGAAGAGGGTTGATCCTGGAGATGATATGAATAGTCTGGCCGGCGACATAGTGTCGCGTCTTCTAGATAGCGAACATCAGAGCCAAGCATTCTTTCTCCACTGGGTTGTACCGGTGTTCGGCTCCGACCATCATCCTGCTGAGGTAGTAGATAGCCTGTTCATGAACCGTCGTTCTTCTGTGCGAGAAGAGCTCCTAGCGAATGATCCATCGCTCGAACGTACAGCAAGAATGGTCTTCCCATGACGGGAGGTACCAGAACTGGCGGACTGGTGAGGTAGTGCTTGATATCTCCGAACGCTTGCTGACAGGCTTCGTCCCATACGAAGGATACACCTTTCTTCATAAGATGAGAAAAGGGCTGACATCTCCCCAGAGGTTGGATATGAATCGCCGGATATAAGCCAGACGGCCTTGAAATCCCAAGAGTTCCCTCAGATTACGGGGAGGTCGCATTTCTACGATTGCCTGGACTTTATTGGGGTCCACCTGGATGCCTTTGGCGGTGATGACAAATCCCAGAAACTTGCCACTGGATACACCCAGAAAGGACTTCGTAGGGTTCATCTTGAGTTGATGTTGGCACATTAACTCGAATACCGTCTTCAAGTCTTGAATGTGATCACCTTTGAGGCGACTCTTGACGGTTATGTCATCCACGTAACATTCCACTATTTTGCGTAAATGCTCATGGAATATGTTACTCATAGCCCGTTGGTATGTAGCCCCGGCGTTCTTCAATCCGAAGGGCATGACCGTATAGCAATATACCCCTAATGGTGTCCGGAAGGCAGTGTGCTTCTCGTCTTCAGGATGCATCTTGATCTGATTGTATCCTGAGAATCCGTCCCTGAAAGACATGCGTTCAAAGCCGCAGGTGTTGTCGATCATGATGTCCGTGATAGGAAGAGGGAATTTATCTTTGGGGCAGGCCGCATTCAGATCTCGGTAATCGATGCAGATACGTACCTTCCCATTTTTCTTCATGACTGGGACAACGTTGGCGACCCAGTCGGGATGTTATTCTTCCCGGATGAAACCATAGGCTATCAACTTCTTGACTTCAGCTTCAATGGCATCCATCATATCCGGATGGAACTGGCGTTGGTGCTGCTTCACAGGCTTTGAGTCGGTCAATATGTTGAGTTTGTGAGTAGCCACCTTCGGGTCTAGGCCTGGCATGTCCCCATAATCCCACGCAAAGACGTCGGCGTATTCCTTTTTCAGCTGTATGATTTCTTCCCTTTCAGCTGGGGGAAGATTGTCACTGATAAATATTGGCTTTGGCGAAAGTTTACCCCCAACATCGATTTGGATAACATCGTCTTTGGTGGGAGGTTCTCTTTGCTCGAAGCAGAATTCCTACTGCGTATCCATTTGTTGAGCCCAAGAGTCATTCTCAAACGGCTCAGAATCCTGTTCATCTGCTTCTGAGGGATCTGTCACTACCATATTTACTGATAGTGTTTGTTCGAGAGCATCAGGTGAGTCGGGGGGCGACGAGCCATTCTGGGAGGAGGGAAAGATGTCCTCGTCTGACTTGGAAGTCGTAAGGGTGGGGGCATACCCTAACCCGAAACGAGTTTGTCGATAGCGGGGGTTGTCGCGCGGTGGCGTTCGTCTGCCTCTTCCGTAGTTGAGGCCTGGCTTCCGCTTCAAGTCATAGCCCATGTTTTACATGATCTTCAGCGCTTGCGGGCTGTATCGGTGAACTTGCATTTTCCCAGTATCATCATCGAAAGGATCTTCCTGGTTATCCGGTTGATTGCGCATGCGGCCGAAGAATATTAGACGCTGACTGCTGCAGGTAGGCGGGACAATGAAGATAGAATCCTCATGGGGTCCATACGTTGTGATGATGTTGGATGATGACGCTACTTCCCAGACATACGGACGCTAGGAGTTTATAGCTTCCAAGAATTTTTGTGCTATGGGTTCTACCTCGTCACGGGGAGTGGATTCCTGTTTCGGCATTTGAGCGTCAATATACTGGAAAAGAGGATGTTTATTATCATCTGAAACTCCGTTCCTGGTTGTATTTACATCAGTCGGCTGCCTTTCGTACCGAAGGTTGATGACCAAGGGTGGGGGCTTTCGGTTCAAAGTGATCACTAGAGAATCACTCCCTTCTCCTGACCTGGTCTTGTTCAGGTGGATAGCCATGGGCTCTATGGCTTTTGGACGAGTGCTTCGTCCTTTCACTCTGATTGTCAGCGGTAGTGCGGCAGAGGGTTCTCCTGGCTCCCGGTGGGATCCCTTCTCTGCGTCGCCTGACACTTCTTCCGTGTGGTCTTGGGTGTATAACACGGCATCGGAATAGTAGGATTCTATTCCTTTGAACGGGTTTAGGTCAGCCACCTCCGTTTGTACCGTTCTTTGTGCGTCTACATATTTAAGGTATTGATGTAGGGTTGAAGGAACGATGTTGTGGTCGTGGATCCACGGTCTTCCCAGCAAAATGTTGTAGGATACCTCTGAATCGATAACGTAACATGTGGCCACTGACCTTAGGTTGCCGATCTGGATCCTCAGGCAAATTTTCCCCAACGGCTTACTTCTTTCGGCGTTGAAACCCACGATTGTAGTGGTGGTGTAAGCCAATTCGCTGGTAGAAATTCTCAGCGGTCTGAGCAGACTGTGAGGGATGATGCTGATCGACGATCCCGGATCTATGTGAATTCGATCGACCTTCATGGAACCGACGTACCCGGTATAATAGAGGGGCCTGTCATGCTTGTTATGTTTTAACAGCATGTCGTCTTGGGTGAAAGTGATATTTGGGACCACCTCCATCATTCTGTGGCATTGAGGACACACCACTGGTTCTTCGTCGGGGGACTTGAGCTGGGTCAAGTATGCCTCCGCCTGTATCAGCGCTTCACTCAGGGCTAGACGGGTGTCTTGGGAGAGCCTGAGTAGCTCGAAGATGGACAACCTGGCTGGCGTATTGGCTAGTTGGGCCAGGATGTCGAAGTTGTATGGCTTCTCTAAACCTTTGCTTGGAATGTTTTTCACAGGTTTATCAAAGCGCATTTCTTTTTGCTTCCCCTTCTCCGCCGGGGTTGGTTTTGAAGGACTGATATCTGGTACGACGGGACCTTGCTCTGAAGGTTTGGCTGCTGGAGCGTCCACCGGTGCACCTTCCTGACTTGCTCCGTAGTCGTCGAGGTAGGCTTTCCCTGAACGGGTTGCACCAAATACCTCGTCTTCGTCCGATGCCGAAGAAGTCGCGATCATATGGCAGGGCCTGTATTTGGAGCTCTTTTTGGATGTAGGCTTAACAGCCTTAGTTTCTTCCTCGAGCTCTGACACCAGATCTGGATGGACCCACATAATCTTGCCTTGCCGGATAGTCAGGGGTACCAGGTCGTAATTTTGATCCCTAGCTGGAGGGAGATTGATGATGTTCATCGTTGTCCGGGAGATAGGTGCAACGCCATCCGGGATCTCTTGGGGAGACAGATTGCCAAACTACAAAGAGATCATGTTGGCGGTGACCGCCTTCTCGGTGTTGTGCAGAGTGATGGCCTTAGCATCGATTAACCCCTGGATCTTCCTTTTCAGTATGTAATACGCCTTTGTTGGGTGGTGTACATATCTGTGGAAGATGCAGTATTTGGGGTCGTTAGTATTGCCGACTTCTTGGGGCCGCCTTAGCTCTGGAAGGGTGATCTTGCCGCTTTTGATGAGACACTCGAATATACTAGGGATATCGTCGTCATCAAAAGAGTAGACTTCGACGGGCCTGGAAGTCCCGGGTTTCGTCAGCGTGGTCGCCGCGGTCTTTTGCCTGGACGTATTGACCATCAGAGCTTCTTTTCCCTTGGAGCTGCTAGGATGGTCGCTGCTGGGAGATGACCTTTTGCCTCTATCGGAGGCGGAGATCATGATGCCATTGTCGCGCGCCTTGCGACCGTTGTCTTCGGCGGCTACTGCCGAGATGATGAACGAGGGCCAATCATGGAACTAATACGGTCCTGTGAACACCGAGACCACGGGAAGGAGGTTCTTCCTGCAAATGTCTACCAATGCAGAGTCGGGAACTCCAGGAGGCATCTGTAAGGTGGCCTGACGAAAACGTTCGATGAAGATGCGAACGTCCTCCTTTTCCTTCTGCTTGACTTCGATGAGAGAGGACATAGACATGTCCATTCCTCCCTCGTAGAATCGCGTGAAGAATAAAGCTCTGAAGTCTTCGAAGGAAGTAATGCAGTTGTCTGCCAAGCTACGGTACCACTGATAGGCTACTCCTGAGAGACAGTCTTTGAACACCCGAGTGAGGAGGGCATCATTCCCTTGTAGCAACACCATCATCATACTGAAATAATTCATGTACTGGCTTGGTGATGTTTTTCCCTCGAACAGGGCCATAGTCTGAGGTTTGTACCTCGGCAGAAAAGGGACCTCCTCCCAGATAGCTGGGTAGGACTGGTTGATTCCCAGTTTCTTGAGCTGATCTTTGTGCTTCAAGGCGTCGAACTAGACTTTCAACTCCCGTACTGCCTGTATCGGATTTTCAGTCGAAAGCGGGGCTACGGAGTAGTGCGGAGTTGGTTGTATCGTAACTCCAGCGGGAGGTAAGGCATCTTCTGAGTGAGGAAGCGGAGAAACTGCTGACTCTTGATCTAGCGCAGGCTCTTAGCTTGGGTTGGATGGTGGTAAGTCCACCCCCACACGTATCTGAGTTGGCGGGACTGATGCTTGAGCCATGGCAGTTGCGTGCTGAATTAGCATCATCTGGTGCATGTTCTCCATCATAGATTGCATTTTTTTTAGAGATGTCTCCAGTATAGTGATGCGTTGTTCCGCGTTCCCTGACGGCGAAGCTTCCTCGTATTTATCTTCAACGGCGTAAACTTTCATCTCCCTGGGTGTCATTGAAGGATTAGTATAGGTCACTGTAGAAGTCGACTCTATACTTTTTGCCTCTGATTCGGGGGCTTGGCGACCCCCAGCGTCAGAATCAGAAGAGGACGAAGCTGGTTGTCATGACCTTGCGCGAGTATTTTGGAACACCCCGGCTTCAGCGTTCCTGAGGAGCTCACTGAACCTCCTTCGGCTCGGGGGCCTGGAGGGATGACGTCTTGAGCTCGACCCTCCTCTACGTATGTGTGAAGCCATGTTCACAGATGCATGCGCGGGTTCCTCTTTCTGGAAAGACTGAGAGTAGCTCAAGCGGTCAAAAACCGACCGTTTTGCTTTAGAACAGCAGCAGTCAATCACAATTTTATGACTATTACAATATTGCTCGCTAGGGGGCGTAATAGATATGTTGGAAGGTCCTCTTTCCTTACGCTTCTAGATCAGATATGCGCGCAAGTTAGGAGGAGTAGAGGAAGAAGACGACGGATTGTTCCTTCTGTTCCCATCAGTGGGCATGCAGAGATTGGCCACCATGGTTTTCCCCGAGCTACCTGTGTACAACAGATTGGCCATCTGGGTGGCGGATAATCCCCGGGGAGGGTGCCTTCCCGTAGCCTGAGCATGCTTTACGTCGTGGGACTTCGTCTGGCATAATTTGGAGATTTGCTCAGACTGGCGTAAAGCTGAAGAGGTTCTAAGTCGGCCGTCGGCCTCCCGCGTAATCAGGAGGGTAGGTAGATTGCTTCTTTGCTGGCGTAACGGCCGAGAAGTTGAGTACCCCGCCGCTTGTTCCCCCCTGCAGAAATTACGGCGCTCATCTGGTTCCCCGTAGAGGTCAGATGTTGTCTTGCGCATGGAGCGTGATTTGTACTTCTGACTTGGCGCTGAGGCATCATCAGAAGTTTGGTCTGTCCCGCGCATAGCGAGAGACTAGTTTCTGCGCGTAGAGCGCAGTAGATACTTCTGGGTTAGCGCCGAGGCTTTGCCCGAAGTTTTGTCTGTATCGCGCGTAGCGGTAGACTGATTCCTACGCGTAGAGCGCAGTGGATACTTCTGGGTCAGCGCTGAGGCTTTGCACGAAGTTTTATTTGTACCGCTCGTAGCGGAAGACTGAATTTTATGTACAGGGCATGGAGGGAGCAATGCTAACACCTTATTGGTCGGAGAGATCGGAGAGATCGGAGAGTCCACCGGAATGGTAGAGGATGTCTTGGGCATCCAGACCTTGCGCAGCTTCCTGTTGTCTTGGACGGAGAGAGAGTGAGAGCTACCCCCGGTTCGAAGCATGTCTTCGTAGGTAGACTGGTCGAATTGGACGACCAGTGTCTTCTTCACGGATCCCATGGATACCGTATCGTGTTGAGCAATTACTTCCTCATCAGAAGAGAAGGACGTCCCCAGCAGAGTCACCATCTTGTTTGTGGTATTAAACGAAAGAATGAAAGTTTATTTCAATGACGGGGTTTATACGAAACCCGCGCCCTATGGTTTACAAATAAACTTGTACAATTTAATCTTATACGAGGATGTGGGAGTATAATTTATTTAATTTGGGTATAAATTGCTATAGGTGTCTGATCTGCAGTCGATCACTTTAGCCCTTAGACCACACAATGTTGAAGAAGTGCCGTGGAAGATAGGTAGCAGCTTCGAAGGTTGCAAAGGAGGGTGGATGCACGATGCCAAAGTCATCGATCCCTACTCTTTGCCTGAGCTCCGGACTCTCTCTCTCTCTCTCTCGACCTCCGGTTCGATCTTTCTGGGAAGTTCGACCTTGTTCGATCCTTCTTTCAAAGTTTCGACCTTGTTCGATCTTCAAGTTTGAAGTTTTTCGACCTTGTTCCCCATTGATAGGGGTCTCTATTTATAGAGTTTTGGTGACAGTGACCACTCTGTCGGTATAAAAACCGAGGAGTGAAAAGTACAGTACCCTTTTACACAATGGTTAAAATAACCAATGCCTGCATATAGATGACCTTTTGAGTGAGCATGTGACGCGTGTCCAACTAAGGGGACAAAATACGTATATCTGCTGCGAAGATCACGACGTAGAAGCCACATAGGTAGGTATCCCTTGTGTAGAAGAGGTTGGCGTAGAAGCCAAATGACTGTCACCCTGGCGTAGAAGCCGGATAGGCATAGAAGCCGGATAGGCATAAAAGCCGAATAGGCGTAGAAGCCGAACAGGCGTAGAAGCCGAATGGGCGTAGAAGCCGAATGGTCGTAGAGACTGAGTGGGCGTTTGAAGCCGAATGAGCACAGATCTTGAATGGGCGTAGAAGCCGCTGCGTACCGTGCCAGAGTGCTGATGTGGACGTCTTTAGCCAGAATTATGGCTTTTAAAGATATAATCAAATCTCTTGCAGAGATTTGCCACCATCTTGTGCATTAAATACGGAGGCATATTTTGAAGGTCTGCAGCCCTTCTGTGCAACTGTCGTAGAGACGTGCCTCCAGGGAAACTGTCACCGCTCTGTGCAATTTAGACGTAGAGACGTGCCTCGAGCCCCGTACGAAGTGCAGCTTTTAATGTGGCAGACGGTTTGTCTACTGCGGAGCGTAAAACAGCTCATATTTGCCTGTGTAAAATAAGGCAGCGTATCCCCTTGTACGTGAAAGAGCAGTTTATGCTGAGGGGACGTCAGTAAACGATGGTTCGGCGATATCTTAACCAAATCCTCTGCATTAAATGCAGAGATCCGCCATCATACTGTGGTGCGCATCCCGAGGGGTCTGTCCTCATTTCCAGCCGTCGTCTGGGTAGCCGTACAGCACTTTTTGTCAGGAGTCAGAGGTCAGGTTCACTGCGTGACTTGACTGGTTCATTTCGGGGAAGACGAAGCGTTCCTCGTGCGCCTTAACGCTGCTTTGAGAGCGGATGAGTTTTACGCCATGGAGGCGATGAAGAACCCTGTTTATGCTGGAGCGGCCTGGACGTACTGCACTTACGCGGATGGTCCTTTGAGCTTGTACTTCACGTTGTATTTAGCGGAGAAAGCTCTGCTTGTACGCTTGATGGCTCTGAAGGCCTCTGTTTATGCTGATCTGCATCAGTATGCTGCTTAGCTCCTCCCAGCGTATTTTTCATGCTTCTACAGAAGTGCGCAAACCAGAATACCATCCTCTCCTCCGGAGCTTCAGAGTAGTTGATCCAAGGGCCACCATAGTTGTTCCTCAGAAAGAGGCCCAGGCATCTCTGAACCGACGATGGACGATATCTATACAAAGATAATTATTTTGATAAAAAAGTCAATATATGATGAATAAAGAAATACATGATATATATGATGCTAAGACATTTAATTGACTTACTTTGTACCGTCGGTCCAAATCTCTGTCCTCGTCTCCTCCGGACGTGCACATGGAGGATCTAGCTGATGCTAGGACAACGTCGGCATGACCTCCTCCACATGCTCATCTGTCTCCATGGTTCCGTCAGTAGGAGGAACGCTGGACGAGGGAGTACTATCAGGCCTGGAACTACTCGTCCCAGGAGTTATGCCACGTAACATCGCCGCAGTCGGAGATGTGACTGATCGATATACTGGAGTACTGGACAACGAGGATCTGGAACCAACAGTAGGCAGTACCGGAGGAGCACTCTGTCTACCTCGGGACTTGCTGAACCTTCTGCGTCATCCTGTCATACCTGAATACAACATATGATGAATAAAGAAATACATAAATATATATAGTACTTTCTACAGTTAAAATATTATGCATATCTCACAACATTCATAGAATTGTACAGAAAATAACTAGTTGTGTCACAAGTCTAAATGGATAATACATTCTACAGTGCAAAATATAATACATATATTCGTCAAAATAGTACATTATATAGTCAAAATATAGTACATTCTATAGACAAATTTTTTTATTTTCAATCATCTTCAGAAAATTCATCTTGTTCGCCTTCCTCGTCCTCCTCTTCCTCTTCCTCCTTCTCGTCTTCACTTTCATCTACTTCGTCTTCATCTTCGTCTTCCTCTTCGGATAATTTTATACCTTCTATATTATTACTCGTGTAATGAGTAACTTCCGTTGAGTCCACATCTACAATATTTGTTACAAGAGGTAGCTCGTCCTCCTGATAAGCTATTTCGTCAATGTCAAAGGTATTTCTAGCTTTAGTCTTATATACTGCCCACCAATCAGACCTCGCTGTCCCCCATCTAGGATAAGTTGTAAAGTACACGAGCTGAGCCTGACTTGATAGGACAAATGGTTTGTAGCCTTGATATCCACGCTTGTAGTTTATATCCACACGGCCATGCTTGTCAATTTTCTAACCTTGATCTTGAATCAGATCGAACCATTCACACTTGAATAGTATGATATTAGCAGGTTATGTGCCATAATTATATGTTAACTCAACAATCTCTCGTAAGATGCCAAAGAAATTATTGCATGGATCGACGTCTTTGTAGTTCAAAGATTTGATACAAACAAAAATGTTTTTCGTGGAATCAAGATCCAGAAAGCTGTCTCTGATAGGAGCATTGGTTGACTTGAACCTAAACCCATTCACACAGAAACTTGGCGATATTTTAACGACAGTAATTGGTCCCTTGGCTAGAGTTCTAATAGATTCAGTCTCGGGTGTTATTAGACGATCGTCCTAAATACCAAAGTAGCGATAGTAAGTTATTTGTTTTACAAGTGCAGAAATAAAAAATAATTACCAAGCACCTTACATATGCGCTCAACCAAGAAGGAAAATGGCATCTCATTTCTTGTTCTACTTCTTCGTCTGTTATGTAGGGTCTAATCAACCTCATCTCATCATTATATGTGCTGAAAACTAATAAAGCAACTGCTGATTAGTAGTATAATAGTAGCTTATACTATTACATTGAGATGATGTAAACGTGGACATATTAATTACTTACCCCTCTAGATTCTCCACTTCATCCTCGTCGCAATTGAGTAATATATACAACTGAGCAGCCCTTAGCTCATCGTCATTCAAATATCTTTTCTTCATTTTCTTCGAAGGCTTTCTGGACGCATTAAATACTTTGAGTATTTCATTATTAGATTCCTGATATCCGTCGTCATTTCTCGGATCTTTCATTCTATTAGTAGCAACATGAGGTTTGAAATATGTCGAGCAAAAGTTTGTAATCTCCTCGAGAACATAAGCTTCACAAATAGAGCCCTCAACCCGTGCCTTAATTTTTACCTTTCTCTTTAGGTGATTCAGATGCCGCTCGAAGGGGTACATCCATCGATAACCGACAGGACCACCAACACGTGCCTCATAGGAAAGATGAATTGGCAAATACTCTATAGAGTCAAAGAATCCATGAGAAAACACCTTCTCCAGCTTACATAGTGTTATTGCAATATCCTTCTCTAGCTTTTCTAGACGATCGACGAGCAAATTAGTAGAAAAAAGATCTCTGAAGAATATGCTGAGCTCTGTCAATGGATCCCAAATGACCTGCGGTAAGAATTCTGGAAATGCAATCAGAATTAACCTCTCCATGAATACGTGACAATCGTGGCTCTTTATACCCGCCAGTTTGTTCTCCTTGAGGTCGACGCATCTTCTCAAGTTCGATACGTACCCGTCTGGAAACTTTAGACCCAGAATCCACCTACAAAGTCTCCCTTTATCCTCTTTCTCCAGTGAGAAAACTGACTTAGGTTGTTTTAAATTTCCATTCCCCTCCTCTATCAAATGCAACGTAGGACGTCCACATATTTCTTCTAAGTCCAACATGGCCTACGGATTATCTTTCGTCTTCCCCTTTACCTCTATTAAAGTATTAATTATGTTATCAAACATATTCTTCTCGATATGCATGACATCAAGGTTATGTCTGATCATCTTGGTGCTCCAATATGGTAGATCCCAGAATATACTCCTCTTCGTCCAGTTATGGGTGCGACCAAATCCATCACACTTGTACCCCTTAGCAGGCTCTTTGATAGCACTTGGTAAATCTTTTACCTCTTCCCATATCGTGTATCCGGGCCACCTTGGCGGTGGATTGGCCTTCTCTATAATGCACGCGCGAAAAGAATTCCTGTTCCTCCGGTACGGATGATCCTTCGGCAAAAATTGTTGATGACAATCGAAGAAGCACGGTTTGCCTCCGTGTTTCAAATGGAAAGCCGTAGTACGGTCCATGCAATACGGACATGAGAGACGACCATGAGTGCTCCATCCCGATAACATTCTATAGGCCGAAAAGTCGTTGATGGTCCACATAAGTGCTGCCCTTATCTGAAAATTCTACTTTCTAGAAACATCGTACGTGTTGGCACCTACTTCCCACAGCTGATTCAACTCATCTATCAACGGCTGTAAATACACATCGGTGTTCCTCTTCGGATTGTTTGGACCCGAGATAATAACTGTTAGGAACATATACGGAGTCTTCATGCACATCCAAGGCGGTTAATTATACGGAGTGACGATCACAGGCCAACATGAATACTGGGAGCTCGAAAGTCCGAATGGGGTAAAACCGTCAAAGGAGAGCCCTAATCTGACATTACGCGGATCCGAAGCAAAATCTGGATACTCTCGATCAAAGTGCTTCCATGCTTCTCCATCAGATGGATGATCCAATACTCCTTCGATCTGTTTCCGCCTGTGCCAACTCATATTTTCTGCAGTCTCCTTAACCATAAACAACCTCTGTAACCGCGATGTCAAAGGCAAGTAGTGCATCGAATCAGTAGGCTTCCTTGCACCTACAGACTTTTCTCTTCCAGTGGCCTTGTAGCGATCAACACCACAGAATCTGCACGCATCTTCATCCTTGTCGTCTTTGTAGTACAACATGCACCCGTTGCGACATACATTAATTTTCTCTTATCCCATCCAGAGTGATCTCACCATCCTCTTAGATCGATAGAAGTCTTTAGTCAACTTTGCACCCTCGGGCAAGATCTTTATAATCAAATTGATCAGTCGATTATAGCATTCTTGCGACATGTTAAAATCAGACTTGATGCTCAATAATCTTATAACCACCTCCAACGGTGAATGATCCTCACAACCATGATATAATAGATTCCTTGCATTCTCCAGCAACTCCGTAAACTTTGTAGCATCGGCATTCGGTGCCTCCTCAGTTGTATCATAATTGTCCGGATTGAAACTAGGCCCCGCCGCATCAAAAACAATGTTCACCCACCCGTCGTCGTAAGCAGCGTGGTCGTGGACATCCATATACTGCTCCACATAAGGCTCCGACTCTGATGCTAGAGACATAAGTTCTCCGTACGTAATTCACTGATAGTAATTCGGCATGAAGCCCTTCGAGTACAAATGATATATGACTTCCACTTCTGGATGATATTTTAAGTTGCGATATCTCACACACGGACACTTAATTTTGGTACCGTCCATGCACTGAGGGAATGCCTTGACGAACTGCAGGAACTGCTGTACACCCTCAATGAATTCATCCCGCACACCGTACATATCATCAGGATGACGATTGTACATCCACGAACGATGACACAGATAGTAATTCATATCCATTTTTAGATACTTCTACAAAAATAAAAGTATGTGTCTAATAAATCATTACATATAGTATGATTCTCTGGAGGAAGGTAAGAACTGCTCTAACTTGATACACGATTGAGGCCCTGTAGACTGAACATAATTTATGTGCAATAGTATACACAGGTTATGCAACCTGATTTGGGGTAAACAATGAGCATAGGTTTAGGTAGTGCTTATGACCAGTCTTGAGGTATTACGAATAATGAGTGAGCGTTGAGGTTATTTAGGGGCAAGATTGAGGTGTTGAACGAGGGGTGGTAATTTAGGGTAAATGATACTTGATTGTATCAGTGGGTTGAGTAAGGTGAAGATTTGGTTTCTAAATATTGGAGGGTAAGTGCGTGTAGGTAATGTCATGAGCAAGGTGTTAAGTGAAGTATGGACAGTGTATATGTTGGGGGCTTGAGTTCCTGCACCTGCAGATAGTAAGTATGGGTAATGGGTAAGGGGTACAGGCCTTGAGTATAAGGTATCAAGGTCTCGTACCAAGTTGTTTATGTAGCGTCCTCTAGAGGAGTGACTGATACCTGATAGTATCAGTAGGTGGCAGGCCTATGTGTTAGAAATTGTCTAAGGGTGACTATTAGATACTAGGATATATAGATACACTAAGGTATTAGGGGAAATTGACATAAGTTAAGGTATTATGTGATAGTAGCTAGATATTAATACCAAGTTAAGAGGTAAAGTTAGGTTAATGAGTAGTACCAAGGTATTGAATTTAGATAAGGTATATGAGTTATATTAAGATACATGTTAAGGTTGGGATACGGGTTAAAACACTAGGATAGGGGACTAGGTATTTGTTCTAGACTAATGTATTAGTAGGTAAATACTATAAATATATGTATTAGCAAGGTATTGACCTAGAAACCTAGGTATAACTTAGTTTTGACTAGTGTGGACTAGTTTGAAGAGTTATTCCCGTGTTTGTGTCCATGTCCGTATATTCGTGTCAGTATTAGGGTTAGTGTCCGCATGTGTTAGTGTGTCTGCATGCGTGTGTGTGTGTGTTTGAGTTAGGGTTAGGGTTAGTGTGTGTCATTTCATGTCGTGTTGTGTCGTGTCATGTTAGAGAGAGAGAGAGACAGAGAAAGGAGACAGAGATAGGAGCTCACCGAGGAGGGGAGCCGGAGGAAGGATGCCGGAGGGAGGAGGGGAGCCGGAGGAAGGAGGAGCTGACGACGGATGGGAGAGGATGCGGCCGGAGGGGGGTCGCAGGGAGGGAGGAAGCTAGTCGCCGGAGGGAGGAGGGGAGCCGGAGGAAGGAGGAGCCGGAGGGAGGAGGATTTTAAATTTGGGAGTGTTTGAAATAAATGAAAGAAATAAAACAAAGTTTATATGAAACCCTCTCTTTGGTTTACAAACAAGAAGTACAATTATTCCTATACGAGGATGTCAAGTACAAATTTTAATCTGGGTAAATATTGCTATAGGAGTCTGATTTGCAGTCGATCACTTTGTTCCTTGGACCACACGATGATGAAGAAGCACTGTAGAAGACGGAGAAGTTTCAAAGATTGCTAAAGGGGAGTGGATGCTCGATGCCAAAATCGTCGATCGCTACTCTCTGTTTGTGCTATACTCTCTCTGTTCTTTGATTTTTTGACTTCTATTCTCCGAGTTTTCAACCTTTTTTCCGACCCTTCCTCCTTTCGACCTGGACCTCTATCAATAGAGGTCTCTATTTATAGGGTTTTAGTGACAGTAACCGTCCAGTCGGCGTAGAAGCCGGATAGTGGAGAGTATGGCACTTTTTATGTGGTGGTTACAATAACTGCCACCCACGTATAAATGATCCTCTGAATCTGCGTGTGACGCGTGTCCCATTATGAGATAATACGTATAACTGCTGCAAAGATCACGGCATGCAAGCCACGTAGGTAGCTGTCTCTCGCATAGAAAAGGTTGGCGTAGAAGCCAATAACTGTCACCATGGCGTAGAAGCCAAATGGTTGTCAAGTTGGCGTAGGAGCTAAGTAGTTGTCAAACTGGCGTAGAGGCCAGGTAGGCGTAGAAGTCTGATGCTGCATGGATAGGTAGCTAGTGTAGAAGATAGCTGATCCTCCTTCCTTGACTGAGGTCTTGAGCTAATTCTGGACCAAATAGCCTTATTACGCACCAATGCAAATGTAGCCTGATTTGGCGTATTCCGAGGAGATAGCATACGGCGTACTCCTTATAGCTGAAAATAGCCAGGTTGGCGTATTGCAAGGAGATAGCATACAGCGTGCTCCTATAGCTGAAAATAGCTTGATGGCGTAATATGCAGAGGTGATGATGTGGACGTATTAGCCGTAATTATGGCTCACCAGTCTTTGAAAATAGGACCAAATCTTATGCATTAAAAGCAGAGATCTGCCCCCATCATGCGCATTAACTGCAGAGACGTGCCTCGATCTCTGTATGAAGAGCAGCTTTTGACGTGGCGGTTCGTTTGTCTCTTGTTGAGGGTGAAGGCTCGTATTTGCTTGTATAAAACTTAGGCGGCGTATTCCTTTGAACACGTAAACGCGATTTGTATCAAGGAAATGTCACTAAACGATGGTTTGGGTCTCTGTGCCACACCATCATTACAGCCGTCGTCTGGATAGTCTTGTAATACTCTTTGTCAGGAGTCAGGTTCACTGCATGATCTGACAGGTTCATTCGAGGAATACGAAGAGTTCTCCGTACGACTTCCCACTGCATTAAAAGCGAGTAGGTTTTACGCTGAAGTGGCGATGTAACAACCTTTTTACGCCAGAGCAGCCTGGAAATACTGCATTATGCGGGCTGTTCTGGAGCTATATTTTATGCTGTACTTGAGATAAAGCTCTGTTTGTAAGCCGATGGCTCAAAAGTCACGTCTTACGCTACACAGCACTGAAATACCACGTATAACTCTGCAGCGTATTTTTCATGCTTTTACAAGACCCCCTTCAAAGTTTTTAAATTCATCGTAATTTAAAACAATTTGAATGAAGCATGAAACAGTCAAGTCTGACTCGTTCCTCGAGGCCAATTTCTTGGCCGATTCTTGGGGATTTGTTGGGATTCGGTGTGTTCTCTTTTGCCTATATAAAGGCTGAGGAGTTAACCTGTTCTTTCCATATTTCCTTCACCACATAGAGATGATTGTCGGAGTTCGTCGGGTCGACTTGAGGAAGAAGAAGACCATGTTCTTCCAGCATGTAAGGAGCCGAAAAAGAAGGCGTCTTCGAGCAAATGTTCTCTGCAACGATGGATCATGGAAGGATATCATATCTTCCTTTGCTCGGGATAATCAGTAACGTCATATGGCGATTCGTCCATGAGAGAGGAAGGGTCACATTCGACCATACAGCTTGCAAGCTGTATTTTCTCTCGTCGTTGGTGGACGAGGGCAGAAAAACTAGCCCTATCTTCCAGTATTGAGTTGGGTCTAAAACCTCAACTCAACCTGTCATGGCATATGGAGGATGGGCTCTTGAATAATTTAGACAAGCCCAGTTGTGTATCCTTCTGCTATTAATCATTTTCTTGTTTAATCGGCCGTGAAAACCGACTAACTGCTGAAGAAGACGGAAAAAGATCTCCACCAATATAAGAACTTGGCAGAACAGATTCTGGACGTGATCTTTAAATGAGGATGAGAAACCCTTTGTAGACGGGATTTCCCTCATATGTAATCATGAAGATGAAAAACCCATTGTAGACTGGATTTTCCTCATATGTAATCATGATTTAATAAAGTTGTCTTCTTTTACGCATCTGATGATTTGCCATATTTTTTTGCTGTGATAAAGTCTGAATATGTGTAGCTTCGACACGTCTTAATAACTTTACGCCGACTCTGATAAAAAGAGTATTTGGTCCCATCCTGTCTTTTATGCATAACTGAAAGATGCGAAGAAAGCTGCTTAGCATTTAAGTCGAATATTCGAACTATCCTGCTGTTTTGAACGAGGAGTTGCGTAGAATTCTGAACTGTCACTTCTGATAAGAAGAATTCTTGTTCAGACCATCATCATCAAGAATGATTTCTCAAAAATCCCTTGAAATAGGGCGAGAAATGGCTGTCAAAACTGACCATGCTTGAACTGTAGTGAAAATATTTAGACTGGATTTTGGATGAGCTTCCAATCGACCCAAGAAGAAGAGTCATTTTCAATGCTGAACTCTGTTATGCTTTGGATACTTGGGATATTTTGAGACCAAGAAGGAGTATCTTCCGAGAAAAACCCTTGTAATTGGTCGCCTTGAGAATTGTTCAGATATACGCTACTCTGGCCTGCGTATTTTTTTTAAGCTATGCGAAAAGTCATAGATCCATAGTATGGATGAGCATAAAATTATAAGTTTGTAGCCTCTCAAGCGTAAAAGCTGCTGAGCATAAGAGCATCCGGGCGTAAAACTGTAGATTTATAGCCTCTGAAAATAAAATCTTCCGAGCGTGAAGTCGTAGATTTTTTGCCTCTGAGTGTAAAAAACTTCTGAGCGTGAAATCATAGATTTGTAGCCTCTGAGCGTGAAGTCGTAGGTTTGTAGCCTCTCGAGCGTAAAAGCTACCGAGCGTAAAAGCATCCGGGCGTAAAATCGTAGACTTATAGCCTCTGAGCGTAAAATCTTAGATTTGTAGCTTCCCGAGCGTAAAAGCTCCTTGGCGTAAAATCATGAATCTGCTCTGCACGAAAAACTTTTTGAATTCGCTGATTGTCCGTCTTCCCTAAATGATAGGCTGACGTGTTCCCGAATCATAACCGAATATTAAATATCGGATTTGGTTAGGGATTCAAGGAGTCCATTTGAACTCTATAAATACCCCAAGTCCTTAAGAGAGAAAACTCTTCACCTGTCTATTGTAAAAGAAAATCTTCGTCTCTTTGAGTAGTCTCCTTCATTTCTTCTCTGAGCATTCTGAGTTTTTAGCAATGGCGCCAAAACCAACCTCCACCTCTAAGGGAAAGAAAGCTGCCTCCTCTTCTCGCTCCTCTGCCCAAGCAAGAACGACTCCCATCGGGCAGAGCGAACTTCGCTCTGAACGAAGTGTCCTACCGACGAGCGGTGCACCGGGCGTTATAGGTAAAGCTTTTGGGACGATAAAAAATAAAGAAAATCCTTCGCACACGTTGTACGTGGATGCGCTAGGTCATCTTCTATGCTGAACGCCTCTTCGAGGAAGATGATGCACAGAGATGTTTCATCTTTTACGGTCATATTTCTAATGTGTCAGCGTAAAAACTCCATATTTTCACAGTCTGGCGTAAAAGCTCCGACTGTCAAAATTTGGCGTATACTACAAATTTGGGTGTTACGCTCTGGATGAAAATTTCGGCATAATAACTCAAAATTTGGCAGTCTGTCGTAAAAACACAGACTATCAGATTTTTGTGTATACTGCCAATCTTGGATTTTACGCCTTGGAATGAGATTCTAGCATAAAAACTCAAGTTTTTACAGTCTTGGCGTAAAAGCACAGACTGTTTGATCTTTGGCATAAACTACAAGACTGTGAGGTCTAGTATAGAAACTGACATGTTTTTCTTGCACTTTGTAGTTAACTTGCAGATACCTCCATTGGCTGAGGTGATGGGTTATGCTGCTGGGATGCTGAACTCCAATTACCTGGAAGATCTGTCCCATGTGACATTTTCTATTTCCGGACCCCAGTATCCTGAAGGAAGGGGAAATCTGATATCGTCCCAAGGGGAACAGATGCTGTTGAGCATGATCAACGGGGAGCCCCTGACGTATATAAATGGGGCCAAGTATATAAAACCAGCTTTCCTTTTCGGGGATATGATTGACAAACAATCCTAGACGAAGCCCAAGAAGGAAGACTGGGTTTTCACTGCTGGGGGCATGGTCATGTACCTGCCCAAGATGTCGAGAGATTATCCCATCTCGGCATTCTTCCATGCCACGCATTCGAGGAAGATGTCGTAGACTCTGACCCCTAATCTTCACGGTCAGCCGGGGAAGATTTTTTACCAGAAAGGGTCCGACCAAGGGTTATCTGTTAGTCACCCTTCTGGCTCTGTAATACCCTTCAGGGGATTATTTCCGGGTATTGTCCCGAGTGAAGACACTTCATTGCTCCAACCAGTCCAGTTGCCAACTTTCTGCAATGACTTTATGCGAGAAAAAGGAGTAAACCCCAAGGTTAATCCTCGGACCAATGGGTGGCTTACCCCTACAAATCTTCGATGGGCTCCTTTGGTTGCCTGGGCTCTGAAGCATTTTCAGACTGAGATGGAGAGCATTGGTCTGTTCGCGGCTGTGAGTGCTACCAGTGTTGGGCTGCCTCCCAATCCCAACCTGTTTTTGGCTCTGATGGAGCGATATATCTCGCTCACCGGGACTTTTGCCACTCCGCTAGGGGAGTTAGGATTGGCCCTTCACGAGATGGCAGAGATTTCAAGACTGCCAATAGGGGATACTCCTTATGAGGAGTATGTTCCCACAAACCGGGAGCTAGGGGATACAGACCCTAGGGTGGTGGCAGTGTACTAGGAGCTGATGTGCCACTACCTTGCTTGCACCACTTTCTAAAATGAACCCTCTGATTTGGCTCATACCAACAAGTGGGTGTCCTATCTCTTCTTTCATGAGGCCAGGGCTGCTAAGCCAGACAAAGTCGTGGATAGCAGGGATAAGCCTCTGAGCCTTCTGAGCGTGCTTAATGCTCAGGCAGTCGATGATCTTATTGAAGACGCTGGGGCTTCAGATCAGGTTCTCGATGAGGAGATAGGGAGTTATCCTGCAGGCACTAAAGCCTACAGTTATATGAGACATTGCGGCAGGCCTCTGTCAAGGGAAGCTCAACTGGCTGGCTTTCTCTCTGTATGGCTACGCCGACTGGTAGTACCTGGCATTGCATCTTTGGATCGCATTCACCACAACACCTTATGGCCTGTAGTACGTCTGGTGTTCGGGGCAAGACTGGGTCTTCTCCCTGCCATGGTATGCCGCATACAAGCTGGCCTGAGGGCCATTACTGATGGGCTACTTGCCGATGAAACACGCCGTGATAGCTTTTCCAGGGTAGAATTACCGTTCCTGTATTTGATGGGATGGTTAATTCTCCATAACCCCAGGGTGATATATCCCGGCTCTGGCAGTAGTTCGGGGAATAATTTCTTGTTGAACTACAAGAACTCCACTTGGAACATGACCACAGTTTTAGACTGTCGACGAGCGTTAAATTTTGCTCACAGTTGGAATCTCTTCTTCACCGTCCCCACTGTACATATCAATCAACAGGGGACGAGACTTCAGGATTTAGGTGAAGGGAAGACCGTTCTTTCTCTTGAAGATTTTTATTGGTTGGTCTGCATTAGACCTTCCCATTTTTTGTACAGAAGTGAAGACCATTGCTTCTTGGAGCCCTACCTGCCTAGTCGGTTCACCAGACAGTTTGGCTATGACCAGTTGCACGTAGGAAATGCCATCACTAGCTTCAAGTCCAGAGGTGGACTTATTGACGGAGCGAGAGGATGGCAGTACTTCATAATGGGTTGTATTGGAGCGGCCTTTACTATACCTGCGACTTCTCTCTTCATGGAGTTGCACATCCTCCATTCTTACGCCCAGTTTTATGTGGCCATTAATACCTTCCATCGCGATTTTGATATGCGTGGAAGTTTTAGGATGCCCACTCATAAGTCTTCTGGAAGAGAGGATCTCCCATCAATCTCCTCTGACGAAGGTGAAGACGCTGTCGGTACAGATGAGTTTTTGATGACAGTACCGAGAGGTATAATATCTCCGCCTGCAGAGCCTCTTATTATCTCTGGAAAGCGAAGGGCTCCTATACTGAAGGAGGCTTCCCCTCGCAAGAAGAAGAAGACTGTTAGTGGTCCTGTCGGGACTTCCCGCCCTGAGGTTCCTAGGAGTGAACCTGCTGTTTCCCCTGTTGGGGATAAAGTTTTGACTAGAGGTCCTTCGTCTATTAGAGAGGGAACCTCTACAGTTCCGGCTGACAGCCGGAGATTCTTTGCTCGAAGCTGCTGTCGCTGCTACCGCTTCAGTTAGTGGTACGAGATCGCCTTCGAGGCTAAGCGAAATAAGAATATTTTTATCCAGACCAGTAATGGGAGTAACCCCTGCTGCGTCTGTAAGTACATCCAGCGAGATTCCACCCGATGAGCCTCGAGTGGATCTTGGTAAAAACCTGGAGGAGTACCTACCAGTGTCAGTTGGCACACCCCCTTCTCCAGGTATGACATCTCGCTTAACATCATTAAGAAATGATTTAGCTTACTGGCTGCCGACGCAACATATATACCATCGGCCATGGGTAAATGTCATCTTTATGCCTCTTTTAGAAAAATTAACATCATGCTGATATTAACTTTCTCTTGTCTTCTTTTCAGTACATAGCATGCCCTTATGGGGTGATGAATGTACTGATGAAAGAGACAATAATTTGGGTCATCAACTTTGCAGTCCTCTCAGGATATCTGAGGTTGGGTAGCCAAAGTTTGTGTTCCTTCATCAACATATTGAAGATTTCAATGATGTCATCCTCATTGAAGGAGAAAGTCCCTTTTGGCCTTCGGGCTCCCGATGCCTGAGTTTTACGGTCTTTCGGAAAGATCGTCATCGTTGTATCATTTTCGGGCTCAGAGGGAATTCTACCCCCAGCTTTGGATGCTGCCCTATTTTGTCGAGGTAGGCTACCCCCAGACATGTCGCGGCATTTGTCCACAAAAGTTGATTTAGAAGGTCCTGCCTCTCGAGGTTTTGAGTTTGCAGGAGATGCAGTATACCCCAACCCAAAACGAGCTTGTTGACAGTAAGAATTACCACACAACGGTGTTCGTCTGCCTTTTCCATAGTTGAGGCCTTGTTTCAACTTCAGATCATAACCCATGCTTTGTATAATCTTTAAAGACTGTGGGCTATACCTGTGGATTTGTATTTTGCCACCCTCAGACTCGCAAAATTCTTCTTGTACAATCGGTCTGCTTCGCATACGACCGAAGACTATTGGATGCTAGTCGTCGATAGTTGGAGAACAATAAAGATAGAATCTTCATGTAGCCCATATGTCATGACGACATTAGATGTTGAACATCTTCCCATATGATCTCCCCATGCTTGCTAGTCAGGGGAACAGAATCCTGGTTATGACTCCTGTCTTTGCATTTCTGGATCAGATATTCACGCAAGTCAGGAGGATTAACAAAAGAAGAAGAAGAAGGCTTGTTCCTCCTATTCACATCAGTCGGCATAAGGATGTTGCGAACCATAACTTTTCCCCTACCACCCGTGTACAACAGGTTAGCCATATGAGTAGCAGATGATCCCCGAGGAGTGTGCCTTTCCGCAAACTGAGCCTTCTTTACGCTGAGGGGCTTCACCTGGCATATTTTGGAGTTCTGCCTATGTTGGCGTAAAACTGAGAAAGTTCTCAATCGGACATCAGCTTCTCGCGTAATATGGAGAGTGGGCAGATTCTTCTCTTGCTGGCGTAAAGGCCGAGAAGTTGAGAATTCTGTCACTTGTTTTCCCCTGTGTAGATTACAGGGATCATCTGCTTTTCCAAAGAGGGCGGATGTATTTTTACGGGCGGAGCGCGTTTGGAATTTCTGATTTGGCATAGAGGCATTATCAGAAATTTTGTCTGCCACGTCACAGACGGGAGACAGAGTTTTATGCGCAGAGCACGAAGCAGACTTCTGGACTAGCACTGAGGCATCACCAGAAGCTTTGTCTGCCACGTCACGGACGGAAGACAGTATTTTAATTGCAGAGCGCGAAGCAGACTTCTGGATTAGTACTGAGGCATCACCAGAAGCTTTGTCTGCCACATCACAGACGGAAGACAGAGTTTTATGCGCAGAGCGCGAATGTTGCGAAGCTACAACCTTGTTAGTTGGAGAAACCGGAGAGTCGACAGGAATGGTAGGGGATATCCGGGGCATCCAGACCTTACGTACTTTCCTGTTGTCTTGGACAGAGAGAGAGTGAGAGCTACCCGCTGCTCGAAGCATATCTTCGTAGGCGGATTGGTCGAACTGGACGATCAGGGTCTTCTTCATTGATCCTACTAATACTACATCGTGTTGAGCAATTGCTTTCTTGTCAGATAAGAAAGATGTCCCCAGCAGAGTCACCATCTTGTGTTTGATAATAAACAAAAGAAATAAAACAAGGTTTATATGAAACCCTCTCTTTGGTTTACAAACAAGAAGTATAATTAATCCTATACGAGGATGTCAAGTACAAATTTTAATCTGGATAAATATTGCTATAGGAGTCTGATCTGCAGTCGATCACTTTGTCTCTTGGACCACACGATGATGAAGAAGCGCAGTAGAAGACGGAGAAGCTTCAAAGATTGCAAAAGGGGAGTGGATGCTCGATGCCAAAATCGTCGATCGCTACTCTCTGTCTGTGCTATACTCTCTCTGTTCTTCAATTTTTCGACTTCTATTCTCCGAGTTTTTGACCTTTTTCCCGACCCTTCCTCCTTTCGACCTGGACCTCTGTCAATAGAGGTCTCTATTTATAGGGATTTAGTGACAGTAACCGTCCAGTCAGTGTAGAAGCCGGATAGTGGAGAGTATGGCACTTTTTATGCGGCGGTTACAATAACTGCCACCCACGAATAAATGATCCTCTGAATCTGCGTGTGACGCGTGTCCCATTATGAGATAATGCGTATAACTACTGTGAAGATCATGGCATGCAAGCTACGTAGGTAGCTGTCCCTCGCGTAGAAAAGGTTGGCATTGAAGCCAATAACTGTCACCATGGCGTATAAGCCAAATGGTTGTCAAATTGGCGTAGGAGCCAAGTAGTTGTCAAACTGGCATAGAGGCCAGGTAGGCGTAGAAACCTGATACTGCATGGATAGGTAGCTAGCGTAGAAGATAGCCGATCCTCCTTCCTTGACTGAGGTCTTGAGCTAATTCTGGACCAAATAGCCTTATTACGCACCAATGCAAATGTAGCCTGATTTGGCATATTCTGAGGAGATAGCATATGGCGTACTCCTTATAGCTAAAAATAGCCAGGTCGACGTATTTCAAGGAGGTAGCGTATAGCGTGCTCCTATAGCTGAAAATAGCCTGATGGCGTAATATGCAGAGGTGATGATGTGGACGTATTAGCCGTAATTATGGCTCTCCAGTCTTTGAAAATAGGACAAAATCTCGTACATTAAATGCAGAGATCTGCCCCCATCACGCGCATTAACTGCAGAGACGTGCCTCGAGCTCTGTACGAAGAGCAGCTTTTGACGTGGAGGTTCGTTTGTCTCTTGTTGAGCGTAAAGGCTCACATTTACCTGTATAAAACTTAGGCGGCGTATTCCCTTGAACGCGTAAACGTGATTTGTATCAAGAAAATGTCACTAAATGACGGTTTGGATCTCTGTGCCGCACCATTATTACAGCCGTCGTCTGGATAGTCGTGCAGTACTGTTTGTCAGGAGTCAAGTTCACTGCATGATCTGACAAGTTCATTCGAGAAATACGAAGAGTTCTCCGTACGACTTTCCACTGCATTAAAAATGAGTAGGTTTTACGTCGAAGTGGCGATGTAACAACCTTTTTACGCTGGAGCAGCCTGGAAATACTGCATTACGCGGGCTGTTCTGGAGCTATATTTTATGCTGTACTAGCGATAAAGCTCTGTTTGTACGCCGATGGCTCTGAAGTCACGTCTTATGCCATACAGCACTGAAATACCGCATATAACTCTGCAGCGTATTTTTCATGCTTCTACAGGGAGAGGGAGAGATCAAAGAAAATGGGGGGAATCAGCCCTAAATGAAAGTTATTTAGCGATGTTTTAGCGATGCAAATAAAGATGTCGCTAATTAGCGACGTCTATGACGTCGCTAATGACGTTGCTAAAAGTCTAGAAGAGATACGTCGCTAAATGTCTCTAAATAAAACATATTAGCGACGTTTAGCGACCTTAATTAAACTTATAGTGACTAATCTTTTAAAAACTGATTACAGTCGCTAAACGTCGATTTATGTCACCAATTAGCGACGTCTAGCGATATTTTTACTTGGAGTCACTAATATATTTAATTTTAGCGATATTTTACGTTGACATCGCTAAAAAATGTCGCTAATCCCGCTTATTCTGGTAGTGGTGCTGGTTGTCTGAATCCTCCATCTTTTGCCTACGATGCTCCTGGTATTGGATAAGCTGGTCGATGTGGCTGCTGGATTGACTCCGGTGCTGGTAAAGCTAGTCGGTGAACCATTGGTGTTCCTCCCCGATGCTCAGGGCAATCCCTGGCTGAATGTTGACTAGATCTGCAAGCTAAACATAATTCCAATTTGTATCTACACACTCTCTCAATATGGCCTACCTTGCCACAGTAGTGACAAGTAGGAAGAGATGGGGCTCATAATGCTGCTTTCTAGGGTGGATTCATCTGGGGTCGCTTTACAGGCTCTCCGTATGGTGCTCGAGCTGGTACTAATATGTACGGTCTCTTTTGGCTGGACTTCCTCCTGTGGTTGCGCTCCATGCATCGAGCTGCTACAAGGACGTCCGTATAAGAAGTAGGTGCAACTGAACAATCTGTCTCAGTAGTTCAAAGCGCAGTCCGTCAAAGAATTTCACCGTCTTCTCTTCTCCTGTCAGGATCAATGTAGGCTTGAACCGTTGAATCAAGCATAATGTAAGTCAAGAAATTTATTCGAGTCCGATATAGAGGTCAAGAACGTGTCAACATGTGGACGAGATCCTATAAATTTACTCCTATCCTAATCATAGGTTTGCTCGGTTCCTTAGTTGAAATTGAAGCAATATATTCGTAGACCTGCATAGGCCACCACAAAAACCATGTCACATCCTAGTCCCAAAATATCGAGGGAATAGCCACGTGACAATGGCCAACAACACAACTCCAATGGGCAAACCCAATTTAATGGACCCGTTAGAGTGCACTTAAGTTGTAATACATAAAAATGGTCTACGAATACCTGTCACAGTTTATATATCTAATTTTATCCATAATAAGTAACAAAATCACAAAGAGACAAGTCCAGTCACAATAATATAAAATGATCTGTCCAACCAAAGCAATATAAATATAGTTACGGAGAATAACCCGTTATTAAAAAGGAAATAAAAATAAATCCAAGTACAATATCCAAAGTCACTACAAGATCAAATATTGTCACTACCATATTCTAAAAATAGGCGTAATTTTCTCATTTTATTTATTAAAAGTATTGTGTGTATTTATTTTAAATAATTGCATAATATGTGTATATATATATTATATATATAGTGTTCTTTAATGCATGAGTTTGTAGACTAGACCTAGAATCCCACTAGAGGAACCCCTGACCGAAATATTATATATTATGGATTTTAATTAGCATTTTTGGGATTTATTTATTGAGGATTATAATTTATTACCGTGATTTTATTCAAGTGTTGCACCTTACCGTTGCTTCGATATTTAGAGCACTACATTAGCTTTCGCCTTCCAACAAATTTTACATCTTTGTCCTAGACGTGCCAGCTTCCATTATGATCCTTGTGTAACTCATAAATATGTCCTTTGTGCTTTATTTTAGTCGCACAACATTCGTCGCAAATGTTTATTTTTAATTCCAAATAAATTCGACTTTGCATCTTTGTGCGTTACAATCGAAATTGGAGACACAATCTTGACCATTTTATGCAAACTAAATTATGACAATATTCTATTCTGAGTCTTCTACGTCTATGACATATGTGTCCCACCTAATTTTAATCCACTGCACTTTCATTTAATTTAAGAACACCATTTATATTATTTTTAATTAAATTGGTGTAAGGACCCAACTTAACCCAAAACTAGACCCAATACCAAACCAAACTCCCACTTACACCCTCAAGCTTCATAATAAATACCACACACCCTTTTTAGCCACTATATCACACCAAACATGGTATTTTTCCTCATTTAATCCAAATTCTCACTTTCTGTGCAATTTTCCCAATTGTTGAGGACTTTTATGCAATAGTGCAATGAGGTGTCACCATCCTATAGGTCAAAGCCAATGAAGAAAACCTCCTTCCCTCTTTGACCGGTCCAACTCTCTCCCTCTCTCCCCTTTTTGTTTGTGCACTTTCCTTTATATTAAATTATGGCCCTTCATTCAAATTGGAGCATTATCCTCACCACACACACTTTTCTATATATAATCCCACATCTCACCCCTTTCCCAATGAGCCAACCCCATCCCAAGGAACACATGGCCGACCCTAATCCCTAGGCTACCATCACCATCTTCTCTTTCCTCATGCAAAAACCATCATCCTCCCCATTAATTTTCTACATCAAGCATCAAACCAAAACCCTAAAGCTAACCCTAAATTTATCCCCGCCCGACCACCAACTCCGGCCGTCCCCAACTCGACCAGCCACCCGACCTACTCAGTGCCATCACCGCCGACCTCCTCTGTATGAGCACAACCGCTCACCACCACCACTCTACGACTTCCTCTCCTCCCCGACTCCACTGTTGACCACAGTTCCACCACCCATGATCAAGATAGCATCTACACCACCACCCTCTCCCTCTCTTCTCCGATCTCCTCCGACGACCTCCCATATCCGGCCGTCGACCTAGCCTCTTCACCATCACCACTACCTCATCATCGCAAGACCAACACAGTCTCTACCATCTGCACCTCGATCCCGACCCCGAGCCTTCATCATAACCGCTCTATCATCATCTCGCCGGATCCCCGGCCATCCCGACCGCCTGAACCCCATCACCACCACCAGACTTCTCCTCCTACTCGACATCATCTGAATCACCCGCCTGAGCGCCTGAGCACCGAGCGCCACCCCTCTCCATCATCCCTGACTTTATCTTTATCTCCTTCCCGTTCTCTTCCACTTCAACCATGACTACACTCTCTGACCCGACCGCCGGACTCCTCCAACAACCGACGACCACCTCAACTCCCCTATCATCGTCATTATCACCATCATCATCATCATCACCCTATCGATCTCCTTCCCGACGAGCATCAACCCAATAACAGTCGGTCACACTCGCCGGAGATGACCCACAACAGCCTCCCTCGACCCCGTGCATGCTCATCAAGGTTCGTAGCTTGCCCCTTCCTTCATGTGTGCATTGTAAGACACTGTGTTGGAAAACCTAATTACTAGTATATGTGTATGTGCATGTATGTAGGTATAATAACTTGTTTTAAGGTATATTACTTCATAGCAAATTGTTTATTTAGTGTTAGCTATGGATATTCTGTATTCACATATGACTATGTGACCCTGAGTATTAGTGAATTGACTGCCTTGTGTACACTAACGTACTGGCTTTAGGCATGTGTTAGTGAGTTGACTGTCTAATTATACACAACATTTAAGGACAGGACACCCGTGCAGTTAGACGCACACTTGACCCTGTTAGTTAACCAGTATCACCCCTAGCGTACCCTCTGAGTTCAGTACCCCTAGCGTACCCTCTGAGTTCAGTATAATTATATTATGTGTGTGCTAGTATAATGGCTGATAATATATTGTATTATATTATATATATATAAGACCTTTGGATTGTCCTGTGAGACTTCGGGAGCAGGACATTGGTATTGCCCGCTCAGGACCACAAGCGAGTACATTCTCTGATAATTTCTGTTATTTAATAATTTATATAATTCAAGCATTTAGAAATGTTACATCTGATTCTGACACTGTGCTATACGGACTACTATATCGATCGAATCTGCAGTCATGAGATGTTACATTGGCTATCGTATTGACATTGTACACGACATTGATATTATACATTGTACATGATATATTGGACATTGATCGTGTATCATAACGTGTCATGGTTGGATCCACTGTACTAGTTGGAGGCAAGGGAAATATTAGTAGATTATGTGATCATACCCAACTCTACATGCATCATAGCTCACCCCACACCTCACATCGGGTGCAGCCTGACCATTACATGCCTCATAGACTGTTATATATGATTAGCCTGACCATTACTCGCATCATAGCTAACCAGATGGTAAGCCTGACCTTACATGAATTATAGCTAATCATATGTAACATGCCTGATCTTGACCCAAGCCGATCACATGATAGACTGATATTTCAAACACTTAGAATAGTTACAGTTCTTCATTTTAGTTTCATATACTATATCACCCGTATATGATATTGTAGCTCTTTCTCTTAATTTCATATATGCATTGACTATGCCATATTGCCTATTGCCTATTCTCTTTACTATTTACCACTGTGTCTATTTATTAATTTTTTTCAGTATATAGCATCATCTATTTATTGCTTTATAGTCCTTATCAATTAACTGAAACTGTTATTTGGATTGTACTTCGCTCCATCCTGACTGGAAATATTTTTCTAGACTGCGACTTAGAGGACTTATTTCCGGCATACTTGAAGATTTGGATGTTATTATTTGCAGGTTAGACTATTTTATTGTTTAGACTTGTGTTGTATTTCGTTTATTTTCTTCGATATCTTATCGTGCTTTAGTTTCTGTGTTTGAGTATTTCTATATTATATTGTGATATCTGTGTCTCCTTATGGAGTTAGATATTCGTGTGAGATTGATTAGCTAGTATTGTGACCTAGACATCGTTCTACCGCCGATGCTGCGGCGTAGGCTGGACTTACCCACGTACTCGTGCCCCTATATCGGGTGCGGGTCGTGACAAATATCCAAGAATACCAAGCATCAATAATAAATGGTAAGAATACTGTGTGCTCAAAAGAAGTCCTCTGGAATAACCTCATCCTCTACAACCTGTACGTCTCCAATAGTAACACCTGTCCCGTAAACCTCGGGATAGCTCTCCTCGTCTACACCTGGGGACATAATCCGGATCCAGGTCCTCAGGGGATATAACAAGGTACAATAAACACTCAAGCCGAATAAAATACAGTAAGTAAATATAAACAGATCCTCTGGGCAAGCTATGTAACCAGCTTAGTGAAATGCAAATGAGAGCATTACTAGGACTCAGGCTGAAACCAATACAAGCTCTGTGTCGGAGAGCTGGTAGCAGGAATACAAGTAATGGTCCAAGCTCTGGAACAGAGGCTAAAGTATCACAATAATAAATATATATGTATATAATCAGCCTGTAGCCTGTGTGTCTCTCCCAAACGAATGTAACCTCGTGTCTCATATCCCCGATGTCTCATGTCCATAACATGCAAGATCATAACCTCTAGCTAGTACAATGAGTCATAGTAATATCCATGTAATATGCAAGTCTCATGTCACGAATCCTGTAAGCCTATAACGAATCACCATGAATATCTCAGGAAAGAAGTGTCCTACGGTGTCACGCCCCAGTCCCAAAATACATGGAACTAGGCCACGTGGCAATAGCCAGCTGTCATGTCTCCGAGGATATCCTAATTTAATGGATCCACAAAGAGTGCTACGCTGTCCTAAATACTAACATATACAACATCAGTCAATAACAGGTAATCTAATCTCATCCACATTATAAAGAGCAAGAAGTACTAAATAAACTGCTGGAAGATAAACACCAGTCTCAAGATATCATAT
This sequence comes from Iris macrosiphon, assembly GCA_036927795.1. NCBI lineage: Eukaryota > Viridiplantae > Streptophyta > Magnoliopsida > Asparagales > Iridaceae > Iris > Iris macrosiphon. The sequence continues at coordinate 40,582,564 of JAYESA010000008.1, read as the reverse complement.
TACAACCAATAATGTCAGGTGGGAACAAACCCACTACTAAGACGAAATAAAGTACTGAAATGATAGATAAAAGATAATGACTAGGGCATCGGCTGACTGGATAATGATGCACCCAATCTAGGCGGAAGGCCTACAAGTGCTCACGGAAACTCTGACGGTAGAACCTCTAGCTCCTCTGTGGTAGCGAATCTCGTCTCCTGTCCGGCGCCGTACACTGTGGGGTAGTAAGCCTCATCCAAATCTGGAAGGGAACCAGGTCCTCAGAGGGACGTAACAAGATACATAGAGACATGCCATATATAAATACTGAATAAAATAAATACAATAAAGGGTGTGCTAGCCATCTAAGTGAATGCAATGTGAGGACAACTGTGAGTATATGGGAAGGTATAGGCTAGACATATGCTGACATAATTCACCAGTCGTGGCAACCGGCTAGTATATGCCACACATGCCCCCTATAACACGGGCGCAGGAATACAATAATGTCCAACATTCTATAGAGTGTGGTATCTGCAATATCACCAAGTAACATCCAACACTCTACAGAACATGGTATCTGTAATATATATATACGTCCATATCACTCCGTTGAGTGCGGTGTCTGTATAGAGGAGTGGGGCATCCCATATGCCTACTAGTCGTCCTTCCCGCCCAATGTAGATATACAAGTCAAATAATCGACGCGCATACCTCATTATCTAAATGCCAAGTCTCTTTACTGTAATAGTCCTGAATTGCTTGCTAACCGTGATGCATGTCACACGCGGCGATAGCTAGTCGCACACGCGAACTCGTATCCCAACATAAGATTTGTCACTATGAATGTGTAAAAGTGTCATGTCTTGGAAGATAACAGGGTATCATCCAATGAGGTGAGTCTGCTAATGACTAAGTCAATGTATACTAATCATCGACGTATCCGTCGAATGCACCCGAGTCAATCTCGGACGTGCACAGTCATATAAAATAAGCAAGAAACATCATACAACACATGCAATATTTAAATTAAATAGTAAATATGACAAGATATCTTGCCTGAGTCTTCAAGAGGTGAATGCCAAAAGCCTGCTCCTGTAGCGTCTCCTGGCTGATCCAAAGACCATAGACATATAATATAACACAACAATACAGACATCAGACACTACGTATTAACTATATATGACTAAGACGCTATACTTGAATACTGTCGCGAGTTCACTGTTGCTTGAATACAGCATCACGTGTACACGTAGCTAGGGTGTACACGTGTTCTATCTTCGGTTAATATGTGTCTCGAGGCAATAATTTATCTAGCTACGGGTTGTCCATGATTTCGGTTATGTGCGAACACATGTCTCTATTTTCCATGTTCGACATACTAGGTTTATATCCAGGTATTTCTAGTAAATTACTTGTCCCCTATAACTGGTCATTAATTTAGAATAATTATTGATTAATTAATATCTAATTAGAAATCACTTCCATGAATAAAATACTAACTAGGTTTAAAAGCTATTAATACATTTTTATATCGACACGGCGACACGAAGGAGAAGTAATATGACACAACAGAGACGGGTTCCTCGAACGGGTACCTGATCGATCGAGCAAGGGAGTCCACTCGCTGGTCGACTGTCTTCTCCGGCGTGGGGTGAACTTCGGTCGTCGTATGGACGGATCCGGTCGGCCGGCGATCAGTCGACGGTTGGCTGCAGTCGTGGTACATCAGCCTGTCTCGACGGTAATAGGCTGAGACAACGTCGGGGGTGATGGTCCAGTCATGGGGTGGTCGGGGTCGGCCTCTCGGGGGTGGTTGCCGGTGCTGGAGGGTGGTGCAGAGCAGTCAGGATCGGCCTCTTGGTGTTAACGGGGGCTGTGATGGTCGGGGATGGTGATGGTGCGGGTAGAGGCGGTCGGTGAAGTGGTTGGCTGCCTGCGGTAGTGAAGTGGGGGGTCCGACGAATCGGGTGGAGGTGTCTGTCAACGTCAGGCGGAGTGGAGGACGGTAGTTTTGGAAGTCGGGGGCGGCAGCGGATCGGGTTGGTCGGGTTGTATGGAATGGTGATGGTGGCTGGATGGGTGGTGTTCCGGCAGAGAGACGACAGTCTGAGGGGTGGTCTGGCGGGTCAGGGGTGGTTCAGTCTGGCAGGGGGGTCTCGACAAGGGTAGGGATTCGGCTAGGATTGAGAAAAGAGGTTGAAGGTGTTAGGGTTTCAATAGTAGTAGGAAAAGTTGTTTATATAGGAGGGGTTTATATCCTGGCCTCGGGCCTTGGGCTTGTCTGGGCTCCTTGAGGTGGGGTCTGGTCCTCATGATAGGTATACAAGGCTTGGTTATGACTTGTTTTTGGGGTGATCTTGGCCTCAATTAATTTAGGTTACAAACAATTGCATCAAGCATTTAGGAGAAGGCTTGGTTTAAGGAAATAATACTTGGGCGTTTACAACGATTGTTGTGCAACTAGTTTTAAGCATCATAGTAAGAATCTAACAGTTGCATAAAGTGCAGGTGGGTAGTCTGGCTTGTCTAGGTGATGAGTACTTAATTGGTTTGGGGGTACCTACTGGTATAGTGCTCCAAATGTCAAGGCACCGTAAGGCGTATTAATTTATAATATTGCTGTACATTAAATCTAATTACAATCAATTTAACCCTACTTTCTTAATTTAAATCCCAATATCTCTGATTTGGTCGAGGGGGTTTACAACCTACCCTCCTTAGAGCATTTTGTCCTCCAAATTAAAGCATACACATGGTACGAACTACTGACTAAAATTAAAATGCTAATGCGTACCTATTCCTTCGAAGAGATGGGGATAGCGCTGTCTAATGTCCTCCTCGCGTTCCCACGTTGACTCGCCTGGTGCATGATGTCTCCATGCAACGCGAACTAAGGGAATATTTTGTCCTCGCAGTACTTTCTCATTCCTGTCCAGAATCTCAACAGGCTCCTCTTGGTATGATAAGCTCGGGCCAACTATGATCTCTGAGTGGTCAAGTACATGATTCGGATATGTATGTACCTCCTCAGCTGAGATACATGGAAGACATCATGAACTCCTTCCAAGGTTTGCGGCGAGGCTAGTCTGTAAGCAACCTCTCCGACGCGTTCTAACACGTCGAATGGTCCGATGTACCTCGGACTCAGCTTCCCTCTGCCTCCGAATCTGATAGTCCCTCGAGTAGGCGAGATCTTTAGAAATACGTGATTTCCAACCTGAAACTGTAAGGGTCGACGATGCACATTCGCCCAATGATTCTGTCGGTCCTGTACTGCTCATAGGGCCCTTGGATCTTCTTCACCTTTTCTACTGTACGAACAACCAACTCCGGTCCGAGAATCTGTCTCTCGCCTATATCGCTCTAGCATACTTGGGAACAATATTTCCTTCTAGACAATGCTTCATAGGGAGCCATTTGGATGCTCGCTTGATAGTTTTATTGTAGGAAAACTCGACCAGATGCAAATAGTCCTCCCATGATCCTCCGAAGTCAAGCATGCACGCTCGTAACATATCTTCCAGTGTCTGAATGGTGCACTCTGATTGTCCATCTGTTTGTGGGTGATACGCTGTGCTAAACTTCAGGCGAGTACCGAGACTCTCTTGCATATTCCGCCAAAGGTAAGAAGTAAACCTCGTATCCCTGTCAGACACGATGCTAACTGGCACTCCATGTAGACGCATAATCTCCCTCATGTACATATATGCTAAGGCCTCCGTCGACTGTCCAACTCTGAAGGGTAAAAAGTGTGCAGACTTGGTGAGTCTATCCACGATTACCCATACTATATTGCGCCCACTAGGACTCCTCGGAAAGCCCGTAACAAAGTCCATAGTGATATGCTCCCATTTCTACTCCGGTATAGGGAGCGGTTGAAGCAATCCTGCAGATCTCTGATGCTCAGCCTTGACTTGCTGATACACCAGGCACTTAGCCACAAAGCGTGCTATCTCTCTCTTTATTCCGTGCCACCAGTAGTACTGTCTCAAGTCCCTGTACATCATCGTGCCTCCTGGATGAATAGAATAGGTTAAACTGTGTGTCTCTGTCATCAACTTCTGACGAAGTTCTCCATTTGGAACATAGAGACGATCTCCGCATCTCAAAGTCCCATCTTCATGAATTCTCAATCCTATCTGCATTCCAGCCTCTGTCCTCTGTCTAAGCCTCTAAAATCTGGCGTCTGTTGGTAAAGCAGCCTTGATTCTGTCCACTAATATTGATTGTAACTGGAAACTCGACAATTGTCCATCTACTCCGGGCATAACGACCTCTATACCCATCTGCTATAGCTCTCTCAACAGATATTGTTGGGTAGTCACGAAGAATGCCATGGGTCTTCTGCTCAACTCGTCAGCCACTACGTTGGCCTTTCCCGGATGGTTGTAGCTAAATCTCGAAGTCTGTCATCACCTCGAGCCAACGTCTCTGCCTCTGATTTAGGTCATTATGGGTGTAGACGTACTTTAGGCTCTTATGATCAGTAAATATCTCTACTCTTTCTCCATATAAATAGTGCCTCCAAAGTTTCAAAGCAAAAATCACCGCGGCAAGCTCCAAGTTATGGGTAGGATAGTTCTTCTCATGTGTCCTCAACTGTCTAGAAGCATAGGCTACAACCTTTCCATGCTGCATCAAGACACATCCTAATCCTTTCCTGGATGCATCGCTATAGATCACGAATCCTCCGGGTCCAGAAGGTATGGTCAAGATAGGTGCAATAGTCAAACGCTTCTTCAGTTCGTCGAATGCCTTCTGACACTCCTCTGTCCACGTGAACTCCGTCTCCTTACGGGTCAAGCGGGTCATCGACTCTGTAATATTCACGAAGTTCTCTACGAACCTCCGATAATATTCGGCAAGTCCTAGGAAACACCTCACCTCTGAGACATTGGTAGGGGTTGGCCATGTCTCTACTGATGAAATCTTCGCTGGATCAACTGAAATGCCCTCTCCTGAGATAACGTGTCCAAGGAAAGTGACACGATCCAGAAGAAACTCACAATTTCTCAGCTTGGCATAAAGCCTCTCTCTCCTTAGCATCTCTAACACTAGTCCCAAGTGCTTTTCGTGCTCCTCGTGGCTCTTCGAATACACCAAAATGTCGTCGATGAAGACTACCACGAACCGGTCTAAATATTGGTGGAATACTCTGTTCATCAAGTTCATGAATACAGCTGGCACATTCGTCAGTCCAAAAGGCATCACTAAGAACTCGTAGTGACCATAACGAGTCCATAATGCTGCCTTTTGAATGTCTTCTCTTCGCACCTTCACTTGATGATAGCCCGATCTTAAGTCAATCTTTGTGAACACCACTGCTCCTGTCAGCTGGTCGAATAAATCGTCAATCCGCGGCAGGGGGTACTTGTTCTTGATAGTCAGAGCATTAAGGGCTCTGTAATCAATACACATGCGTACTGTTTCATCCTTCTTAGGTACAAATAACACTGGTGCTCCCTATGGTGATGCACTATGATGGATAAACCCCTTGATTTACAACTCCTCTAATTGTAGCTTTAGCTCATCTAACTCCTTCTTCGCCAATCGGTATACATTAGAAGATACCGATGCTGCTCCGGGTACTAGCTCGATGGTGAACTCCACGTCTCTATCTGGCAGTAAGCCTGGCAGTTCTTCGGGGAATACATCCTCAAATTCTGCAACTATTAGCGGGGGTGCAATCTCCATAGCCATGCAAGTTTCCGCTATCTGTCCTACTCCTTGTTCGACGGTCTTTCGTATGTACTCGAACTCCGGTTGACCTGGTGGTCTAAAAGTGACGCTACCCTTTCGACAGTTCAGTACAACATTATACTGGCTTACCAGTCCATGCCTAACACAACATCAAGGTACGGCATAGGCAATACCAAGAATTGTGCTTTCATCTCTCTACAACATACAACTACTGAGCACATTCTGATGGTGTTGGTAACCGGCACGATACCTCCTCCGGTAAGAATCTTTCAACTCCTAGGTAAGGGGAAAGTCGCTACTCTATGCATTGCTACGAATGTACTTGATATAAATGACAAAGTAGCTCCAGAATCAAACAATACAGTTGCAGGTAATGATACAACTAAAATGGTACCTGTGATTGCTTCTCCATCGATTTTCTCCTCAGTAGCTGCTAATGCAAAGGCTTGTCCCTGCCTCTGTCCTCCTGTCTGTTGTCGGGCTCGCTCGAACTGTGCCTGTTATGGGGCCAAGGGTGGTACCCTCTGAAATCCTCCCGGTGTTGGTGGACGTTGTCCTTCTGGCGGGGGTAGCTGCAGTGCTGCCTCTCTACGCTGTGGACAATCTCTGGCAAGGTGCTTCCCTGATCCACATATCATGCACAAACCTAACTTCTTTCGACAATCTTTAATGACGTGGCCCTTCTTGCCACAATGGTGACAGGTCGGGAGTTCCTTCGGCTGGTATGGTGCTGCCCTCTGCTGTGTCTGTACTCCGGGACGTCGGATCGGTCCTCCTGCTCTGGGCTGGGCTCTGGCCGGTATAGTAACGCTGGAACGTCTAGCTCCTCTGACGATGGCCTCCTGGATTCTTGCCTCCGCAAGAACCTCTTCATAAGAAATCCTCGCCTGTGTAGTGGTATACCTCTGTAGCTCGAAATTTAGGTTGTGATGAAATCTCTGGGCTTTCTCGAGATCATTGGATATTAGGACGGCACCAAATCTGCTAAGGCGGCTGAACTCAGTGTCATAGGCGTCAACAATCATATTTCCCTGCTCTAGATATAAGAATTAGGAGTACAGGACATTTCTGACTGTAGCTGGAAAATACTTTACATTGAAGTATTCTAGGAACTGTTCCCAAGTCTGGTTCTTGCCTACACTACGCTCAATGGAATCCCACCAGTGATGGGCCTTGCCTTTTAGTTGGGCCCTCACTGCGGTCATCCAAAGGTCTGGATGCAGTTGTAAAGCCTCTAGTAACATCTTCGTGTTGGCGACCCAATCGGAGATCTGTTCGGCAGTCTTATTGCCTGAGAAAGTATCTGGTCCCATCTGTCGGAACCATCTAACAGTGCCACCTGTCTAAGCTGGTGGGGGTACTGGGACAGGTGTCCTCTCTAGTACTACCATCAAACTCTGTCTCAATGTCTCCGTCTGATGCCACTGTGCTTGCATCATGGTCTGAAAGAACTGAAGCATCTGTGGCTGGCCATATAGCTGTGGCATCTGGGGTGGATAAGGTGGAGGCGGTGGTAGTAGAATCTCTGGCTGTGCAGTAGGCATCTTCTCTGATGTCGGCCTCTCAGTCTGCGACATCGGTGTAGTTCCTGAAGTCTGGCCCTCACAATGTTGCGTGGGGATTGTCTGGGAAGTCTGTCCCTCGGGCTTCGGTGTAGGATCGCCCTGTGAACCCTCGTGCCAATGTAACAGCGGGGTCCGTAGCGGTGGTTGCCCTTGGGGTACCTCCTCTCCTTGATTGGTATTATCTGGCATCGCGGCACAGGGTGCTCCTCGTCCACTAAGCAAATTCATCTTGCTGCAAGAGATAGGTCTTCATTAAAATAGTACGAGAACAAACAAACAGGATGCAGATATTTAGAAACAGTATGAAGGAAGTTCAAGGACGAATCAAAAGTGGATGAGACCTAATAATTTCTATCCTATTGCAGGCTCGCTGGGCATGTTACCAAACCACAAGCGAAAAGTCGACCTACATGGGCCACCACTAAAACCATGTCACGCCCCAGTCCCAAAATACTTGCAACTAGGCCACGTGGCAATAGCCAGCTGTCACGTCTCCGAGAATATCCTAATTTAATGGATCCACGAAGAGTTCTACGCTATCCTAAATACTAACATGTGCAATATCAGTCAATAACAGGTAATCTAATCTCATCTACATTATAAAGAGCACGAAGTACTAAATAAACTGCTGGAAGATAAACACCAGTCTCAAGATATCATAGTACAACCAATAATGTCAGGTGGGAACAAATCCACTACTAAGACGAAATAAATTACTAAAATGATAGATAAAGATAATGACTAGGGAATCGGCTGACTGGATAATGATGCACCCAATCTAGGCGGAAGGCCTACCAAGTGCTCACAGAAACTCTGACGGTAGAACCTCGAGCTCCTCTGCGGTAGCGAATCTTGTCTCCTGTCCGGGGCCGTACACTGTGGGGTAGTAAGCCTCGTCCAAATCTGGAAGGGAACTAGGTCCTCAGAGGGACGTAACAAGATACATAGAGACATGCCATATATAAATACTGAATAAAATAAATACAATAAAGGGTGTGCTAGCCATCTAAGTGAATGCAATGTGAGGACAACTGTGAGTATATGGGAAGGTGTAGGCTAAACATATGCTGACGTAATTCACCAGTCGTGGCAACCGGCTAATATATGCCACACATGCCCCCTATAACACGGGCACAGGAATACAATAACGTCTAACATTCTATAGAGTATGGTATCTGCAATATTACCAAGTAACGTCCAACACTCTATAGAACGTGGTATCTGTAATATATATATATATATATATATATATATATACGCCCGTATCACTCCGTCGAGTGCGGTGTCTGTATAGAGGAGTGGGGTATCCCATATGCCTACTAGTCGTCCTCCCCGCCCAATGTAGATATACAAGTCAAATAATCGACGCGCATACCCCCTTGTCTAAATGCTAAGTCTCTATACTGAAATAGTCCTGAATTGCTTGCTAACCGTGATACATGTCACATGCGGCGATAGCTAGTCGCACACGCGAACTCGTATCCCAACATGAGATTTGTCACTATGAATACGTGTAAAAGTGTCAGGTCTTGGAAAATATCAGGGTATCATCCAATGAGGTGAGTCTGCTAATGACTAAGTTAATATATACTAATCATCGACGTATCCGTCGAATGCACCCAAGTTAATCTCGGACGCGCACAGTCATATGAAATAAGCAAGAAACATCATACAACACATACAATATTTAAATTAAACAGTAAATATGGCAAGGTATCTTGCCTGAGTCTTCAAGAGGTGAATGCCAAAAGCCTTCTCCTGTAGCGTCTCCTGGCTGATCCAAAGACCCTAGACATACAATATAACACAATAATATAGACATCAGACACTACGTATTAACTATATACGACTAAGACGCTATACTTGAATACTGTCGCGAGTTCACTGTTGCTTGAATACAACGTCACATGTGCACGTAGCTAGGGTGTACACGTGTTCTGTCTTCGGTTAACATGTGTCTTGAGGTAATAATTTATCTAGCTATGGGTTGTCCATGATTTTGGTTCTGTGCGAACACATGTCTCTATTTTCCATGTTCGATATACTAGGTTTATATCCAGGTGTTTCTAGTGAATTACCTGTCCCTGATAACTGGTCATTAATTTAGAATAATTATTTATTAATTAATATCTAATTAGAAATCACTTCCATGCATAAAATACTAACTAGGTTTAAAAGCTATTAATACATTTTCATATCGACACGGCGACACGAAGGAGAAGTAATAGGACATAACAGAGACGGGTTCCATGAACGGGTAACTGATCGATCGAGCGGGGGAGTCCGCTCGTTGGTCGACTGTCTTCTCCGGCATGGGGTGAACTCCGGTCGTCGTATGGACGGATCCGGTCGGCCGACGATCAGTCGACTGTTGGTTGCAGCCATGGTACATCAGCCTGTCTCGACGGCAATAGGCTGAAACGACGTCGGGGGTGATGGTCACGTCGTGGGGTGGATGGGGTCGGCCTCTCGGGGGTGGTTGCCAGCGCAGGAGGATGGTGGGGAGCAGTCAGGATCGGCCTCTTGGTGTTAACGGGGGCTGTTATGGTCGGGGATGGTGATGGTGCGGGTGGAGGCGGTCGGTGAAGTGGTTGGCCGGCGGCGGTAGTGAAGTGGGAGGTCCGACGAGTCGGGTGGAGGTGTCTATCGGCGTCAAGCGGAGTGGAGGGCGGTGGTTTTAGAAGTCGAGGGCGGCAGCGGCTCGGGTTGTCCGGGTTGTATGGAATGGTGATGGTGGTTGGATGGGTGGAGTTCCGACAAAGAGACGGCAGTTTGAGGGGTGGTCCGGTGGGTCAGAGGTGGTTCTGTCGGGCAGGGGGGTCTCAACAAGGATAGGGATTCGGCTAGGGTTGAGAAAAGAGGATGAAGGTGTTAGGGTTTCAATAGTAGTAGGAAAAGTTGTTTATATAGGAGGGGTTTATGTCCTGGCCTCGGGCCTTGGGCTTGTCTGGGCTCCTTGGGGTAGGGTCTGGTCCTCGTGATAGGTATACAGGGCTTGGTTATGACTTGTTTTTAGGGTGATCTTGGCCTCAATTAATTTAGGTTACAAATAATTGCATCAAGCATTTAGGAGAAGGCTTGGTTTAAGGAAATAATACTTGGGCGTTTGCAACGACTGTTGTGCAACTAGATTTAAGCATCATAGTAAGAATCTAACATTTGCACAAAGTGCAGGTGGGTAGTTTGGCTTGTCTAGGTGATGAGTACTTAATTGGTTTGGGGGTACCTACTGGTATAGTGCTCCAAATGTCTAGGCAACCGTAAGGCGTATTAAGTTACAATATTGCTGTATATTAAATCTAATTACAATCAATTTAACCCTACTTTCTTAATTTAAATCCCAATAGCTCTGATTTGGTCGAGGGGGTTTACATACGGTATGGCGTACATGGTAAAGCTAGCACGTAAAAATATAGGATCGCGGAATCAACTCTCTAAGTGACGTTGTATGACTCCGCGTACGGCGTCGACACCCGAATCTTTTTCGGACGCTAAGCAACATCTCACGGTCCTAGGTTAAACATGATACATCACATAAGTATATATAATAAAAGAATAAGCAAGTAATATAACAGAATCGTTGCAGGTTTGGTAAGGTACACTTGCCTAGGTTCTAAAATCCGTCATCTACTCCTAAAAAAGTAGAATCTGCACGTACACCTCCGGATGCTGAAACAAATATCACCAATATTCTTAGAATAATTAAAATAGCTAGGATTGACTACCCATAAGTCAAATTTAGACACATGGGCAAAATTGACAGTTTTGGGTCAAAGTTGAGTCCACTTGTGGCCCACTTCGCACCGTAAAACGTTCCGAAGACAAAGTTCTCCAAATTTGTCAAACTTAGTATCTACGAATCTAGAACGAGGATACGAAACCAACAAAACGTCCAGAACTGGATTCCGATGAGCCGATCACAAAATCGTCCGTCATGTAGAACCGTGGGGGCCACGAAACGATATTTTGTCAACATTCTCAGTATCGAACCAAATTTGGGTCACAGGACCAGTGTAATGCTATGAATCCAATGTCACAAATTTTGTTGTGAAACGACAAGCACACACGATGTTATAGCGAGTGTCAGAACATGCCGATACAGGACTTTTCGGCAGATATGCGTTGATTCCGATGTGCACGGACATCTAAATCAAGTTCCACGAAAGCCCACACATCCGCGTTTATTTACGCGCCTTTCGATGCAATTTGCACACGACAAAGTTGTCCCATTTGGCGGGACGCACCCCGTATCTCAAGTTTTTTGGTGTTTTAGAAACAAGTTTTTGGTCGTTTTGGAACAAGAATAATTTAACCATAAAAGCAAACTAATAAAAACTAAAAGAACAGTAAAAATCTTGGTTATATTGTTAAGAAGTCCCTTCAATTATATTTTAAAAATAATTAACAAATTGGTAGAAAATTGGACATGAACATGGGGGGTTGGATCGAAATTATGAACCGTTTTTGAACAGTTTTTTGGCCAACTTTCGGTCGATTTTTCGATCAAACTGTGGTGCCTAAATTCGTTCCACAAGAAGAAAATTCTAGAGGGGTAGGTTGTGAATATACCAATAAAGACGGGACGCGAATCAGACGAGCGAGGAGGGTGGAGGCTGCGAGCGAAGTAGGGGTCACAGTTGTGCTCTTTACACGAGGAGGTGGCGGATGGCGATGCGGTCGGCGCGGGGCGCGGGGCGCGGCGGTGCGGCGGTGCGACGGGGTTACTGCGGGCGGCGGTCGGAAGTTGGCCGGAGGCGGCAGATGGTGATAGTAGAGGGTGGGATTAGGGTTTGGGTTTGAGTTACATATGTAGTATATATATATATATATAGGGGGGGCTAGAGCTCCTATGTGTGGGTAAGGAATTAGTTTAGAGTTAGGATTAGGTTTTGGGTTTTGGGTTTGGGTAGGGTTAATGTGGATGGGTTTGGGTTTCGATTTAAATTTATATTTTCTTTTTCTTTTGTTTTATTATTTTATTTATTCAATAATTAAATGCAGAAAATTCCCAAAAATAGTTAGGCACTTGTAAAAATTCTGGAAAATTTATATTTCTGCCAATAAATAATCTACAACCAATTTATATTAATTAAACAATGTATTTACTAAATATTAATGGATATTAAATAATTAAATAAATTCATAAATTCTATTTTTAACTTAATATTAAATTGGGAGTATGTAGGGGGTTCGAATAACGCAACTTGAGTGTCATGTGCGTAATAGGACCAGTTAGGCTCACAACATTAAATTAGTTGGGATCAATGCGTTGGTGTGGCATGTTAAAATCATACGCCATGACTAAATGGTTAATTAATCATCGTTTTCTCGTAATTGTGTTATGAAAGTTGTGCGACAAAAATAAGGCATTGAAATGCAAATTTGTGAGGGACAGTCATGGTAGGAGCCTAATTTGACTCGTCTAAGTCGAGCATGCAAGATTGGTTGAAAGAAAAAGGCTAGGGTTGCACTCAAGATCTTAAAACCATGGGGGTTGGTTTCCAAAGTTCGATTAAATTATCGAATAAATATTAAAATAAAAAAAATAATTAATAATTATCGAACTAAACCTATGAAAAAATTAGGGTGCTCACAGGAGGGCTCCTCACCGAAGAGGCCTTGCGCTTCAGCGAGAATTTACTGGGGGCAATGGATTGTCAGAAGTATTTTCCTCTCCTGTTATTGACTCAGGGCCGGTAGGCAAGGGTACAGGGTGTCCCTTGCCACTACCCAAACCTTTTTTATACTTGTTGCCTTTGGGCATTAGCTTAGTGCCCTCAATGAAGCTAGTCCCTTGATCGAAGTCAGGTGGCTACACGTTTACATCTACATGGAAATTAGCTGCGACATAGAGAATTTGTTGAGTAGTACTAGTGTCAGGCAACATGAAGGAGGCTGTAGTTCCAATCGCAGCAAAATAATCCCAAGCTTGAGCGCCATCGAGAATGTTACCTTCAAAGCCTAAACAAGGGCTTGGGTTACCATGCATAAACTGGCTGTATCCTCATTGGCAAGCAAACATACTCGGCAGGTAGGGTTCCAAGAAAATAAGGTTCCCGTTCTGATGCACTAGATGGAAAGGTCGGATGGAAAGAAGGCAGTGAAAGACCCTCGACAATAAAGCCTAGCTAACTGCACCGCCATCATGTTGTATTCTATTCATCTCATCTTCCGTGAACTTAGGAACTGAGACAAAGAAAGAATAATTATCCAGAAATGCAAGTACATGCCGACAAAGGGGAACCTTGGTGTAGACCCAAGGCATCCCACCATACCGACGGATGAAAGCATCTCGGTCCATCGTATTTTCCTCAAGTCCAGGGGCTATCATGGGTATGCAATGCATTAACAGCCAGCCCATTAGATAATGGTAGGGCATCTCGACCTGGAAGAAATCTTCGAAACCTCCATGGTCCATCACCTTTTTCACAAAACTATGAAGCCCGTAATTGATGCTGCAAACCATCGCGGGGAGTAAAACAAGCCGGCTACCGAAGACTAACTTCATCGCTGGAAGAATGATGTTTCAGCTGATCCTTTCGATCATCCATGAATACCCTGGACTATGCAATTTTGCAACCATATCATTAAGAACCCAACCAGTATAATTTTTTTGAATAACAGTTGGTATTTTGGTAAAATTAGCAGAAGGAGTCGTCAGGACCACCAAATCTGTCACCAATTGTAGAGGACCTCGAACAGTTTCGCACTAAGTTGCTAACTTTCTTCTGAGACAGGGTTTTTCGAACATAGACCTGACTCGAGTCGTCAACCGGGAAGATGTAATGGGTCCAAGTTGTAATCTGGGGGGAAGTCCCTTCCGAACTCCTATCCTTCTTTTTGTAGATCTGTTGAAAAGTGTTGTGATGACATAACAATTCTTTGTACATGGCAAGGAACTCTGGGTTCTTCTTTTCTTTCTCTCCTAACTCTTCATTTCTAGGAGTATATTCTTCGTACGACTCCTCACCCTAGGGCAGTAGTGAGACGTCGTACATCTCATAGAGTGCAAGTCCTATCTCCCCGCCAGGAGTGAAGAAGGTCCCGGTGCGACAATTGTATAGTTCAGTCAAAGCAAGAAACAAAGCCTGGTTTGTCTCCAAGCCATAACCGGAGTCCCTTATGGCATAATACATATTAGCTTCTTTGAGGGTCCGTTCGTACTTCTCTAAGGCCTACATGGTCAAGTCAATCCAAGGGGCTGAATAATATACCGAATTTAGTAATTGCAATCTCCCCGATGGATAGGACCCCTTACCCGCCAAACTGTTTAGGAAGGTCTCAGTGCCGTAGGGATAAATATTTGGCCCCATTTCGCTCGAAACAACACTAGGTGCCAAACCCTGAAGAGAATATAACGGCGACTCATTGTAAGTCGCAATATCCTTCTTCATCTTTGAACTGGGACGGATACGACCGACCATGCCCCATGATTTGTTCGGGGTTAAAGTCCCCACCATCCACCTTGGAACTTCTATCATGTTAAAAGACGACAATGATAGTTGGCGCTCTATGCCAGGCATGTGCATTTTTATACCGTAAGAAGTGGAGTCCTAGTCCTCTTTTATCTTCACCACCTCGGGGTCCAAATTAGAAAGTGCATCCCAGAACAAAAAGATTGGCTTCAAGAAGAAAGCACCCCCGTCAATCACGATCTGTCTAGAATTTATTTGGTTAAGCAGGAAAAATTAGGACTGGTCTACTATCATCTTTTTCCTTGCCACAGGCTAATCTTTGTCGATATATGCCCGAATATTCGTCACTATGTTGTCGAATCTTACACCCAGCGTGTCCTGAGCCTGCCCAAGGAGCACTTTCCCTGAAGGAGCCATGGGTAAAGTCACTGCAAAAATCAGAAAAGGTAAGATAGTTAGAACCTTCAAGAGGCTATACAAACTATTAACAAAATTAATAGTCAGCACATGTTATATCATCTATGTGGCAAAGACATAGTTGGTTCATGTCACATCATCCACCCTGTCGAGCCACTATTGGCGCATGAGATATCATTCATGCGACAGAGTCATAGTCGGCACATATTTCTTATCTATGCAACCAAGTTATGACCGACGCATGATCCATACGGCCAAGCCGAACATAAAAACTCATGCATATTCTAAAAAATCTCTCATCCATGCAGCAGCATTATGTGAAAAAGTTTGGACATGTTCTAGATGATTTCTCATTCATGCGGCAGACCGTACACAAAGTGTCTATGTGTCCCAGAGATTCCATCGCCATTAACCTCGATCGGTACTTGGACGTCTGAATGATATATAGGGGCCTTGTCATTGGCCTTAGTCTTGACGGCAAGGCGCTTCCCCTTGTCGGTCTTCTTGGCGACGGTGGAAGTCGAAGCTTTTTGGGCCACGGCAGTCGAGAAGGTCGGAGGCGAAGGAGTAAGAAGAAGAGGTCAAAAAAGTAAGTAAAGCTTTCTCTCTCCAACAAAACCTATATATATAGGAAACAATATGCTGCTAGAGATAATGGCAATGCCTCAATTTTTGAGCCGACTTTATCCGTGTGACTGTTGGATAGAATGACGACGCTTGGATTTTCGATATGCCTTTATCCATTAAAAACTGTCGCCTCAGGAGCTGTGTTAGAAGACGGCTCATAATCCCAAAATATCTGCTCAAAGATTGAGTCAAATCTTTTATTTAATAAAGAATTGACAGGCTGTCAGATTTGTTTATGCGATTGTGAGCTCATGCAACATGCCATCAATGTGGCTCAAAGATTCTTTTTTCAATGCTTCTTGTTAAAAGTATTTTAAACTTATTACTTTAAAAACTTTAAAGGGGGTCTTGTAGAAGCATGAAATATCTGAGTCCATGTGCCGAGAAGATGTGCCTTCAAAACCTGACTTAGCGAACTCATGCCGCCTAGGGCCCATGTGCCCAGAAGATATACCTTTAAAATTTGACTTGGTGAAGTCGGGCCGCAGAGAAGCTATGTGGCTACACTACTAGAAAAAGCGGGATTAGCGACGCATTTTAGCGACGTCAAAGGAAACGACGCTAATAAAAGATAAATTAGCGACTCCATGTAAAAACATCGCTAGACGTCGCTAAATGGCGACATTTAGCGATGTTTAGCAACTTTTATTAAGATTTTAAAAGATTAGTCGCTATAAGTTCAATTAAGGTCGCTAAACGTCGCTAATATGTCTAATTTAGCGACATATATATTAAAAATATTTAGCAATATGTTTAGCGACGTCTATGACGTTGCTAAATTTATTTTAGCGACATTTTTATTTGACGTTGCTAAACGTCGCTAAATTTTGGTTAATTAGGGCTCAGTTTTCTTTTTTCCCATCTGTCGAATTTTTTTAAAGTTTTAAAAAA
Source organism: Iris macrosiphon (assembly GCA_036927795.1). Lineage (NCBI taxonomy): Eukaryota > Viridiplantae > Streptophyta > Magnoliopsida > Asparagales > Iridaceae > Iris > Iris macrosiphon. The sequence goes on along the minus strand of JAYESA010000008.1, from coordinate 40,565,967 downwards.
CTTTCGATTTCCTTCACCCCCCTCTCCGGCGACCGGCTCCCACGACAGCGGCTACTCCGGCATCCCCCTCCTCCTCCTCGAGCTCTAGGTAAACCCTAACTCTCTCTCTCTCTCTATCTCTCTCTCTCTCTCACAGGACACACATGTGACCCTGACACAACACACATACTTGACAGACATGACACACACACACAGTCACTGACAAACACACACGACACACACATACAGATACTGACACAGATACGACACACACACACACACATACAAACACAAACTGACACAGACACTGATCAGGACTTAGGGTTAGTGTTAGGGTTAGGATTTTTGATCAGGATTGATTCCTATACGTCTATTTTATTCAATACTGTCAACTAGTGGTTTATCACCTAGCTATATATATATATATATATATATATATATATATATATATATATATATATATATGTTAGAGTATATATATTCTTTAGCTTTGTTTTATACTAGGTGTATCTTATTGTATACTATGTATATAAGAGATGAGGAAGGGGTATCCTGTGAAGTCCTAATCATTTAGTGACTATGTTATGGTTGTTGGAGTGTGTGTAAGGGAGCAATATACTGTGTGTATGATGGAGCTTAGAGGGAGGGAATAGTAACTAAGATTGAGGGGAGCTACAACAGTAGTTCCAACTGCTGTGGGGGTGGACAGGAGTTGAGAGCTGTCATGATGAGCATATAACAGTGGATGTTGCAACAACCGTATACTTACTGCTATTGGGGGTATTATTGATCAGTAGGTGATGTGCCTGGTGTGCATATCTGCTCTTTGCAGTCTTCGGGCCTGCACAGTTGTAGGCAAATACAATTAAGTAATATTGGGGGATCGAGTTTGCACAAATTTGGGTTAAGATAAGAAATTGATTAGGTTGGAAAGTTCGGTCCACTGGATGGTGTGGACTGAACTCAGTGAGGATTGTGCACTGATGTTCAATCAGGTTAGTTAGTTAGATGATTGATGATGGTTAGTATATGGTGAAGGTTAGTGTCAGTTAGTTGTAGGAGTATGATAATTAGATATAACTTTTAGTTTGGTATTCGAATTAGAGGCCATGATGAAGTGTCAATTGTTAGTAAATGTTAAGTTATATGTTAAAGGGTAGTTAGTGTTACATGTTAGTTGGGTATTGTTCTCAGTTTGTAGGTAAGTTAATACTTGATGTCTGTTAGTTGATTAGTGTATGTGTTAGTTTAAATGGTTAGTTGTTTTGAATATTGCTTATTTTAGACTATGATAAATGAAAGTATGTATTATATCAGTTATAATTTTTATAGTACGGTTAAGTTATGAAGTTAGGTGATAAACCAATGTATGTAATAATTTATATGATACATACTGTCATTTTTGCAGAAGTATCTAGAAATAGATATGAATTACTATCTGCGTCATCGTTCGTGGATGTACAACCGTCATCATGATGATATGTTCGGTATGCAGGATAAATTTATTGAGGGGTACAACAGTTCCTGCAGTTCGCCAAGGCGTTACCTCAGTACATGGACGGTACCAAAATTAAGTGTCCGTGTGTGTGATATTGCAACAGAAAATATCATCCAAAGTGGAAGTCACATATCATTTATACTCGAAGGGCTTCACGCCGAATTACTATCAGTGGACCGTGCATGGAGAACTTGTGTCTATATCATCGAAGTCAGAACCTTATATGGAGCCGTATATGGATGTCCACGACAACGATGCTTACGACGACGGATGGGTGAACATGGTTTGTGATGTAGCGGGGCCTAGCTTTAATCCGAACAATTATGATGCGGGGGGACCTAGCTTCAATCCGGACAATTATGATGCAGCTGAGGAGGCAGCGAATGCCGATGCTGCACAGTTTATGGAGTTGCTAGTGAATGCAAGGACTCCACTATATCCTGGTTGTGATGATCATTCACTGTTGGAGGTGGTTACAATATTATTGAGCATCAAGTCCGATTTTAACATGTCGCAAGAATGCTATAATCGACTGATCGATTTGATTATAGAGATCTTGCCCGAGGGTGCAAAGTTGCCTAAAGACTTTTATCGATCTAAGAAGATGGTGAGATAGCTCTAGATGGGATACGAGAAAATCGATGTATGTCACAACGGGTGCATGTTGTACTACCAAGATGACAAGGATGAAGATGCGTGCAGATTCTTTGGTGCTGATCGCTACAAGGCCACTGTTAGAGGAAAGTCTGTCGGTGCAAGGAAGCCTACCGATTCGATGTATTACTTGCCTTTGATGCCGCGGTTGCAGCGATTGTTTATGGTTAAGGAGACTGAAGAAAATATGAGTTGGCACAGGCGAAAACAGATCGAAGGAGTATTGGATCATCCATCCGATGGAGAAGCCTGGAAGCACTTTGATCGAGAGTATCCATATTTTTCTTCGGATCCGCATAATGTCAGATTAGGGCTCTCCTCTGACGGTTTTACCCTATTCGAACTTTTGGGCTCCAAGTATTTATGTTCGCCTGTCACTACCACATTTCCAGATAAGGGCATTTGTGTAATTTCACTATTTTAAATAATTATGTATTTAATTAATCTGCTGAGTTTTTAAAACTATTTACATGTTGTTAGTTGTGTTTGGTTTAGGTCAAACACTAGAACTCATTAGGGCTATAACCCTAAGGACTAAACCCTAGTTTGAAACCCAAATTCTAGGCAAACCCTAGAATTCCAACTTTAGGGTTGAACCTCAAACCCTAGAAAACCCTAACCTGAGCTAATAGAGTTCTGCATGACCTAACCTGGGGGTTTAACCTAAACCTATGCATTAGAAACCCTAACCTAGCTTTTAATATAAAAGGGAGCCACCTTCAACCCTTTTCTCCTTCATGAAGAAACCAAACCCTAGCCACCATTAGAAAAATTATTTCCCCCACCCCAATTTCGGAATCAAACCCTAGGATTCCATCTTCCTCCTCCAAAGCAAAGGGAAGCAAGGAGCTTGGGTCAAGGAACCTTGGGGAAGAAGAACTTTCATAGGGAAACCATCTCCCTATAGGTAAAATCCGAATTTTAATTCTTTTATTTCTGTTTTTCTGATGTAATGCCCATTAGGAAAACCCCCTACTGTGTGGATCTCGAATTCTAGGGTTTTGGTGTGCATACGTGTGTTTTCCCTAACTCGTGAGCCCTAGTTTTGGGAATATGCATTCTTCCATGGTTCCCTCATTTACATATAGATATGATTTCGATTTAGGGTTTTGTTTTGGGTATTCATGGGATCTTAATGTGAAACCCGATTTCAGCCCCCTAGGTGTTTATAGAAATGCCCTTAGGGATTTACCTATCTAATTCTTTCTGATATTGCAAGTTTTAATATATTAATATGTATACACATATATATTGCATATGTATTGAATGAGTGGTGTGTTTTGGGGAGAATGCACTGTGGGAATTCACTGTGCACAGTCAGGGAGGATTCTGTTCAGTGTGTTGAACTGGGTTAGTTCTAAGTGTCTGTGTCCTTGAGTTCTAGTATGTGTGTGTATGAACAGTAGGTGTGTATCTGATTTCCTGTGTTTATGCCTGTGAATGCCTAATATGAATCAGTAAAGTATTTGTGAACTAGTGTAGTGTGTGATTCCTGTATGTGTGAGAACCTTCAGATTTCTGTGAGGAATTGTGAGAGTGAGGGACAGTGAGATCTGGGGGTTAGATGACCTGTGTCTACCTGTGTCTACTTGTGTCTCAGTGTGTCTAGGTGTTAGTGTGTATCCTAGGGTCCTACAGATTTCAGAATCTGTATATGTGCCAATGTATGAAATCTGTGTGTGTGTGTCCCAGGTTCATTTCAGTTCAATATAGTTCAGTTTAGAGTAGAATTATGTGTATCAGTGAATACATGCATTTGTGGGTTTAGGTGCCAGTGGGTACTTGCGTGCAGTTGAGTATCAGTAGAATTAAGTCTGTGTGTGCAGTGAGGATAGATGCATACCTGTGTGTAGGTATTTGCTATTTCAGATCAGTGTGATGGCCTTAGAAATTTCCAGTATCAAGTGTATCATCTAGGTGTAGTTGACTGTATTGTGCTAGTGTCTTGTAGGTATTGTTCTAGGATACTTGTGTGTGAGTTAGATGTGAGTGTACCCAGAACTACCTGAGAGAGATCAGTGTGAATATGTATATGTGTGCTGTGTATAATTCTGTAGGGTGGGCAGTAGAGTTCAGTGTGTTAATATCTGTGTGTAGAGTGAGTACATGTGTATCTTAATGTGTCTAGGCATTAGGAGTGTCTGTGTGTGTGTATCCTAGAACCTAGTGTCTAGTGTACCAGTATCAGTTATATGCCTGTATTGTGTATGTGTGTGTGCAGGATTAAGAAATCTGTGTGTGCAAGTGTCTGTTTGTGAATACTGAGTGTGAGATTACCTATGTGTTAATAATGTAGGCTGTGTGAACCTATAGGTGTGAATTTAGTGTATAGATGAGTGAATGAACCAATGTGTGGTGACTTGGTTCAGTGAAATAGTTCTCAGGTAGAAGTACTGGGAAAAAAGGGGGGGATATGTATCAGTAATCATCTATGTGTGTGGGTAGCTGTGTGTGTATAATTGTGTGTCAGTATTATTAGTAAAGTGCATAGTTAGTGTTAAGGAGTGGTGACTGTAGAAGTGGATACATGGGCAGTAGGAGAGTAGGGGGGAAATCAGTTGGTATCAGTTAGTGAATGAGAGTTGAGATTCCAGGTATAGTGTCAAGGTATCTCACTAGAAGTTGGGTTGATGAGAGGGTAGCTAATATGTATATCACCTATAGTTATATAGTTAAGGTAAATAAGTTAGAACTATATTATTACTAAAATAGAAACGAATTATAAATACTAGCTAGTATAGGTGGATACCCTAGTATCAATGACATATAGTATATAATAGTAGCTTGTATTAAACTAGATACCTTGGTATGATAGAGAAATTAACTAGTTTAGTTAGGTCCATCCAAAGGGACTATTATGATGTAAATAGACAAGTTTTAACTAAGTTGACCAGTAAACCTTAGGATGACCTAGAAACCTCGTATTTAATTAGTTAATCATGCTCATTCCTTTAATTCATTATTTTGACATTGAATTTCCATAATTAGGTCATTGTGATCCCGCTTTGGACATCGATCCTCACACTTTGCTCAGGACCACAGGCGAGTACATTCTCTGATAGTTTTCATTTTGTTGATTACTTCTATAATCTAGTTGTATTACATACTTGATTCCGACACTACGGATATACGAGTTAGCACCCTAGATCCCCATCATGAGGAGTCGTGATTGGAATCCATCGTGCTAGCTGGGGGATGGAGAACTATTAGTAGATTATGTGATCATATCCAAACATTTACATGCATCATAGCTCACCCCACTTCTCATGTCGGGTACGGCCTGACCATTTACATGCATCATAGCTGTTATATATGATTAGCCTGACCACTACATGCATCATAGCTAACCATATGGTTAGCCTGACCTACAAGAATCATAGCTAATCATATATAACCAGCCTGATCTAGTCCCAAGCCGATCACATAATAAACTGATAATTCAAACACTTAGCTAGATGTCTATTCTTTATTCAGATTCACCTGTTCTAGCATTCACTGTTTTTTGTTCATTGCTAGATGCTCTATTGCCTATTTCATTTTTCCAGTACTTTATATTTCCTGTATTTCTTCTCATCTTGTATTCTTACACTGTTTATAGTTTTTGTCAATTTAATGAAACTGCTGTTAGTGCTTGTGCTTCGCTCCAATCCTGACGGGATAACATTTTTCAGAGGACCTGGAAAACTATTGCCCCACTCATTACGGCCCAGGATTAGAGGGAGATTTCACTCCAGAAATCCCAGAGGAGTTGCCTATTCTAGAGGAGATCTTACCTGCCTGTTCTTAGATTATTTTTCTGCATTATTGTTTTAGATTGAGACTGAGTTGTATTTATTATTTTGTGACTTTGTGAGGTCATCTAGGCCCAGGATTGAGTTAGACTTATTGTGGTTGGTTTATTATAGAACTTTTTCCATTCTCTTCGTGCCATTATTCTTATAGCTTGTGATTGAGTATATTTATAGAACTGTGGATTATTATCATTTTCCTCCGTACGGAGTTGAGACGATTGACAGGATATATGTTGTGTTGAGACCTAGACAGCGTTCTACCGCCGATGCTGCGGCGTAGGCTGGACGTACCCACGACTCATGCGCAAATTTCGGGTGTGGGTCGTGACACGTTTTTAGTGGTGGCCCATGCAGGTCGAGTCCTAGATTCGTATTAGAGCAATATCGTAGTGGTGCTCGCTTAGAGTATTACTACGAGCCTGTTTTAGGAAATAGGAATTAGGCCGAGGATATGCTCAATCACAATTAGGAAATTCTGATTCTTATAATACTACTCTTAATAATTTTTCCTTTAGAAATTTACTGTCCTTCCTTGATGATATCGTGTCTATTGCCTTAATTAAATCCTTCGATCTGTCTTCAGGATACCGCCGAGGACCAGATCCCGGAGACCCGGAGCAGCAGAGTCAGAGAGGTCTGCCACCTCTCACCTTGCCAGACAGACATCCGCAGCACCTCCTACATATCCAGTACATGTGGGAGTGTCTGCAGCATTCGGGGGTCCTCCACCACCTGTTCAGAGGGTCCCCATAGCTACGACGGCACCACCACCACCACCACCACCACCACCAGTTCAGCATCCAGGAGGTATGCCCGTCGATGGAGCACAAATGTTCGCTTTGATTCAGGGCATGGTCGATGCCCAGAGGACGTCGACAGAAGCCCAGAGGGTGCAGGCTGAGGCACACCAGGCCCAGACAGAGATGATGAGGGTGAACATGGAGAATGCTCATCAGGTGGCTCTCCAGGCTGTGGAGAGAGTCACTCAGCAGCAGCAGCATCCAGATCAGCACCACCAGAGGCCGGGCACCATTGTGGATTTCAAGAGGATGATGCCTCGGGAGTTCAAGGGGACAGAAGGGATACTCTACGCCGATGATTGGCTAGAGGACATCGAGAGGAACTTGCGCTTGGCGCAGCTTCCGGAGGCCCTTCAGATCGAGGCCGCCAGCAGCCAGATGTTCGACATCGCCTTGACGTGGTTTCGCACAGAGCCGAGACTCCTTGACAGGGGACTTACTTGGGAAGCTTTCAAGGAGCTCTTCAAGGAGAAGTTCTTTCCTGATGTTGCCCTGGGAGCTTTGGAGAGTCAGTTCCATGACTTAGCCCAGGGGAGCTCGTCCGTCGATGAGTATGACGCAGAGTTTTGCCGCCTGAGCAGCTTCGCGCCATCGATGATTAGAGATCCGGGGGACAGGGCCCAAAAATTCAGAAAGGGGCTGGCAAGGGAGATCAAGTCTCGTACGTCGGGACGTCGCACAGCTACCTACGAGGGCATATTGATGGATGTCCAGATAGCCGAGGATGACTTGGACCTCAGGCCCAAGAGGGGACGCGATGTTTCTGGAGGAGCAAACAGTAGTGCGGGACCAGGCAAGCGTCCACACTATCAGCAGCAGCAGAGGCCCTTTTAGCAGCAGCACCAGGCACCAGCCCTAGGGCAGGTCCAGCAGCAGCAACAAAGGCAGACTCAGCCCGCCATCCAGTGTGCGTACTGCGGGAAGACAGGACATACTAGAGAGATCTGCAGGAAGAGATTGGGCTCATGTCTGTCCTGCGAATCGACGACACACCAGCTGAGGGATTGCCCTACCATTCGTCCAGGTCAGGGTGGAGCAGCGACCCAGAGAGGACCAGACAGGGTACCTGCCGCACCAGGAGGACAACAACAGAGGGCACCACTTCCACCGCAACATCAGAAGTTTGCCCAGCACCAGCAGCAGAGAGGTGTACCCCAGGGGCGAGCGTACGCCATGGCAGTCGAGGAGATCGAGCCAGCAGGAGACTTGATCACAGGTTCGGTTCTTCTCGATTGTATTCTCGTATTTACCTTATTCGACTCTGGCGCTTCCTATAGTTTTGTGTCTGTATCTTATGCACTTCGACATCATTTAGACACAGAACCATTAGCTAGGACTTGCAAGATCATGACTGGTGGAGGTATTATCCTAGTCCGTGATCACTGCAAGGACTGGAGGGTGTCAGTAGGAGGCCGAGAGTTGAGCATGAGCTTACTCGTTATGCCACTTCCGGGGTATGATATTGTACTCGGAATGGACTGGTTGAGTAGGCATCATGCTACTATAGATTGTTATAGAGGCAGAGTATTATTTAGACCACTAGGAGAGCCGGAATTTGAGGTCGTCAGTGGAGCAGCGGAACAGAGAAAGAGCATATTTTGCGGAGCTAGGACAGAAGAAGAGGAGTTGCCACATCCTCTGATAGCAGAGTTCCTGGATGTATTTCCAGAGGAGTTGCCAGGCTTGCCGCCAGACAGAGATGTTGAATTCTCTATAGACTTAGTTCCAGGAGCGGAGCCCATTTTACAACATATCTATAGAGTCAACAACAGCGAGCTGGCAGAACTGAAGAAGCAAGTTGAGGAGCTGCAGGACAAAGGCTTCATCAAATCCAGTTCATCACCATGGGGAGCTCCGGTATTGTTCTTACCGAAGAAGGACGGCACGGTGCGTATATGCATTGATTATAGAGCTTTGAACAACCTCACTATCAAGAACAAATACCCGCTGCCGAGGATAGATGATCTTTTCGATTAGTTGAGCGGGGCGAGGGTATTTTCAAAGATAGATTTGAGGTCAGGCTATCACCAGGTGAAGGTGAAGAGAGAAGACACGCCGAAGATAGCCTTTCGGACCAGATATGGCCAGTTTGAATTCATGGTGATGCCATTTGGTTTAACCAATGCACCGGCAGTATTCATGAACCTGATGAACAAGGTGTTCCACCAGTACCTTGACAAGTTCGTAGTGGTGTTCATCGACGATATTCTTGTGTATTCCAAGACCCCGGAGGAGCACGAAGAGCACCGGAGGTTGGTCTGGAGACTCTCAGGAGAGAGAAGCTGTACAGGAAACTCTCTAAGTGTAAATTCTTCCTTGACAAGGTTGAATTTCTTGGGCATGTGGTATCGGGTGATGGAATCTCGGTTAACCCACAGAAGATCGAGGCAGTAAAGTCGTGGGCTACCCCCAGTTCGGTAGGTGAGATCAGGAGTTTTTTTGGGCTAGCAGGATACTATAGGAGGTTTGTACAAGACTTCTCCAGGATCGCAGCGCCGATGACCAGACTAACTAGGAAGGATGTGGATTTTGTCTAGACGGAGGATTGCCAGGCCGTATTTGATGAGCTGAAGAAGAGGTTGACGATAGCTCCAGTTTTGACATTGCCAGCAGGGACAGGTGGTTTCACCATCTACAGTGATGCTTCAGGGAAGGGTCTGGGATGTGTTCTTCAGCAACACGGGAAGGTAATTGCCTATGCTTCCAGGCAGTTACGCCCTCATGAAGAGAACTACCCCACCCACGATTTGTAGTTGGCAGCAGTTATCTTCGCTCTAAAGCTGTGGAAACATTACCTGTACGGAGAGCGTGTTGAGATCTTCACAGACAACAAGAGCTTGAAGTACGTGTTCACACAGAAAGAGCTGAACATGAGGCAGAGGTGGTGGTTGGAGTTGATGAAGGACTTCGACATCTTATTGCAGTACCACCCAGGGAAGGCCAACGTAGTCGCCGATGCCTTGAGCAGATATCCGATGGCGATGTACTTGACGAGAGATAGACATTTGTTGGCTAATTTGGAGAGCTTGGAGATTGAGGTGTTAGTTCCCGGTACGGAGATTCAGACATGGGGATTGCCGATACAGTCCGAGGTGATGGACAGGATCAGAGCTGTGCAGTATGATGATGAGGCTCTGAGGAGGATCAGGGCACATGTTCGGGCAGGATTGTCGGACGACTTTACTATCGCAGAGGATGGTTCCTTACGGCATGGCACGAGGATATGTGTGCCGAGCGGGGAGTTGCGCGAGGAGGTTTTACAGGAGGCACACCGCTCTCAGTACTCGATGCATCTCGGTGCCAATAAGATGTATCGAGACTTGAGGGAGCACGTATGGTGGTATGGAATGAAGCATGAGGTAGCACGCTTCGTATCCCGGTGTCTAGTGTGCCAGCAGGTAAAGGCAGACCGGTAAAGGCCAGGTGGTTTGCTTCAACCTTTACCGATCCCAGAGTGGAAATGGGAGCACGTGACCATGGATTTCGTTTCAGGGCTTCCACGTTCTCCAGGAAGAAAGGACGCGATTTGGGTCATCGTGAACAGGTTGACCAAATCAGCCCATTTTTTACCTTTCAAGGTGGGCACGTCGACAGAGAGGCTAGCAGAGATGTACGTACGACAGATCATTAGACTTTATGGAGTTCCTGTAAGCATCGTCTCGGATCGGGATAGCCGTTTCACTTCCCACTTCTGGAGGAGTCTGCAGGCTAGCTTGGGCACTCAGCTCAAGTTCAGTACCGCATACCACCCCCAGACAGACGGGCAGTCTGAAAGGACTATTCAGACTCTCGAGGATATGCAACACACTTGTGTTTTAGATCTCGGAGGTTCTTGGGAGGATCATCTGCACCTGGTAGAGTTTGCTTACAACAACAGCTATCAGGCCAGCATCGAGATGTCACCATTTGAGGCTCTTTATGGACGAAGGTGTCGTACACCGTTATCTTGGGACGACGTTGGAGAGAGAGCCTTGCTAGGACCAGAAATGGTCGTGGATACAGCAGAAAAGGTGAAACTCATCAGAGACAGACTACGAGTGGCACAGGACAGACAGCGGCATTGGGCCGACAGCCACCGTAGATCCCTTGAGTTCCAGGTATAGATCGTTATTTTCTGGCTTATGTTTGTTTGTTTAGATTGCGTGTTGAGACTGTTTTGTTTTAGGTTGGCGATCTAGTATTCCTACGGATTTCTCCGACGTGTGGCATGATTCGTTTTGGTCGAGGCGGGAAGCTTAGCCCCCGCTACATCGGACCCTTTGGTATTCTTGCGAGGATAGGTGCAGTGGCGTATAGACTAGACTTGCCATCTGTATTAGAGGGAGTGCATGATGTGTTCCACGTATCGTAGCTGAGACGGTACGTGGCAGACCCTAGACACGTACTTGATCACACGGAGATTGAGGTTGGTCCGACGCTCAGCTACCCCGAGCAGCCCGTAGAGATCTTGGACCGCAGAGAGAAGGTGTTGCGGAACCAAACAATTCCTTTGGTTCGTGTTGCATGGAGACATCACTCTCCAAGGGAGTCGACCTGGGAGAGAGAGGACGAAATGCGCGAGCAATACCCGTACCTCTTCTAGACTTGAGGTATATTTCCTTTTCTGATTTCATTCTTGCTCTAGTTCAGTCCAATTTCGAGGACGAAATTTTTTAGGAGGGTAGACTTGTCACTACCACATTTCCAGATAAGGACATTTATGTAATTTCACTATTTTAAATAATTATGTATTTAATTAATCTGCTGAGTTTTTAAAACTATTTACATATTGTTAGTTGTGTTTGGTTTAGGTCAAACACTAGAACTCATTAGGGCTATAACCCTAAGGACTAAACCCTAGTTTGAAACCCAAATTCTAGGCAAACCCTAGAATTCCAACTTTAGGGTTGAACCTCAAACCCTAGAAAACCCTAACCTGAGCTAATAGAGTTCTGCATGACCTAACCTGGGGGTTTAACCTAAACCTATGCATTAGAAACCCTAACCTAGCTTTTAATATAAAAGAGAGCCACCGTCAACCCTTTTCTCCTTCATGAAGAAACTAAACCCTAGCCTCCATTAGAAAAATCATTTCCCCCACCCCAATTTCGGAATTAAACCCTAGGATTCCATCTTCCTCCTCCAAAGCAAAGGGAAGCAAGGAGCTTGGGTCAAGGAACCTTGGGGAAGAAGAACTTTCATAGGGAAACCATCTCCCTATAGGTAAAATCCGAATTTTAATTCTTTTATTTCTGTTTTTCTGATGTAATGCCCATTAGGAAAACCCCCTACTGTGTGGATCTCAAATTCTAGGGTTTTGGTGTGCATACGTGTGTTTTCCCTAACTCGTGAGCCCTAGTTTTGGGAATATGCATTCTTCCATGGTTCCCTCATTTACATATAGATATGATTTCGATTTAGGGTTTTAGTTTTGGGTATTCATGGGATCTTAATGTAAAACCCGATTTTAGCCCCCTAGGTGTTTGTAGAAATGCCCTTAGGGATTTACCTATCTAATTCTTTCTGATATTGCAAGTTTTAATATATTAATATGTATACACATATATATTGCATATGTATTGAATGAGTGGTATGTTTTGGGGAGAATGCACTATGGGAATTTACTGTGCACAGTCAGGGAGGATTCTGTTCAGTATGTTGAACTGGGTTAGTTCTAAGTGTCTGTGTCCTTGAGTTCTAGTGTGTGTGTGCAAGAACAGTAGGTGTGTATCAGATTTCCTGTGTTTATGCCTGTGAATACCTAATATGAATCAGTGAAGTATTTGTGAACTAGTGTAGTGTGTGATTCCTGTATGTGTGAGAACCCTCAGATTTCTGTGAGGAATTCTGAGAGTGCGGGACAGTGAGATCTGGGGGTTAGATGACCTGTGTCTACCTGTGTCTCAGTGTGTCTAGGTGTTAGTGTGTATCCTAGGGTCCTACAGATTTCAGAATCTGTGTATGTGCTAATGTATGAAATCTGTGTGTGTGTGTCCCAGGTTTATTTCAGTTCAATATAGTTCAGTTTAGAGTAGAATTATGTGTATCAGTGAATACATGCATTTGTGGGTTTAGGTGCCAGTGGGTACTTGTGTGCAGTTGAGTATCAGTAGAATTAAGTCTGTGTATGCAGTGAGGATAGATGCATACCTGGGTGTAGGTATTTGCTATTTCAGATCAGTGTGATGGCCTTAGAAATTCCCAGTATCAAGTGTATCATCTAGGTGTAGTTGACTGTATTGTGCTAGTGTCTTGTAGGTATTGTTCTAGGATACTTGTGTGTGAGTTAGATGTTAGTGTACCCAGAACTACCTGAGAGAGATCAGTGTGAATATGTATATGTGTGCTGTGTGTAATTCTGTAGGGTGGGCAGTAGAGTTCAGTGTGTTAATGTCTGTGTGTAGAGTGAGTACATGTGTATCTCAATGTGTCTAGGCATTAGGAGTGTCTGTGTGTGTATCCTAGAACCTAGTGTCTAGTGTACCAGTATCAGTTATATGCCTGTGTTGTGTGTGTGTGTGTGCAGGATTAAGAAATCTGTGTGTGCAAGTGTCTGTTTGTGAATACTGAGTGTGAGATTACCTATGTGTTAATAATGTAGGCTGTGTGAACCTATAGGTGTGAATTTAGTGTATAGATGAGTGAATGAACCAATGTGTGGTGACTTGGTTCAGTGAAATAGTTCTCATGTAGCAGTACTGGGGAAAAAGGGGGGATATGTTTTAGTAATCATCTATGTGTGTGGGTAGCTGTGTGTGTATAATTGTGTGTCAGTATTAGTAGTAAAGTGCATAGTTAGTGTTAAGGAGTGGTGACTGTAGAAGTGGATACATGGGCAGTAGGAGAGTAGAGGGGAAATCAGTTGGTATCAGTTAGTGAAGGAGAGTTGAGATTCCAGGTATAGTGTCAAGGTATCTCACTAGAAGTTGGGTTGATGAGAGGGTAGCTAATATGCATATCACCTATAGTTATATAGTTAAGGTAAATAAGTTAGAACTATATTATTACTAAAATAGAAACGAATTATAAATACTAGCTAGTATAGGTGGATACCCTAGTATCAATGACATATAGTATATAATAGTAGCTAGTATTAAACTAGATACCTTGGTATGATAGAGAAATTAACTAGTTTAGTTAGGTCCATCCAAAGGGACTATTATGATGTAAATGGACAAGTTTTAACTAAGTTGACCAGTAAACCTAAGGATGACCTAGAAACCTCGTATTTAATTAGTTAATCATGCTCATTCCTTTAATTCATTATTTTGACATTGAATTTCCATAATTAGGTCATTGTGATCCCGCTTTGGACATCGATCCTCACACTTTGCTCAGGACCACAGGCGAGTACATTCTCTGACAGTTTTTATTTTGTTGATTACTTCTATAATCTAGTTGTATTACATACTTGATTCCGACACAATGGATACACGAGTTAGCACCCTAGATCCCCATTATGAGAAGTCGTGATTGGAATCCATCGTGCTAGCTGGGGGATGGGGAACTATTAGTAGATTATGTGATCATATCCAAACATTTACATGCATCATAGCTCACCCCACTTCTCACGTCGGGTGTGGCCTGACCATTTACATGCATCATAGCTGTTATATATGATTAGCCTGACCACTACATGCATCATAGCTAACCATATGGTTAGCCTGACCTACAAGAATCATAGCTAATCATATATAACCAGCCTGATCTAGTCCCAAGCCGATCACATAATAAACTGATAATTCAAACACTTAGCTAGATGTCTATTCTTTATTCAGATTTACCTTTTCTAGCATTCACTGTTTTTTTTTTCATTGCTAGATGCTCTATTGCCTATTTCATTTCTCCAGTACTTTACATTTTCTATTTTTCTTCTCATCTTGTATTCTTATACTGTTTATAGTTTTTGTCAATTTAATGAAACTGCTGTTAGTGCTTGTGCTTCGCTCCAATCCTGACTGGATAATATTTTTCAGAGGACCTGGAGAACTATTGCCCCACTCATTACGGCCCAGGATTAGAGGGAGATTTCACTCCGGAAATCCCAGAGGAGTTGCCTATTCTAGAGGAGATCTTACCTGCCTGTTCTTAGATTATTTTTCTGCATTATTGTTTTAGATTGAGACTGAGTTGTATTTATTATTTTGTGACTTTGTGAGGTCATCTAGACCCAGGATTGAGTTAGACTTATTGTGGTTGGTTTATTATAGAACTTTTTCCATTCTCTTCGTGCCATTATTCTTATAGCTTGTGATTGAGTATATTTATAGAACTGTGGATTATTATCATTGTCCTCCGTACGGAGTTGAGACGATTGACAGGATATAAGTTGTGTTGAGACCTAGACAGCGTTCTACCGCCGATGCTGTGGCGTAGGCTGGACGTACCCACGACTCATGCCCAAATTTCGGGTGCGGGTCGTGACATGGCCTGTGATCGTCACTCCGTATAATCGACCGCCTTGGATGTGCATGAAGACTACATATATGTTCCTAACCGTTATTATCCTGAGTCCGAACAATCCGAAGAGGAACATCGATGTGTATTTATAGCCTTTGATAGATGAGTTGAATCAGTTGTGGGAAGTAGGTGACAATACGTACGATGTTTCTAGATAGCAGAATTTTTAGATGAGGGAAGCACTTATGTGGACCATCAACAACTTTTCGGCCTAGGGAATATTATCGGAATAGAGCACCCATGGTCGTCTCTCATATCCGTATTGCATGGACCGTACTAAGGCTTTCCATTTGAAACACGGAGGCAAACCGTGCTTCTTCGATTGTCATCGACAATTTTTGCTGAAGGATCATCTGTACCGGAGGAACATGAATGCTTTTCGTATGGGAGTTATGGAGAAGGCCAATCCACCGCCAAGGTGGCCCGGATACACGATATGGGAAGAGGTAAAAGATTTACCAAGTGCTATCGAAGAGCCTGCTAAGGGGTACAAGTATGACGGATTTGGTCGTACCCATAACTGGACGAAGAGGAGTATATTCTGGGATCTGTCATATTGGAGCACCAATCTGATCAGACATAACCTTGATGTCATGCATATCGAGAAGAATGTGTTTGATAACATAATTAATACTGTAATAGAGGTCAAGGGGAAGACGAAAGATAATCCGAAGGCTAGGTTGGACTTAGAAGAAATATGTAGATATCCTGTATTGCATTTGATAGAGGGAGACTTTGTAGGTGGATTCAGGGTCTAAAGTTTTCAGATGGGTACGTGTCGAACTTGAGAAGATACGTCGACCTCAAGGAGAACAAACTAGCGGGTATGAAGAGCCACGATTGTCACGTATTCGTGGAGAGGTTAATTCCGATTGTATTTCAGGAATTCTTACCGTAGGTCATTTAGGATCCATTGACAGAGCTCAGCATATTCTTCAGAGATATTTGTTGTACTAAGTTGCTCGTCAATCGTCTAGAAAAGCAAGAAAAGGACATTGCGGTAATACTATGTAAGCTCGAGAAGGTGTTTCCTCCTAGATTCTTCGACTCTATGGAGCATTTGCCAATTCATCTTTCCTATGAGGCACGTGTTGGTGGTCTTGTCGGTTATCGGTGGATGTACCCCTTCAAGCGGCATTTGAATCACCTAAAGAGAAAGGTGAAAAATAAGGCACGGGTTGAGGGCTCTATTTGTAAAGCTTATGTTCTCGAGGAGATTATAAACTTTTGCTCGACGTATTTTAAACCGCATGTTGCTACTAATAGAATAAAAGCTCCGAGAAACGACGACGGATATCAGGAATCTAATGATGCAATACTCAAAGTATTCAATGCGTCTGAAAAGCCTTCGGGAAAAATGAAGAAGAGATATTTGAATGACGACGAGCTAAGGGCTGCTCAGTCGTATATATTACTCAATTGCGACGATGATGAAGTGGAGAAGCTAAAGGGGTAAGTAATTAATACGTCCACATTTACATTATCTCAATGTAATAGTATAAGCTACTATTATGCTACTAATCAGCAGTTGCTTCAATGTTTTTTAGCACATATAATGATGAGTTGAGGTCAGTTAGACCCTACATAACAGACGAAGAAGTAGAACAAGAAATAAGATGCCATTTTCCTTCTTGGTTGAACGCATATATAAGATGCTTGGTAATTACTTTTTAATTATGTACTTGCAAAACAAATAACTTACTATCGCTACTTTGGTATTTAGGTCGATCGTCTAATAACACCCGAGACTGAATCTATTAGAACTCTAGCTAAGGGACCAATTATTGCCGTTAAAATATGGCCAAGTTTCTGTGTGAATGGGTTCAGGTTCAAGTCAACAAATGCTCCTATCAGAGACAATTTTCTGGATCTTGATTCCACAAAAAATAGTTGTTTGTGTATCAAATCTTTGAACTACAAAGACGTCGATCCTAGCAATGATTTATTTGGCATCTTACGAGAGATTGTGGAGTTGACATATAATTATGGCACAGAACCTGCTAATATCGTGCTATTCAAGTGTGAATGGTTCGATCCGATTCAAGATCAAGGTTGAAAAATTGACAAGCATGGCCTTGTGGATATAAACTACAAGCGTAGATATCAAGGCTATGAACCATTTGTCCTATCAAGTCAGGCTCAGCTCGTGTACTTCACAACTTATCCTAGACGGGGGACAGCGAGGTCGAATTGGTGGGCAGTATGCAAGACTAAAGCTAGAAATACCTTTGACATTGACGAAATAGCTTATCAGGAGGACGATCTACCTCTTGTAGCAAATATTATAGATGTGGACTCAATGGAAGTTACTCAGTACATGAGTAATAATGTAGAAGATGTAGAATTATCCAAAGAGGAAGACGAAGACGAAGACGAAGTAGATGAAAGTGAGGACGAGGAGGAGGAAGAGGGAGAGGAGGACGAGGAAGGCGAACAAGATAAATTTTCTGAAGATGATTGAAATTAAAAAAATTTGCCTGCAGAATGTAACTATATTTTGACTGTAGAATGTACTATTTTAACGAGTATATGTATTATATTTTGACTGTAGAATGTTGTGGGATATGCATCATATTTTGACTGCAGAATATACTATATATTTGTATTTTTCTATATTCATCATATGTTGTTATCAGGTATGACAGGACGACGCGGAGGATTCGGCAGGTCCCGAGGTAGACAGTGTGCTCCTCCGGTACTGCCTACTGTTGGTTCCGGATCGTCGACGCCCAGTACTCCAGTATATCGATCACTTACATCTCTGACTATTGGGACGAATAGTTCCAGGCGTGATAGTACTCCCTCGTCCAGCATTCCTCCTGTTGACGGAACCATGGAGACAAATGAGCATGTCGAGGAGGTCATGCCCACGTTGTTCCAACATCAATAAGATCCTCCATGCGCACCTCCGGAGGAGACGAGGACCGAGATTTGGGCCGACGATATAAAGTAAGTCAATTAGATGATTTAGCATCATATATATCGTGTATTTCTTTATTCATCATATATTGACTTTTTCGATAAAAATAATTATCTATGTATAGATATCGTCCATCATCGGTTCAGAGATGCCTGGGCCTATTTCTGAGGAACAACTACGGTGGCCATTGGATCAACTACTCTAAAGCTCTGAAGGAGA
Organism: Iris macrosiphon; assembly: GCA_036927795.1. Taxonomy (NCBI): domain Eukaryota; kingdom Viridiplantae; phylum Streptophyta; class Magnoliopsida; order Asparagales; family Iridaceae; genus Iris; species Iris macrosiphon. Next base: position 40,547,667 of record JAYESA010000008.1, on the reverse strand, counting down.
GGAAGGTATTCTGGTTTGCGTACTTCCAAGTAAAAGTATATTAAATAAATCCTCTAATTTATGCATATTATATAACTTATCCATGATGCTCACTTACTAAATTATTTATTATAGCAAACATATTTCTATCCTCCGCACCGGGCCGAGTTGATCGAGCGGCTGTTTCCTACCGTTGCTGCCAAGCTTATCAGAGATGCTCTGGATGACCAGAAGGCTCGTGATCTTGCTGGAAAACCAATCCAAGGTTGGATCACGCCTGAGCAGTGGACTGAGATGAGGGCTAGATTCGACGATCTGAGCTACAAGGAAAGGTCTTATAAGGCCAAGGCAGCTAGGCGGAATGCTGCCAAGTGGTGTGGTGGCTCGATTTCGATGATGGAACCTTTCCGTCGTTTTGTATGTTTTTAATTTAAGATATATTATTTTAATATAAGTGCGATAAAATGGTAGTAGGAAAAAATGTTTAAGTTTAGTACTAAATAATATAATTTTAACAGGTACAGAAGGTTGAGGATGCAAACATGGTGACCTTCTTCTTGGCCACTCATCGCAAGGACAGAAATCTCATTGATGAGAGGGCCTCGCAGACCTATGAAGTATTACTTTACTTTGTGTTAATTTTAATATAACTTAGGCAATTATCGAGTTTTCAAACCTTTCTAGGCCGAGTATCTTAGGCTGCGTGAGCGGACGACTGCTAGTGCACCTACAGCTGGAGAGGCTGGTACTTCCTCGCAGCTCGCCCCAGCTCCGTCGGCGGACGACTTATGGGTGACCACAGCTGGTGGTCTCTGTCATGACCCGCACCCAGAATTTGGGCACGAGAATATGGGAACGTCCAGCCTACGCCGAAACATCGGCGGTAGAACACTGTCAAGGTCAAAGCACTATCTAACAAACTCGCACAAGAATCCAATCTCCATAAGAAGGCACGGATGACACAATACAATATGAACACATACTCAATCACATAACTACAACACAATAAGAAATCAAAGAAATAAAATGAAATACAACACAAGTCTAATGTAAATAAATCTAACTCAACAATAAATCCAAGTATCAACAAAATGCCGGAGACAAATCCGGTACCAAATAAACTACTGAAGGAAACTAACAAGATAACTAGTGATTCCGGCTAGACCTCCCAGAATCACGACTGAACTACTAAGTCCAAGACTGCAGCTACTCACCCTTTGGTCCACAAGTGTCGGATACCAGTCCTCTAGGCATAGTCTGGAAAATATTTTCCCGTCAGGAAGGAGCAAAGTACATTTCTAATAGCAGTTCTATATCAATGATATAAACTATGTAGCAGTATATATAGATGAAAATATACAAGATGCATGTATATGTACGAGAAATATATAATAAAGAAAATACTGGAAATACTATAAGTAAATGCCGGAAGGAAACAATATGTCAATGAGCAAGAATACTATGACTATGTGTGTGAGTATTAGGTTTAACATGTGATCATCTTGGGAACTTGATCAGGCTGGTTACATATGATTAGCTATGATTCATTTAAGGTCAGGCTAACCATTTGGTTAGCTATGATGCATGTAGAGGTCAGGCTAATCATATGTAACAGCTATGAAGCATGTAAATGGCCAGGCCGTACCCGACGTGAGATGTGGGGTGAGCTATGATGTATGTAGAGTTAGATATGATCACATATCTACACTAAAATACTCTCCACCCTCGACAGGTTTAGTAGATCCAACCATGGTACGCTATGGCACAGGATTCCCTAGGAAGGTAGCAAGTCTCCCCGGAAATCAGTGTCTGTATATGTACAAGATAACAATGAAACAAGACTTGTACAAGCTACACCATGAACAAGGAATAACATCTCATGAAGAGATTCGTATACACCAATCCGTGTAACCAGCGTGTCGAGAATATGGATATTTACACTAAATACAATAAACATAGGGGATATCATAAAGAAGAAGCTAATCAGAGAATGTACTCGCCTTGGGTCCTTAGCTGGTAATGTCAAAGTCCTGTTCCAGAGTATCGCCTGGATGAACCAAAAGTCCTATAGACATATAATGAAACAATACAACATTTGCATCAGATGCTATACTAACATAAACATTGAACTCAGGGCAATGCCAGGTATGACACTGGTCAATCTAGGGTCAGTGTGCGTCAAGTTGCACGGGCGTCGCGTCTGTGATTGCTGTGCATGACAGACGGGTCAAATTGATACGGGACTTGCCAGTACGTCAGTGTACGTATGGCAGTTAACTAACACTTACAGGGTTACAGGTCCATGCAAATACGGGGCATCCGTAATTACACGCGGGTCGTCTACAAAATTTATCAATAGATATATATTAATAATTAAATTAATACGTATTTATGGGTAAACCAATAATTATATACAATATGTCTAAGTATATGCAATAAATTAAATACATATACAACATATGTATACCAATTAATCACATATCATATATATATATATATACTAGTTGAACTATATGTATACTGATATATATGCCAAAATATATTTTAAAATATACATATATATTGTCAACATTATTATTAAAAATATACTAATATTAATACACCAAATTAAGTTTATAGTATATATATATACACATGTACATATATACCAAAATACGTATTAATATATATTACATTTATATATATACAGATAATTTAATATATACACATTGAATACGTATAATAGAGAATACACGATGTATTCATATATATATATATATATATATACATACACGCATTTACGTATTTATACTAAAATATATTTTTTTAATACACATATACGCTCATACACATGTACACATTTACGTATATATGCACACACACATACACACACAAATACGCATATACACATACATCTACACACACATATACGTCTGAAAGAGGGAAGAGGGGTGCTCACAGGGGGTTGGCCGGAGTCGGGGTGGCTGCCGGGCTGCAGCAGGAGGCCGCCGGACTACGGGCTGGTCGAGGAGGAGATGGAGAGGCTGGCCGGAGCAGGGAACAAGGGGAGCTCGGGGGAATGATGACACTGGTGGTGGTGGTGGTGGTGGCTTGGAGGTGGTGTTCGTGGTGGTGGTGATTGACGATGGAGGTGCTCTGGGGGAGTTGGCCGGACCGGGCTCGAGAAGATAGAGGAGGAGCGGGGAGTGCAGGGAGGAGTTGGCTGGGGGAGGATGCAGGGATAAGGTGGTGGTGATGGTGGGAGTATGATGATGATGGTGGTGGTTGCTGTCACTGGTCGGGGCTTCGCCGGAGTTCAGGCAGCGGGGAGATCGTCGGATGTCGAGGTGTAGGGAGAGCCGAGGAGGATTTGGAGGAGGATGACGCCGGTGTAGCCGACCGTGTCGGAGTTGGGAGACTCGGATGCCGGAGTTGGAGTTGCAGGGAGCCGGGTGGCAATGGTGGTGCCGGTGTGAGCTCGACCGGGGAAGGCTGTATGGTGGTGGTTGCTCGTGAAGCCGCGGTGGAGAGGCCGGGCTGGGTGAGGCAGTGGAGGTCAGAGAGGTGAGTTGGGAGGAGTTGCAGAGGTGGAGGCTCGCTGGAGCACAGCTTGGGATGGGCCGGCTGTGTGTGGAGCTCGTCGAGGAGTGAGGCTGCAGTGCGTCGTGTGGGGTGGAGCCGGTGGGAGCTCGACCGGAGGGAGGAGCAGCGGGTTGCATCTCGCCGGAGTTGGACTGCGTGGCCAGGTGTTCGGCCGGGTGTAGGAACAGTGAAGTATTTCCCCCCCTTTTAAATTTGAAATGAAGGGGAAGAAGAAGAAGAAAGAAGAAGAAGAAGAAGAAAGGTGAAGAAGAAAGGAAAAATAAAAATGGAGGGGGCTACGGTTGGGTGTGGGGGCTTGCCTAGGTTTGGAGATTAAGGTTTTCCTTGGGAAGAGGGGATGATGGGACATTAAATAGGGAGAGGTGAGAGGAGAATGAGTGGTGTAGATGCACCCCTCTAAAATGGGTGGTTAGGATTTGCCATGAAGGAAATTCCTTCATGTAAGGATGAGGGTGTTGACTAGTCAATATTAGGGCTCCTCCATTGGTTTGAGACAATGAGGTATTGACACCTAATGCAAATTTGCAAATTAGTCCCCCTTAAATTTGGGTATTTGCACAGACACATAAGATGATGAAAATTTGGTCGGCGATTCGGTGTTTGGCATTTTGTAGGATGAGGTGGTGTTGTGTGCTCGGTATGGGCTTAATTAGTGGGGCATTGGATTAGGTCGGGTTAAACGGGATCAGACAAAAATGGTATCCTCAAATTAATTAGAAATAAATGAAAGTTGTGTTCTAAAATTAATTAGGAGTACATGGGGCCAAAATCAGGTCGGGTCACAAATATCATTAGTGAAGAAGACTAAGAACAAAATATTACCTTAATTTGGGTTGCACGAAAAATGGGTCAAGATTGCCTCCAATTTCGATTGGAACGCACAACAATATAAAATTGGAATTTATTTAGAAATTAAATAAACGTCCACGACGAATATTATGCGGCTAAAATAAAGTACAAGAGAGCATAATTATGAGTTACAAAAATTGCAGAATGGAAGGCGGGCACGTCTAGGGCAAGGTTATGAAATTTTTAGAAGGCAAAAGCTAGGGTAGCGCTCCAAATATCGAAGCAACGACACTGCACAACAATTAAATAATTTACAGTAATTAATCACAATCCCAATTAATTAAATTCTATTAAATACAAATTAATACATAATCCTATAATTCAGTCAGGTGTTCATCTAGTGGGCCTCTAGGTCAAGTCTACCAGCTCAAACATTAATGAACACTGTATATATTATATTTAAATACACATCTCATGCAATTATTTAATTTAAATACACGAAATATTAAATACATAAAAAATCGAAAATACCCCTGTTTTTGGAATGTGGTAGTGACAAGTCTACCCTCCTTAAAAGAATTTCGTCCTCGAAATTTAAAATTCTCATAGTAGTGTTTATTTATTATATTATTTTCCATCAATAGTTAAATTCATCAACCCATATAATCCGGAAATAATCTACCTTGTCATTTCACAATTTTTAAAAATTCTGAAATTTTTGTATTCCTGGAAAATCCTCGAAATAAAATCAGTTTCCATTTTTCTCACAATTTCCTCCGAATTTTTAAGTTAAAAATTTAAATGCTCAAAATTTAATATCTACTCTTAAATTTTAACTTCAATCAATGCATATATATAAAATTGAAATCTCGTCCCAAAAAGTTTGAATTCAAATACTCATCCATCAATGATCTTATTCCTTGGTTTCCTTTTTCCTCAAAATACTCGACAACGCGATACCTATGGATTCTTCAAATGCAACGTCCATAATATAAAATTTTAAAATTCATAACTTGCTGACAAATAAATATAATGATAATCTCCTTAATTCCTCAAGTTTTTAATGATAAATATACCATAGTCAATAATCATCAATCTTACCATATTAAATTCTTAACCTCTCATTTAAATTAATGTTTATCCTCTAATTTTAATGATAATTTAATCATATCCCAATCTTGACAAAATCAATGATTCCCCAACTCTGCCATATTAAATCCTTAACTCTTTATGATTATCTTTCAAAAAATTTAGCATCTCATTTCTCTTGTCAAGTCATAACCTCTTCATAAATCTACTATGGTCAAACTCCAATAATCATGTTCTAAGAAAATTCTACCTACAACCATGCAATCTAAGAAAATATGTACGGTCATGTGTCTTTTGTCATGGTATTGCAGTCTCTGTCAGGGTGTACTACTAACTACATTCTAACAAGAAAATCATGCATACGAACTACAGTACTAGGGAAATCAGTCAATCAATCAAATAGAAAGGAACAAAAGGAAGAACAGAACATAGTCTTCTAACCCATTACTTGGATATCTTCATCCTCTAATATACACTTAACTCTGGCACATTCACTATCTAATTCCTATCCTTATATACTGGTACTCATATCAACTAATCATTAGTCCACAAGACATTCGTGAATACATCCTCATTGTATACACCTGTCTATTGATACCTAAATCTGATACCAAGAATCTCTAATATAACCATGGTTTAATAATGTATCCAAAGTTTGATACCTCTATCTCTTTAGTACCATAGTTTTTACTACAAGCACACTCACTGCCAGCTCTCTTACCTACTATAATTGTTTATACTATTTGTTCTTATCACTCAAATGCACGTCAAGTGCAACCAACCATACTAAGTACTGCTCTCTCTAATACAACTCTAGATGGACACCCAAGCCAGTCTGCAGTGCCATCTCAATCATGCTCAAGTCATCAGATCCTTACACATGTATATCATCTACTCATATACTAATATATATTTCTCATTCACCATAAAATTTTATCCTCATAATAAAATCATCAAAATTTAACTTTTTGAACAATTTAAAAAAAAAGTGTATACTTTCCTCAAGGGTCAAATATTCAATATTAAAATCAAACTTTAATCACTTCTAAAATCTTTATAGCTTGACTATGTTTATTGAATCAAATTTGGAATCTTCAAAATTTAATAACATAGAATCTCAATTCCTCAAAATTCTTAAAAATTAAAATTCATTTCCACTCTTCAATCTTTTTTTTTCTTTCCACAAATACACATATAAGTGCTCACGGTCTCTAATACTCGAGGTGCACTCAATACATCTATTGTCTACAACTCTCAACTGGGTACTAAAATTGTACCTGCCCGAATTACTTGCACTAGTACTCCCAATAATTAAAGTTATCATCACACGTATTTTCTTCCATGATTTTCAATCTATATCAACTGGTATATCATCTAATTATCATCACGCAGAGTACTTACTGTTATTAGCATCATTCTTGACTAATCCTCGATATAGAATCATTAGTACTCTTGGTATGATATCACTAGCTTCATTATTGGGTCATCTCATCAAACTTATTAGAACTCATGATTACATGTACCTTCTATAACACTCATGTTTCTTTACTCTCATGGGCAAGTATATGGTTCCTCATCTCGATTGATGTTTATGTATTTTTCTTTAATCTTTTACAGCCTGTTAAACTAATCTGTGATACGCTTCACCATTTTCATTACCAATTTTGATATTTCTCTACTCATGACACCTCATTATAACTCTTTATGCATATACATTTCCTTACCTTTAACACTCCCGATATCAATTATCAAATTAAACATCATACATCATTAATCCTTAACACAATTCCTGGATACTTAATTGTTTACATAGATCATCCAATTACATAATCATGATTATCCAGGACGGGTATGTTGGCTCTGATACTAACTCTTGGAACTATTACTGATACTCTATACTCTCCTATACTCTCAGTACTATAATGACACCTATCTTAGAACTATTGTTACAAGGTACTATGCTATGGGTTAACTCTAGATTAAGGCCTACTGCTCACATGTCCAGCTAGGAAACACTTACAACTCACAAGCAACACTTAGTCAATACTAATACTCAAGACACATACATAATTATAAGTCACTTAATTATCATACTTAACAAGGAATCCTCAAAGAATAGAAGCTCAAAAGAAACTGGGTTGAGGACTAAAGGTATTTCTACTACTAGCAACCAAATAAAACGATGAAATAAAGTCATGTAATAACATAAATAGATAAGTGTCGAGATGAGACTTTAAGAACCAATTTAAGATACAACCTGATAATCATACATGTTTGTCAGAAATTATGACGCATAGAATTCTCGCCACGCCAGTAAGCATAGGTGCGATAAACGACAGGTTCCGTAACTAAAGTACGCAACCCTATAATCATGTCATCTAGAATCTTCGCCACGCCAACCGGTATGGCTGCGATAAACTCTAGGTTCCATAACTAAAGTAGACGTTTTACCTTTCTCACTGTTCTCATCAATATATGTCATCAGATGATATCGTAAAGTTTAGTCCGTAAAATTTATCTTGATAAGAAATTAACTCAGCAACGATACCAAGAATTTAAATTTAATAACTGGTCAACAAGAATCAAACTCAATATCAACGAGTGAGGATGGACGAAAACAAGGGCGAAGGATTTAAATTGGAAATTGTAATAAGATTCTCAAGGGGTCGTCCCAGGAATCTCTCAAGAATTTTTTGATTGAGTATCCTCTCTCATCCTAGTATCCTATGTCCTATATTCTATAGCAGGCACGCAGTAGTACAACTAATACGTCGCACTACCACGACATCGCACAACTTGCGAAGTCTGACCTGCATGGACCACCACTAAAAATATGTCACGACCCGCACCCAGAATTTGGGCACGAGAACATGGGAACGTCCAGCCTATGCCGCAACATCGGCGATAGAACGCTGTCAAGGTCAAAGCACTATCTAACAAACTCGCATGAGAATCCAATCTCCATAAGGAGGCACGGATGACACAATACAATATGAACACATACTCAATCACATAACTACAGCACGATAAGAAATCAAAGAAATAAAATAAAATACAATACAAGTCTAATGTAAATAAATCTAACTCAACAATAAATCCAAATCTCAACAAAATTCCGGAGACAAATCCGGTACCAAATAAACTACTGAAGGAAACTAATAACTAGTGATTCCGGCTAGACCTCCAGGATTCATGACTGAACTACTAAGTCCAAGACTGCAGCTACTCACCCTGTGGTCCACAAGTGTCGGATACCAGTCCTCTAGGCTTAGTCTGAAAAATGTTTTCCAGTCAGAAAGGAGCAAAGTACATTTCTAATAGCAGTTCTATATCAATGATATAAACTATGTAGCAGTATATATAGATGGAAATATACAAGATGCATGTATATGTACGAGAAATATATAATAAAGGAAATACTGGAAATACTGTAAGTAAATGCGGGAAGGAAACAATATGTCAATGAGCAAGAATACTATGACAATGTGTGTGAGTACTAGCTTCAACATGTGATCGGCTTGGGAACTTAATCAGGCTGGTTAGATATGATTAGCTATGATTCATGTAAGGTCAGGCTAACCATTTAGTTAGCTATGATGAATGTAGAGGTCAGGAAAATCACATATAACAACTATGAAGCATGTAAATGGTCAGGCCGCACCCGATGTGAGATGTGGGGTGAGCTATGATGCATGTAGAGTTGGGTATGATCACATATCTATACTAAAATACTCCCCACCCCCGACTGGTATAGTAGATCCAACCATGGTAAGCTATGGCACGGGATTCCCTAGGAAGGTAGCAAGTCTCCCCGGAAATCAGTATCTGTACATGTACAAGATAGCAATGAAACAAGACTTGTACAAGCTACACCATGAACAAGGAATAACATCTCATGACGAGATCCGTATACACCAATCCGTGTAACCAGCGTGTCGAGAATATGGATATTTACAATAAATACAATGAACATAGGGGATAAAATAAAGAAGAAGCTAATCAGAGAATGTACACACCTTGGGTCCTTAGCTGGTAATGTCAAAGTCCTGTTCCAGAGTATCGCCTGGATGAACCAACAGTCCTATAAACATATAATAAAACAATACAACATTTGCATCAAATGCTATACTAACACAAACATAAACATTGAACTCAAGGCTATGCCAGGTATGGCATTGGTCAATCTAGGGTCAGTGTGCGTCAAGTTGCACGGGCATCACGTCTGTGATTGTTGTGCATGACAGACGGTCAAATTGATACGGGGCTTGCCAGTACGTCAGTGTACGTGTGGCAGTTAACTAACACTTACAGGGTTACAGGTCCATGCAAATACGGGGCATCCGTAATTACACGCGGGTCGTCTATAATATTTATCAATAGACATATATCAATAATTAATTAATACATATTTATAGGTATACCAATAATTATATACAATACGTCTAAGTATATACACTAAATTAAATACATATACAACATATGTATACCAATTAATCACATATCATATATATATATATACTAGTTGAACTATATGTATACTCATATATATGCCAAAATACATTTTAAAATATACATATATATTGTCAACATTATTATTAAAAATATACTAATATTAATACACCAAATTAAGTTTATAGTATATATATATATATATATATATATATATACATGTACATATATACCAAAATACGTATTAATATATATTACATTTATATATAAACAGATAATTTAATATATACACATTGAATACGTATATATGAAAATAAATAATACAGGACATATTTATATATATATATATATATATATATATATATATATATATATATATACATACATGCATTTACGTATTTATACTAAAACATATTTTTTTAATACACATATACGCTCATGCACATGTACACATTTACGTATATACGTACATACACATGTACACATTTACGTATATACGCACACACACATACACACACAAATACGCATATACACATACATCTACACACACATATACGTATGAAAGAGGAAAGAGGGGTGCTCACAGGGGGTTGGCCGGAGTTGTGGTGGCTGCCGGGCTGCAGCAGGAGGCCGCCGGACTGCGGGCTGGTCGAGGAGGAGATGGAGGAGAGCTGGCCGGAGCAGGGAGCAAGGAAAGCTCGGGGGAATGATGATACTGGTGGTGGTGGTGGTGTTGGCTTGGAGGTGGTGTTCGTGGTGGTGGTGATTGATGATGGAGGTGCTCCGGGGGAGTTTGACGGACCGGGCTCGAGAAGATGGAGGAGGAGCGGGGAGTGCTGGGAGGAGTTGGCTGGGGGAGGATGCAGGAAAAAGGTGGTGGTGATGGTGGAGTATGATGATGATGGTGGTGGTTGTGGTCACTGGTCGGGGATTAGCCGGAGTAGCGGGGATCTCGTCGGATGTCGAGGTGTAGGGAGAGCCGGGGAGGAGTTGGAGGAGGATGACGCCGGTGTAGCTGACCGTGCCAGAGTTGGGAGACTCGGATGCCGGAGTTGGAGTTGCAGGGAGCCGGGTGGCAATGGTGGTGCCGGTGTGAGCTCGACCGGGGAAGGCTGTGTGGTGGTGGTTGCTCGTGAAGCCGCGGTGGAGAGGCCGGGCTGGGTGAGGCAGTGGAGGTCGGAGAGTTGAGTTGGGAGGAGTTGCAGAGGTAGAGGCTCGCCGGAGCACAACTCGGGATGGGTCAGCTGTGTGTGGAGCTCGTCGAGGAGTGAGGCTGGAGTGCGTCATGTGGGGTGGAGCCGGCGGGGAGCTCGATCGGAGGGAGGAGCAGCGGGTTACAGCTCGCTGGAGTTTGGCTGCGTGGCCGAGTGGTCCGCTGGGTGTAGGAACAGTGAAGTATTTCCCCCCTTTTGAATTTAAAAAGAAGGAGAAAAAGAAGAAGGAAGAAGAAAGGAGAAGAAGAAAGGAAAAATAAAAATGTAGGGGCTACGGTTGGGTGTGGGGGCTTGCCTAGGTTTGGGGATTAGGGTTTTCCTTGGGAAGAGGGGATGATGGGACATTAAATAGGGAGAGGTGAGAGGAGAATGAGTGGTGTAGATGCACCCCTCTAATATGGGTGGTTAGGATTTGTCATGAAGAAAATTCCTTCATGTAAGGATGAGGGTGTTGACTAGTCAATATTAGGGCTCCTCCATTGGTTTGAGACAATGAGGTATTGACACCTAATACAAATTTATAAATTAGCCCACCTTAAATTTCGGTATTTGCATAGACACATAAAATAATGAAAATTTGGTGGGCGACTGGTGTTTGGCATTTTGTAGGGTGAGGGAGTGTTGTTTGCTTGGTATGGACTTAATTAGTGGGGCATTGGATTATGTCGGGTTAAATGGGATCAGACAAAAATGGTATCCTCAAATTAATTAGAAATACATGCAAGCTGTGTTCTAAAATTAATTAGGAGTACATGGGGCCAAAATCAGGTCGGGTCACAAATATCATTAGTGAAGAAGACTCAGAACAAAATATTATCCTAATTTGGGTTGCACGGAAAATGGGTCAAGATTGCCTCCAATTTCGATTAGAACGCACAACGATACAAAATTAGAATTTATTTAGAAATTAAATAAACGTCCGTGACGAATATTGTACGGCTAAAATAAAGTACAAGAGAGCATAATTATGATTTATAAAAATGGCAGAATGGAAGGCGGGCACGTCTAGGGCAAGGTTGTAAAATTTGTTAGAAGGCAAAAGCTAGGGTAGCGCTCCAAATATCGAAGCAACGGCAATGCGCAACAATTAAATAAATTACAAGAATTAATCATAATCCTAATTAATTAAATTCTCTTAAATACAAATTAATACATAATCCTATAATTCAGTCAGGTGTTCATCTAGTGGGCCTCTAGGTCAAGTCTACCAGCTCAAACATTAATGAACACTGTATATATATTATATTTAAATACACATCTCATACAATTATTTAATTTAAATATATGAAATATTAAATACATAAAAAGTCGAAAATACCCCTATTTTTGGAATGTGGTAGTGACAGTCTCCAAAGGGGTACGTACTACGGTACGGGATCCTATGATGCCCTTGTTGCGACACAGTCATCTAGGCCCTCCCCGACAACTGTGCATTCCACACAGCCTTCGCAGTCGTCGGCTAGAGTCCAAGAGGCTGTTGACCGTCAGATTGCGTCTCTCCATGACGAGTTATTGCGAAGGATGGAGGAGCAGCCTCGGTCCAAGCCGCAATGGGACGATCCGACGCTTATTGCACGATTCGATATGCTCGACCGCAGCATCACGGAGCTCCGAGATTTGACAAATGATCTTAGAGCCTCGACAGACCGCAATATCGCAGAGCTGCAGGCATCACAGCTATCCATGGGCGAGAGGCTGACGATGATGCAAGATTCAATGGTTCATAGCAGTACAAGGCTGTTATCTACCATGGATTCTTACAACCAGCGACTCACAGACTTGCAGCGGGTACGGCCTCCTGGTGCGCCTACATCGACACAGACTCCACCGACGTCACTGCCTCCTCCATCGACATTGGTATCAATTTCACGGGAGTATTATGAGCTGTTCTTATCCTTCATGCGCGCTGGTGGTCAGCCTCCTGTAGATCCGCAGTAGTATAGTTGCTGGATATTTGTATTTTTTGTATTATCTAGCAAATATCGTAAAAAATACGGCAAATATATAAACACATTTAAGTCGCTAAAAAATGTCGGCATAGCGACGTTTAGCGACGTTTTTCCTTTCAGCGACGTGCTGGGTTCCGACTTCTGTAAAACGTTGCTAATTACGTCGCTAAAAGTGATTAGCGAAGATTTTTGTCATTTAGCGATGTTTTTTAACGTCACTAATTTAACTTTTTCTGGTAGTGCTAAGGGACTCGTCTAGTCTGTAAGGGCATCCATGCGACCCATACATCGATGGAAGCAGGTGCCGCATAAGGCCCTGACACAACATTAACTGCCTGTCATACAGGTCTGACATGACATTTATTTCCCTGGACGCTTCGAGAATCGTAAGAAAAGTTGCACACAAAAAGACAAAAAGTTACGTCAGTGCACCAATGACTTTGTCAGGCGTATAGTACGACATGTTCACGACAAAGCTCGTATGCGGCCCCGACTCTATGCGTCCCAATCCTCATATGGCTAAAGTGTTCATAAGATCCAGTCACGACAAATGCTCGCATGCGACCCGGACTCCATGCATTACAATCCTTACGTGGCCAAGATCTAAGAGGCTCGGGCTCTCTGCAACCCCACCGTCATGAAGCCCCCTACTGCCAAAATCTTTTTGTTACAACAGAATAGATCTTCAAACAACCAGTGCTAACAACGTGTCGATTTGAGCAAGTCAAGCACACATTTTTCTTCAATAATATACCACAACTGATGCCACACGGCAGCCTGACTGTGGCATGTGCCCATGATTGCAACCATTTCTGTTAAGAAGGCCCATGGGACAACCTGACAGGGGTGTATAACATATGCGCGCGCATAAGCCATCCAGGGTAGATGGCTATAAATAACAGGGATGCATTCCCTCAAGGGAAGTACACAGAGAGATATAGAAAAAAAGCATACTCAGGAGCCCAGTTGTTGTCTTTCGTGCCAGTGAGCCAAAGACCTATCAAATTCCTTTTTCGTCAGTCCATTAATGGAGTAAAGGAGTCAGCTGTAGTACTCGATCTCAATTCTCACACTCCCTAGAAATTTAAATTGTACTTAGTTTTCTTGTTTAAGGATTCTTTGCACTTTTTGTTTTTAATGTACGAAACCAAGTTTGTACAACTTATTTTGTATTAAAACACTTAGAAATTGGGATGGGCATCTTGCAACAGATTACACGATAAAAATTGTGAACTTAAACTGTACCTATGACTTTTGAGCTGACCTAGTGGTTAGGCAGACGACCCTATGCCGAGTGATAGAACTGTTGTGAACGACCTATAATGATTACATGGGTAAAACCATAAAGCTAGGGGAACAATACTTAGAGTTATGACTTGGAACTGAAAGTGTGCGTTAGTAAAGTTGATGTGGACATAAACGCAATGGACGATAGGACTTCAATTTTAGTAATTAGATTGGATAGGTTGTGGGATAAAGTGGAACGAGACAATATCAAGGATTTTTCAAATGGAATGCTTATGATATGAATTGGTGATGCTCAAGTAAAGTTGGGATAACATATTGAATTGTTGCTTGGAAGACACAATAATAAATTAAAAAATTCAATGGAACAAAAATCGATAGTTAGGAGATTATAATCAAGACTATGATATGAATGTACGTGAATGACTCAACGGAATCATGTTGCGTGAGGATTACGATAGATGATAATGAAATAAATTAGAGTTTGGTAGGTCGATAGTTACGTAGTATCAAAAAGTTTTTGTGTCACGAACAGCACCCGGTGTGAGGGCACGAGTACGTGGATACGTCCAACCTACGTCACATCATCGGTGATAAAATGATGTCTAGGTCACAAATACTATCTAATCATCTCACACTATATATATATATATATATATATATATATATGAATCATGTCAATGATATCTCAACTCCATACAGAGGGCAAGATGATAATTACACAATGATAAATAATACTCAAGCACAATATCTATGAGGAAGAAGTGGCACGATATAAAATAGAGGAATGGAAATCATAAATCACCAGTACAAACAATAGCCAAGTCTAAGAGTCTAGCAATGATCACAATAAGTCTAAGGTATCAACAATATGTGAATAGTCTAGAAGCTGGAGATAAATCCAGTACAATGAATAATACTAGCCAAGTGTTTACTCAATAGCTAGTACTTGTCCTCCTGTACTACGGTGCCATCTCAGCTAGCTCTCCCATATGTGGTCCATAATACATAGGATACCAGTCCTCTAAATAATGATCTAAAAAAATAAATCCAGTCAGGATTAGAGCAAAGTACAAAACTTTAAAAGCAGATCCAAATACATTGTAGAGAATATATGACAAGTAATAGAAAATATTACAAGATGTACATATCATTAGGAAATGGAATTATAATAAATACTGGAAGTGAAATACAAGCAATATGGCATGAACTACAAGTGAGAGAAAATATAATACTAACTAAGTGCCTTAGAGTACAAGTTTGTTATGTGATCGGCTTGGGTTGTACACAATTATACTAGGGTAACTCGATTATACGTTAGTGTATAATCGACATGTACATGAATACACTAGGGCTTGATCACATAACCAACTTTCCTAACCAATACTCATGGATCCGATCATGACACATTACATACACGAATTATAATATAACTATACGGAGAATACGAATGAACACTGAGAACACTAATGGCACAATCTAGAAAATAATAATATTGTATGTAAAGTCTTACTTGAAGACTCACGTAAGTGAGAAAAATGTTCTAAGATCGAATTCTCCCGCTCCCAAGTCGATTCGCCTGGTGAATGATGCTTCCAAGCAAAATGGACTAGTAGAATGGTCTTCCCCTTTAGCACCTTCTCTCTACGGTCGAGAATCTCAACCAGCTGTTCCTCGTAAGACAAACTTGGTCCCACGGTGATCTCTGAATGGTCCAGTACATGACTGGGATCTGCCACATAACTTCTTAATTATGAAATATGGAACATATTATGGACATCTTCCAAGGTCTGCAGTAAAGCTAGTCTCTAAGCAACCATGCCAACATGCTCCAATAAGTCAAACGGTCCGATGTACCTCAGACTAAGCTTCCCTCTACCTCCAAATCTGATGGTTCCTCTAGTAGGTGAGATCCTTAAGAACACATGATCTCTAGCCTTGAACTCTAGGGGTCGACGGTGATTGTCTTTCTATTGCTTCTATTTGCCTTGCACTCCTCAAAGGTGACGTTGGATCTGCTTGACCTTCTCCACTGTGTGAATCACTAGCTCTGGTCCAAGTATATGTCTTTTGCCCACATCACTCCAATATACTAGCGAGCGATATTTTCTTTCATATAATGCTTCAAAATAAGCCATCTGTATGCTTGCTTGGTAGCTATTATTGTAAGAGAACTCCACCAAGTGCAACTAATCCTCCCAAGATCCTCCAAAGTCAAGCATACACGCTCTCAACATATCCTCCAATGTCTTAATGGTGCGCTCTGACTGTCTGTCTGTCTTTGGGTGATAGGAAGTGCTAAACTTCAATCTAGTTTCTAGGCTCTCATGTATGCTCCAAAAGTGTGATGTGAACCTTGAATCTCTGTCAGAAACTATGCTGACTGGTACTCCATGTAGGCGTATAATCTTTTTCATGTACATCTCTGCCAGAACTTCTGTAGATTGCCTAAATCTAAAGGGTAAGAAGTGTGGCCCCTTAGTCAATCTGTCCACAATCACCCAAACTATATCTCGGTCAGCTGGACTCCTCAAAAAATCCGTAACAAAGTCCATGGTGATGTGCTCCCAATTTTACTCCAGAATTGGAAGCGGTTGGAGTAGTCCTGTTGATTTCTGATGTTCATCCTTAACTTGCTGACACAACAATCACTTTGCCACAAACCGTGCTATCTCTTGATTCATCCCGGGCCCCCATTAATGCTACCTCAAGTCTCGGTACATCTTCATACCTCCCAGATGAATAGAGTATGCTGAACTGTGAGCCTCCGTTATTAGTTCCTGTCTAAGCTCTCCATTAGGAACATAGAGGCGATCCCCACACCTCAAATTCCCATGTTCATGTATCCTCAGTCCAGTCTGCAGTCTAGCCTTAATACTCTGTCAAAGTCGCTAAAATCTTGCATTGGTTAGCAGAACTGCCTTGATACGCTAGACCAATGATGATTGCACTTGAAAGTTCATCAACTTTGCGACTTCTCCTGGCATAACCACCTCTATGCCCATCTGCTCCAAATTATATAACAATTCCTTCTGTGTTATCAAGAAGTACATCATCGGTCTCCCACTTAACGCTTCCACTACTGCATTTGCCTTGCCCGGATGGTACTACAACTCAATGTCAAAATCTGGCATAAACTTGAGCCATCATCTCTGTCTCTGGTTCAAATCCTTCTGACTATAGATATACTTTAAGCTTTTATGATCTATATAATTCTCTACAGTCTCTCTGTATAGATAGTTCCTCCAAAGCTTTAAAATAAAGATCACTACTGCAAGCTCCAAATCATGAGTGGGGAAATTTTTCTCATGGATCCTCAACTGCCGAGAACCATATGCTACCACCTTACCATGCTACATCAAGACACAACCTAATCCCTTTTCGAAAATATCACTATAAATAAATAATCCTCCCAGTCCAGTAGGTAAGGTCAAGATCGGTGCTGTAGTCATGCGCTTCTTCAACTTATCAAATGCCATCTGACACTCCTCTATCCAAACAAAATCTTGGTCCTTGTGGGTCATCCTTGTCATAGGCTCCACGAACCTCCCATAATATCTGGCAAGTCCTAAAAAACTCCGCAACTCAGAGACGTCGGTTTGGGTCAACCACTTCTCTACTGCTGATATCTTGGCTGTATCTATTAATTTTCCTTCTCCCAAGATAACATGCCCAAGAAAAGAGGCATGATCTAGGAGAAACTCGTACTTCCTCAGCTTAGCATATAACTTATGCTGCCTCAATATTTCTAGCACCTTCTTCAAATGTTCCTCGTGCTCCTCATGGATCTTTGAGTACACCAAAATATCGTCGATGAATAAGACCACAAATTGGTCCAAGTATTGATGAAATACTCGGTTCATTAAGTTCATAAACACAGTTGGCATATTTGTCAGTCCAAAGGGCATTACCAAGAACTCATAGTAACCATAGCAAGTCCTGAAAGCCATCTTTTGAATATTCTCGTGCCTCACCTTCACTTGATGGTATCTTTATCTCAAATTAATCTTAGAAAACACCCTTGCACCTATTAGTTGGTCGAACAAGTCATCAATCTATGGCAGAGGGTACTTATTCTTGATGGTTTCTGCATTAAGGGCTCTGTAGTCGATGCACATGCTGTTCCATCTATTTTTGGCACGAACAAAACTGGGGCTTCCCGAGGTGATGCACTTGGCCTAATGAATCCCTTGTCCTTTAACTTTTGCAACTGTACCTTCAACTCATCTAGCTCCTTCTTTGCCAGCTGATACACATTAGAAGATATCGGTGCTACTCCCAGCACTAACTTAATAGTAAACTCGACTTCTCTGTCCGGTGGAAGACCTGGCAACTCGTCTGGGAAGACATCTGTAAACTCCTCAATAATTGGTGACGGTGCAACTTCCATTATCATGCAATCTCCACCGTATTGGCTTACTTCCTTCTCCATAATTTTCCTCAAGAACTCAAACTCTGGCTGGCCTGGCAGCTTAAAGATAGCACAACCTTTATGGCAATCTAATACTACATGGTATTGACTAAGCCAATCCATTCCCAATACTACGTCAAAATTTGGCATTGGAAATACCAAAAGTCGAGCCCTCATCTCTCGGCTACAAACAATAACTGAACAAGTCCTACATGTACTAGTTATAGGCACTATTCCTCTCCCGGTAAGAATCCTCCAACTCTTAGGCAAGGATGAGGTAGCTATTCTATGCATTGCTATAAATTTAGATGATATGAATGAAAGAGTGGACCCAGAATCAAATAAAATAGTGGCAGGTACTGATCCAACTAGAATAATACTTGTAATAGCCTCTCCTTCAGTCTCCTCTCCTCCCTGAGTCAGAAAAATACTTGTCCTTGCCTCAGAGCTCAAGCCTGCTATCTGGCTCTCTTGAACTACACTGCTTGCGATGCCAAGGATGGTCCTCTTTGCTGGCCTCCTGGTGCTGGTAGACGAAGTACTACTCCTCCTCCTTGGTTGGTTTCTCCTGGTGTCATTACTGCTGGCTTCTGTCCTCCAAATTGAACAATAGCTCTTCGCTACAGACAATCCTGAGCTTGATGCTGTCCTGATCTGCAGATCAAGCAAGTTCTCAGTTTCTTCTAGCACTCCTTTTGCATGTGCCCCTTCTTGCTACATAAATGGCAAGTCAGAGATTCTCTGAGCTGGTAGGGCCCCATCCTCTATTGCTGTTATTGTCCCATTGGTTGTCAGATAGGCCCTTCTTGTTGCGTATTTGCTGGTCCTTGCTGAATTCTCTGTTGATTCCCTTTTCTTTGCTGATGGCCTCCTGAATCATGTCCGTCAATAATTCAGCATAAGAGATCTGGGAGTGCGAGCTGGTATAGTGTTGAAGCTCCTAAGTCAGTCCGTGATAGAATCTTTTAGTTTTTTCTAAGTCATTGGGTATTAGAACAACGCCATATCTACTGAGGCGGCTAAACTCTGAGTCATACTCATCGACCATCTTATCCCCCTGCTCTAGATAAAGGAACTGGTTATACAATGCATCCTTCACAGTGGCCGAGAAGTATTTCTTCTCAAAGTACTCCAAGAATTGCTCCCAAGTCTGGTGTATACCCTGTTGGCGCTCTATCGATTCACACCAGTGATGAGCATTCCCTTCTAACTTAGTCCTCACGCTTATTATCTATAAATTTGTAAGTAGCTGTGAAGCCTCTAAAAACTTCTTGGTGCTGGTTATCCAAGTTGTGGTCTCCTTTGGACTCTCATTGCCTTTATATGGCTTGGGGTTCATTTTCACAAAATCCTTTACTGAACCAACGCGCGCTTGTCGCACTGGAGCTAGTGCCTGGGCTGGTGCGATTGCTGGTGAAGCCATCCTCTCAAGTGCTGCTAGGAATTACTGTCTCATCTCGACGGCTTCCTATCTCTTCTCTCCCGCTTGCTGCCTCTGCTGGGCAGCCAGTGCGGCAGCCTGTTGTCTCTGTTCCTACATCATCATCAGAAAGAATTAGAACATTTGTGTCTGGCCTTCCTTTGGTGCTACTAGAGCTGGGGGAGCTCCATTAGGCACTACGGGAGAGATGGTGGAATCGGATTGTCAGTCAGTCTGTCAGTCCGGTCTTGGAAGTCGAGGAGTCATCGAGGACTCTCCTAGTGATTAGCCATTGACCCCTAGAGACGTGTTGCCCCCGGTAGCGGCACATCTATTATGCAAATTCATCTTTCTACAAAAGATGAACGAAAGATTAGGAAGAGTACATGAATCCAGCAGGATACAAGCATTTATTTAAATATAATGGGTTAGACGGAGGGTGACTTATAGTCAATTATGGATGAGACCTAAAATTCTAATCCTAGGTGTTAGCCCGCTTGGTAGAGTTACATAACCGAAATGACTAACTTGACCTGCATGGGCCACCACTAAAAATATATCATGTCCCAGTGCCAAAATATGTAGGACTAGGTATACGTACATATGACAACTGTACGAGCAAGTATAGGAATCCAATATAATGGACCTAACCGGTCATAGTACGCTGTAAAATATATCTAAATCACAGTATTCCAGGCTGGTAAAATCTAGTCTCATCTACAAATATCACAGAGTAAGAACTGAATGAACAGATAAGTCTCCGAATCAAATACAAAATAAAATCTAGTGGAGCATAATCCCCAAAAAATGAGTACAAAACAATATTGAAAGAATACCACTAAGCAATAAAGAAATAGTCCGGACGTCAGCTAAAATAGTTAAAAACACCCAAGATACTAAGCTACTACCGTCCATGAATGCTCAAGGAAACTCCTATGGCTCCACCTCAAAGTCCTAGTTTGCAAAATCTCCAACTCCGTAGTCCGTCGGGTATAAGTGCTCGTCTGGATCTAGAAAATGTGCCAGGTCCTCAGAGGGACATAACAAATACATAAGAAATTGACATGCATGGAAGTAAAGTAGTAAACAATAAATAGGGTAACTATACCATCTATATGATGTGTAGTCGAGACATCTCTAGTGGCCCATGATGGAGAAGAAATAGAAGAACAATCATCCCACCAGGCGTCCAAAAAGACTCGGGGGTACGAAGTCACACCATATACAGAGTAAAAAATAAAAATTCCATACCCTCACTTGTAGATTCTTTCCTTCCAATGTATCTGAATCGCATACGTGGTGCAGATTTAATGCAACGATGTCAATAAATATAGACAACACAACTAACACTAACTACCAACACAAGATGCGAACGGCCGTATCGATGATCAATTGACGCACGAGTCCATGAACTCACTCACTCAGTGATCGTGTTGAACATGTGTTGGTTCAGAAGATACCATGTACCTTCACAATATACCAGGTAAGTCAGCTACTCTAAGATGAATGCACACAACTAACAAATAACAATTAGGCATATGTATACTGAATATTAAAATCAAGCAAGATGTACTTGCCTTCTAAGCCAAGCTGCGATCACAACAAATCTGGTCCGGAGCTCTCCACAGAAATGTCACGAACACCTACCAATTAATTATTACTTTAATTAGACTCCTATTATATAGTTAAGTTATCATCTAGTTATTAATCCTACGTTGGTTGCATATGCATGTAACTACACACCAAATTTTTACTAGCCATAAATATTACCAAATCATTTTTTAAACATTATTTATTAAACTATTAATTCTGAAATTGATAACAAAAATAAGCTAATTAATGGTTTTCAACTCACAAGGAATTTTTACGAAGGTTGGTAACTAGTCATGTAATTTTGGGTGCTAAATTGGGTTTCCCCCGATATGCAAGTTCTCAAAAGATAATTTCATACAAAATGTTAAATCTGGAAATAATTCTACAATACTAGAAATAATTATTTAATGAGTTCCTACATGAATATTTATCAAGTCTACTTATTGGTCTTTCCGTTGGACACATACTAGTCTTCTAGCAATAGTATTGACAAAATTTTGTCATTATAACCCTACTATTATGATTTGCATAAAAATCCAAAATTATATTTAATTATGGAAAAATAATTTTTAATCACAAAATAATAGGGAGAACATGCATTTATGGCCAAAGAACAAATTACAATAAGTTTACATGCAAACTAGGTCAACTATATGTCTTTCTATGCATAAAATTTAATTAAATGAAAATAATATTTCTGGAAAAATAATTTAAAAATAAATTTAATATAGGATAATAACATCATATTTTAATTATTTACAAAGTTTTAGAAGGGTTCGATGTAGAATTTTGGATAAAATATTAAACTAGGTCATCCTACACATTGTACATACAATTTTTTAACAAAAAAATTATCAAACTAATATTCTGAAATAAACGGTAAAAATATGGATAAAATAATTTTAATCATCATATTTCTCTATTATTAACCTGGTTTAATCAAGATTTCTACCTATGTGTGCATACATGCATTCATGGGTTCAACTTTACAATCAACAACATAGGTTTTAAACATACAATATATTTTTTAATCCACCATAATAAATAATTTTTGATTCTTGAAATATCATAGGGACTTTGTTTATCATTAACCAAAAGAATATTAGGGTTTGGCTCTATATATATATTTACATGCAAATTAGGGTTTCCTACAACTTATAAAATAGGGTTTACATCAACATACAAATTAGAATTTTTTACATCAACATATAAATTAGAGTTTACATCATCATGCAAGATAGGTTTTTATAATAAATCTATGAAAAATAAGATGATCTTATGAAAGAAGATGACAAATATTGAAGGAAGAACTTACTAGAAGGTGGAGGATGTACTAGTGTCACGACCCGCACCCGGAATAAGGGAACAAGTGGTGAACTACGCCCAGCCTACGCCGCAGCAACGGCGGTAGAACGTTGTCTGGGTCAACATAACTATCTATACATCTGTCACAAAATATATAAGGTACCTGTCATGTTATCTCAACTCCTATTGGATAAATAATATAATGTGTGATAAATGATAATCAATACTCAATCACAATATCAAACAAGAGGAAGAATGGCACGATATGGAGTAGAAGTAAAAGAAATACAATAGTCTCAAAACAAGTCCAATTCCAACATAAGTCTCAAAATAATAATACATGCCAAAAAGTCTGCTAAAATCAAATACAACTCATAATAAAAATTTGAAGTCTCTCCAGCTGGTGGTACTATCTCAAGTAACTCTATGGGTATTGGCTCAACTGTCTTGCCATTCTGTGGCCCGTAGTGCGTAGGATACCAGTCCTCTAATGAATCATCTAAAAGATATATCCAGTCAAGATTGGAGCGAAGTATAACCCAATAGCAATTTCAATAATTGACAAAACTATAAAACAACAATAGTAATAAAAATACATGATGGAAGTAACTGAACTAGACAATATCACATAAAGAGAATCATGGTAAGCAATAGAAATAATTGAGAATAATATAATATAGGACATCACTGTAATAAACTGGAAATAAGAAAATAAAATAATAGCCGGTGCCTTAAAATATTAGAAAAATATGTGATCGACTTGGTCCTAACACGGGCTATATAAATAAATGGGAGCTAGTGTGACCACACGTGAGTTGCATGATTTGCTAGCTATCATGGGCTACACTATATCATGGACTATAAGGTATGATCACATATTTACTAATATTCCCCAATCCCCCGACTAGTACACGAATCCAAATCATGACACATTATAACACATATAGCATGATGCACAGTCTATAATATCATGCACTATGCTCACAGTCTATATAATTAAAGAGATATCACGTAATCACTAAGTAATCACGAAGCACGATACGGTGATCACTGAGTTATTATGACAATAATATCTCATGACAAGGATCCACGTATACCATTCCATCTGACCATCGTATCAAGAATGAAATATCTCATTACTAAATACAAGTAACATAGAGGTTGTCAAATACGAAAAGTATCAGAGAATGTACTCGCCTTTGTCCGGAGCAAATAATGTTACTCGGCGCACGAGCTGGTGTCACACACACCTATATATGAACATCATTGTTAATTGGTGTAATAAAGTGATAAAAATATTAAAATGCACTAAATATGATTTTCTTGGTTATTCCTAGATCATACTAGTCAACTAGATCAAACTAGGTCATTTCTAAATTGTATGAGCCTATAACCAAGTTATTGGGTCCATACCTAGCTTTTAGGTTGATTACAAGGGTATACTGGTGAATATTATGTCTTGGTTAGGTATCTACATAATTTGTAAGTACTAACTAGCTAATATTACTATCTATTTATATTCTTAATCTCATGAATCTACTAGTTAGTACCCTAAGTAACTAATACATCCAACTATCCTAGCTAACCACTTAATACCTTAACAATACCCACTTAATGTCTTAGTCATATAATGATTACCAATATCTATCATAACTAGATATCATAGTATTTAAGTATCATATCTCCCTGACACTAAAACCTAGAGCTTGATACCCTTCTTAACTTACTGCTACTGTTCCCCCATTATTTAGCCTATACTGCTACTGTCAATTTTAGTCCAGACTTGGACTTCCTCTTCTTGATCACTCCACATTTCCTAACACACAATCAGTCACCAAGTTGTCCCCAAGTTATGACACATTATGATATCGATATCATGACTCACACTCTCTCAAACTATATTGTACATATATCTATGTGATACAAGATAACAATACATTTAAATGAAATCAAAACCCCAAACCCAATATCACTGCTTGCTAACTAGCCTTTGTACTGCTTCTGTAGTCTAGTACTCCAATATTGCTCCTTGATGCCAATATTACTACTTTCCTCCCCTCACGCCCTCTAAACTAAAACCTGAACACCCAATTACATATTCACATGCACTAACAGTTGCTACCAAAATAACACTTGCTACTACTACCTCTACTCATATGATCTTACAACTAATGTTACAGTTGTGCTATATCCCAAACTACTATGGTTTTCATTGCAACTGTGTATGCAACTAAGGTTGCTGTTGCAACTTAGTTCCATGACTGCAACTACTACTCCTACACAACTAATCTTCAATTACAAACTTTAACTACTCGATCTAAGCTCCTACAAACAAGGTATCAGTCACTACTTGGCTACCCGAGTTACCCATATATTCCTTGCTGCGGCTATTTATATCTCTTCCTTCCCTTCTTCCATCCCAGATTCTATATTGATACACAAAATTAGCATACCCAGATATTGCATTAACATATAACTAAGGATAGTAAACCCAAGACAACATTCAGGTCACGATATGGGCATTACGAATTCTTAGTTATGCCATTTGGATTAACCAATGCACCAGCGGTATTTATGAGTATGATGAACCATATTTTCTTGCCATACCTCGACCAGTTCATGGTGGTTTTCATAGACGGCATTATAGTTTATTCTAGTAGAAAAGTGGAGCACGAATAGCATCTTCGGAAGGTGTTACAGATTTTGAGGGAACACCAGTTATATGCAAAGTGAAGTAAATATGAGTTTTGGTTGGATCACGTATTATTCTTGGGCCACATTATATCTGGAGCAGGAGTAGCAGTAGACCCGAAGATGGTTGAGGTCGTAAAGACTTGGCCAGTTCCTAAGACAGTAGTAGAGGTACGTAGTTGGATTGGCAGGATTTTATCGAAAGTTTGTGGTAGACTTCGCAAGAATTTTAGCACCCTTAACCCGATTGACGCGTAAGGAGGCTAAGTTTATGTGGTATGTAGGATGTCAGGCAGCTTTTGAAGAATTAACGTAAAGATTAATTTTTACACCAATCCTCAAGCTTCCAGTAGGTTCCGGAGGATTTATAGTATATTGTGATGCATCCGGTAAGGGACTTGGGTGTGTTTTGATACAACATAGAATGGTGATAGCTTATGCATCATGGCAGCTTTGAGATCATGAGAAGAGCTATCCAACACATGATTTATAGCTGACGGCAATAGTTTCTGCACTTAATCTATGAAGGCACTACTTGTATGGTGATCGCATAAAAAAATTTATAGATCACAAGAGCATAATGTATGTGTTTACCCAGAAGTATTTGAATATAAGGCAGAGGAGGTGGTTAAAATTGTCGAAGGATTATGACGTAGAACTTTGGTACCATCCAGGAAAAACGAATGTGGTAGCAGATGCTCTTAGTAGCAGGGGCAGTGCCTACGTATTGATATCACATAAGCATATCTTAGAAGATCTTTGTCACGTCCCAGGACCAGAATACTGAAGAGCGGGGTAGTGACTCAGCCAACTACCTTGCAGAATACCAAAGTAAGCCAGAATGTGCTAAGGTTGTTTAGAGACAAGGGGGTGAAAGCTACAATCATGTCACCCAGAGTCAAGAACATCTATATCTCAATCATCAACTAAGAAATAATAAGAATAAACATATAAGATAAAGAAGTTAGGCGTCCCTAACACTCTATCAGAATGATCATAAAAGTAGTTATACATGATGGCACACTAGTGCATTGTCAAGAGTACATAACTGTAAGTCAGTCGCGGTCTGAATAATTTAAAATCATGTAGAGCAACTAATGTCCAGATAAACAACATGTGCCATTGGCTAAACGCCAAAAGGGTAATACAAAATGATACTCATAGTGGGAAAGAAGAAACCGACTCATGTTCCTCGGCGGACATCCTTTCGGTGTGCGCCATCGGTCAGATACAAGGCTGTAGAAGCATAAAAAATACGCTGGAAAGCTCTACGCAGCATATTGATGCAAAGCAGCATAAGCAGAGGGCTACAGAGCCTTCAACTTACAAACAAAGCTTCTACGCCAAGCACAGCGTAAAAATATAGGCTCAAGGACCATCCGCGTAGGGCAGTATGTCCAGGCTGCTTCAGCGTAAACAGGGTGCTTCATCGCCTTTATGGCATAAAACTCTTCCGCTTTCAATGCAGCATTGAAGTGTACAAGGGACGCTTCGTATTCTACGAAAAGAACCTGTCAGATCCTGCAATGAACCTAACGTCTCGACTTCTGACAAAGGGATACTGCTCGACTACCCAGGCGACGGCTATAATGATGGCGCGGTACTGCAACCCAGGCTGTCATTTACTGACATTTCCCTTGCGTAAACCGCTTTTACGTATACAGAGGAATACGCTGCCAAATTTTACATAGGCAGATGAGAGCTCCTTACGCTCCGCAGAAGACAAACCGCCTGCCATGTCAAAAGCTGCACTCCGTACGGGACTCGAGGTGCGTCTCTGCATTTAATGCACAGGGTGGTGACAGGCCCTCGAGGCACGTCTTTGCAATTAATGCGCCGAATACTGACAGATGTCTGAGGCACGTCTCTGCGTTTGATTCACAGAAGGGTGGCAGACCTTCAAAACATGCCTCTGCATTTAAATGGGCAGAATGATGGCAAATCTTAAAAACGAGCATCTGCATTTAATGCACAGGATGGGGGCAGATCTCTGTATTTTATGCAAGAGATCTGATTATCTCCAAAAGCTATAATTCTGGCTAAGATGCCCACATCATCACTCTGGCACGTTACGCAGCGACTTCTACGCCTATTCAGCTTCGGTGCCTGCTCAGCTTCTACGCCTTCTCGGCTTCTACGCCCATTCGGCCTTCTGTGCCTGCCCGGCTTCTACGCCTACTCGGCCTCTATGACCACTTGACCTCTATGACCACTCAGCTTCTACGCCTACTCGACTTCTACGCCTATTCGGCTTCTATGCCGGTTTGATAACTATTTGGCTTCTATGCCATGGTGACAGACATTGTCTTCTATGCCAACCTCTTCTACACGAGGGATACCTACCTACATGGCTTCTACGCTGTGATCTTCATAGCATTTATACGCATTTTGTCCCTTAGTTGGACCCACGTCACACTCTCATTCAAAGGATCATCTATACGCAGGCATTGGTTATTTTAACCGTTGTGTAAAAGGGTATTATACTTTCTACTACTCGGTTTTTACACCGACTGAGTGGTCACTGTCACTAAAAACTCTATAAATAGAGACCTCTATCAACAGAGGAAAAGGTGGAAAAATTGGTCGAACGATCAGAAGTAGGTCAACGAATTGAAAGAAGAAATAGAGGAGAGAGAGAGAGAGAGAGAGAGAGAGATAGAGGAGAATCCAGAGCTCAGGCAAAGAGAAGGGATCGACGACTTTGGCATCGGGCATCCACCCTCTTTAGCAACCCTCGAAGCTGCTACCTGTCTTCCACGGCACTTCTTCAACATCGTGTGGTCCAAGGGCTAAAGTGATCGACTGCAGATTAGACACCTATAGCAATATTCACGCAAATTAAATAAATTATACTTAGACATCGTCGTGTAGGATCAAATTTGTACAATCTTGTTTGTAAACATAAAAGAAGGGCGGGTCTTCGTACAAGACCTCGTTTTCCGCATTCATCAAATCTTTTCTCGTTTATATTATCCAAAACAAGATGGCGACTCTGCTGGGGACATCTTTCTCTTCTGATGAGGAATCTATTGCTCAACACGATATGGTATCCGTGGGATCCGTGAAGAAGACACTGGTCGTCCAGTCCGACCAGTCTGCCTACGAAGATATGCTCCAAACAAGGGGTAGCTCTCACTCTCTCTCTGTCCAAAATAACAGGAAGCTGCATAAGGTCTGGATGCCCAAGACATCCTCTACCATCCCTGTGGATTCTTCGATCTCTCCGATCTCTTCGACCAATGAGGTTGTAGCGTTGCTCCCTCCGTGCCCTGCACGTAAAATTCAGTCGCCTGTCTCTGACAGAACCGACAAAACTTCTGGCAATGCCTCAGCGCTAACCCAGAAGTATACTCCGTGCTCTATGCGTAAAATTCAGCCTCCCGTCCCTGACGGAATAGACAAAACTTCTGATAAAGCCTCAGCGCCAAATCAGAAGTACAAAACACGCTCCACGCGTAAAACAACATCTGACCTTTACGGAGAACCGGATGATCCCTGTGATCGCCGCAAGGGAAGCTAGCGGTGGACTACCCAACTTCTCGGTATTTACGTCAGTAAGGGAACAATCTGCCCACCCTCCGAATTACGCGAGAAGATGATGGCCGCCTGAGGACTTCCTTATCTTTATGTCAACCAAAGTGAAGCTCCAAATTACGCCGGGCGAAGTCCCCAAGCGTAAAGAAGGCTCCAGTTGCGGAAAGACACCCTCCTCGGGGATTATCCGCCACCCAGATGGCCAACCTGTTGTATACGTGTGGCACAGGGAAGACTATGGTTCCCATCATCCGCATGCCCACCGATGGGAATAGAAGAAACAAGCCATCATCTTCTTCTTCTGCAACTCCTCCGGACCTGCGCAAGTATCTAATCAAGAAACGCAAGGAGAGGGGATCTTCCAGCATGGCTATTTCGCCTCCTAGTGAGCACTGTTGTAATAGTCACAGGATTGTAATCAATTATTGCTGTTCTAAAGCAAAATGGTCGGTTTTCGACCGGCTGAGCTACTCTCCATCTTTTCTAGAAGAAGAGCCCGCGCATGCATCTGTGAACATGGCTTTACATATACCTGGAGGAAGCTCAGGCTAAAGACGTCCGTCCTCTAGAACTCCGAGCCGGAGGAAATTCAACATGCTCCTTAGGAAAACCGAAGCTCGGGTGTTCCAGAACACTCATTCAAGGTCACGACAACTGACTTCGTGCTTTTCTGATTCTGAAGCTGGGGGTCGTCGGTCTCCCGAATCAGATACTGAGAGTATAGAGTCAACTTCTGCGGTGACCTATACTCATCCTTCAATGATGCCCAGGGAGATGGGAGTTTATGCCATTGGAGATGAACACGAGGAAGCCTCGCCATCAGGGAACGCTGAGCAACGTATTACTACACTAGAGACATCTCTGAAACAAATGCAATCCATGATGGAGAACATGCACCAAATGATGCTAACTCAACAGGTAGCTGCTATGGCTCAAACGTCGGTCCCGCCTACTCAGATACGTGTGGGGGTGGACCTACCACCATCCAACATGATCCAAGAGCCTGCTCTAGATCAAGAGTCAGCTGGTCCTTCACTTCCTCACTCAGAGAATATACCACCTCGTGCGGGAGTCACGATACAACCGACTGCGCACCATTCCGTGGTCTCGCTGCCAGCTAAAAATTTGATGCAAGCAGTGCGGGAGTTGAAAGCCCAATTTGATGCCTTGAAGCACAAAGATTAGCTCAAGAAATTGGGAATCAACCAGCCATACCCAGCTATCTGGGAGGAGGTCCCTTTTCCTCCGAGGTACAAACCTCAGACCATAGCCCTGTTCGAGGGAAAAATATCACCAAGTCAGTACATGAACTATTTCAGTATGATGACGGTGTTGCTACAAGGGAATGACGCCCTCCTCACCCGGGTGTTCAAGGGCTGTCTCTCAGGAGTAGCTTACCAGTGGTACCGCAGCCTAACGGACAACTGCATTACTTACTTTAAAGATTTCAAGGCTTTATTCTTCACACGATTCTATGAGGGAGGAATGGACATGTCTATGTCCTCTCTCATCGAAGTCAAGCAGAGGAAAAAAAAGGACGTTCGCACCTCCGTCGAACATTTTCGTCAAGCCACTTTACAGATGCCTCCAGGAGTTCCAGACTCAGCATTGGTGGACATTTGCAGGAAGAACCTTCTTCCCGTGATCTCGGTATTCACAGGACCATATCAGTTTCATGATTGGCCCTCGTTCATCATCTCAGCGGTAGCCGCCGAGGACAACAGTCGCAAGGCACGTGACAATGGCATCATGATCTCTGCCTCTGACAGAGGCAAGAGGTCATCCCCCAACGGCGACCATCCTCGCAGTTCTAAAGGAAAAGAAGCTCTGGCAATCAATACGTCCAGGCAGAAGACCGCGGCAACCACGTAGACAAAACCTGGGACTTCCAGGCCCGTCGAGATATACTCTTTCGACGACGACGATATTCCGAGTATATTCGAATGTCTCGTCAAAAGTGGCAAGATCACCCTTCCGGAGGAGAGGCGGCCCAGTGAAGTCGGCAGTGCCAACAACCCCAAGTACTGCATCTTCCACAGATATGTACACCCCCCAACAAAGGTGTGTTACATACTGAAAAGGAAGATCCAAGAGCTGATCGATGCTAAAGCCATCACCCTGCATAATAGCGAGAAGACGGTCACGGCCAACATGATCTCTCTGCAATTTGGCAATCCCCAAGAAGTACCGGACGGTGTTACGCCTATTTCTCGGACAACGATGAATATCATTAATCTTCCTCCGACTAGGGGTCAAAATCACGACCTGTTACCCCTAACTACCCAGAGAGGCGAGATTATGTGGGTTCACCCAGACTTGGTGTCGGAGCTCGAAAAAGAGACTAATGCTACTAAAGCTAAGTCCAAGAAGAACTCCAAATGCATGCCATGCCATATGGTTACAACTTCTTCGACATCAGACGAAGACGAGGTTTTGGCCATAGCAACCCGTTCAGGGAAGGCTTACCTCAAGGACTACGGAGCAAGTCAGGAAGATGCATCTGCAGACGCTTCAGCTACCAAGCCTTCAGAACCAGAGCCCACCGTACCAGAGGCCGGTCCTTCGAGACCAACTTCGGCGGATAAGGGAAAGCAAAAAGAAGTGCGCTTCGATAAACCTGTAAAAAAAATTCAAAACAAAGGTTTAGAGAAGCCATACAACTTCGACATCTTGGCCCAACTGGCTAATACACCGGCCAGGTTGTCCATCTTCGAGCTACTCAGGCTCTCCCAAGACACTCGTCTACCCCTGAGTGAAGCATTGATGCAGGCGGATACATACTTGACCCAACTCAAGTCCCCCGATGAAGAACCCGCGGCGTGTCCTCGATGCCATAGTGTGATGGAGGTGGTCCCAAACATCACTTTCACTCAAGACGACATACTGTTAAAACATAACAGGCATGACAGACCCCTCTACCACACCGGGTACGTCGGTTCCATGGAGGTCGACCAGATTCACATAGATCCAGGATCCTCAATCAACATCATTCCTCATAGTCTGCTCAGACCACTGAGGATTCCTACCAGCGAACTGGCTTACACCACCACTACTATTGTGGGTTTCAACGCCGAAAGAAGTAAGCCGTTGGGAAAATTTTGCCTGAGGATCCAGATTGGCTACCTCAGATCGGTGGCTACATGCTACGTCATCGATTCAGAGGTGTCCTACAACATCCTGCTGGAAAGACCATGGATCCACGACCACAACATCGTTCCTTTGACTCTATATCAATGCTTCAAATATGTAGATGCCCAAGGGACAGTACAAACGGAGGTTGTCGACCTAAACCCGTTTAAAGGAGTAGAATCCTAATACTCTGACGCCGTGTTATACTCTCAAGATTACACGGAAGAGGTGTCAGCCCAAGCAGAGAAGGAATCACACCGGGAGCCTGAAGAACCTTCTGCCAAGCAACCTCTGTCAATCAAGGTGAAAGGACGGACTACCCGTCCAAAAGCCACAGAGCCTATGGCTATCCACCTGAACAAGACCAGGTCAGGGAAAGGGGGTGATCCTCTAGTGATCACTCTGAACCAGAAGCCTCCACCCTTAATCATCAACCTTCGGCGCAACAAGCAGCCGAGTGATGTAAATGTAACCAGGAATACGGTTTCTGATAATAATAAAGGACCTCTTTTCCAGTATATCGACGTCCGGATTCCAAATCAGGAATCCTCCCCCTATGACGATATAGAGCCTATAGCACAAAAATTCTTGGCAGCTATAGATTCCTATCATCCAATGTCACCACGACATATGGACCACATGAGGATTCTATCTTCATTGTTCCACCTGCCCGCAACGGCCTGCGTTCCATAGTCTTCGGCCACATACACAACGAACGGACTATATAAGAGGATTCCTTTGATGAAGACTCTGGTGAAATGCAAGTTCACAGGTACAGCCCGCAAGCCTTGAAGATCATGCAAAATATGGATTACAACTTGAGGATGGAACCAGGTCTCAACTACGGGAAAGGCAGGCAAATACCGCTGTTCGGCAATCCCCACTATCAACAAACCCATTTCGGTTTAGGGTATGCCACCTCCCGTACGATTTCCAAGTCGAATGAGGATATCTTTCCTCTTTTCAAGATGGCTCATCGCCCTCCGGCTCATCTCATGCTCTCGAGCAAACATTATCAGCGAATATGGTAGCGACGGATTCCTTCGAATCAGACGAACAAGAAACCGAAACATTCGAGAATAACGCTTGGGCTCAGTAGATGGATACACAATAGGAGTTCCGCTTCGAGCAGAGAGAACCTTCCACTAAAGATGAGGTTATCCAGATTGACGTAGGGGATGAACTTTCACCAAAGCCGATATTTATCAGTAACGACCTTTCCAAGGAAGAAAGGGAAGAAATTACCCAGCTGATAAAAGAATATATCGACGTCTTTGCGTAGAATTATGAGGATATGCTAGGTCTTGATCCAAAGGTGGCTACTCATAAACTCAACATACTGCCCGATTCAAAGCCTGTGAAGCAGTACCAACGCCGGTTTCGCCCGGACATAATGGACGCCATTGAAGCTGAAGTCAAGAAGTTGATAGCCTGCGGCTTCATCCGTGAAGAACAACATCCCGACTGGGTCGTCAATGTTGTCCCGGTCATAAAAAAGAATGGGAAAGTACGTATCTGCATCGATTACCGAGATCTGAATGCAGCCTGCCCCAAGGATGAATTCTCTCTTCCCATCACAGACGTCATGATTGACAATACATGCGGTTTTGAACGTATGTCTTTCACGGATGGATTCTCAGGATACAATCAGATCAAGATGCATCATGAAGACGAGAAGCATACTGCCTTCCGGTCACCACTAGGGGTATATTGCTATACGGTCATGCCCTTCGGATTAAAGAACGCCGGGGCTACGTACCAACGGGCTATGAGTTACATATTCTATGAGCATCTACGCAAGACAGTGGAGTGTTACGTGGACGATGTAGCTATCAAAAGCCGCCTCAGGGATAATCACATCCAAGACTTGAAGATAGTATTTGAATTGATGCGTCAACATCAACTCAAAATGAACCCTACTAAGTCCTTTCTGGGAGTATCTAGCGGCAAATTTCTGGGATTTGTCATCACCGCCAAAGGCATTCAAGTGGACCCTGATAAAGTCAAGGCCATCTTAGAAATACGACCGCCCCACAATCTGAGGGAACTCAGAGGATTTCAAGGTCGTCTAGCTTATATTCGAAGATTCATATTCAACCTCTCTGAGAGATGCCAGCCCTTTTCTCGCCTCATGAAGAAAGGTGTATCCTTCGTGTGGGACGAAGCCTATCAGCAAGCGTTCGGAGATATCAAGTGCTACCTCACTAGCCCGTCAGTTCTAGTATCTCCCGTCATAGGAAGACCATTCGTGCTATATGTTCGAGCAATGGATCATTCACTGGGAGCTCTTCTCGCACAAAAGAACGATATGGGCCACGAGCAGGCTATCTACTACCTCAGCAGGATGATGGTCAGAGCCGAACACCGGTACAACCCTGTGGAGAAAGAATGCTTGGCTCTGATGTTCGCTATTCAGAAAACGTGACACTATGTCACGGGCCAAACCATTCATATCATCTCCAGGATTAATCCTTTTCAGATACTGATGAGCAAGCCAAGTGTCCTTAATTCCTGACTCACGACTTGGGCGATGTTATTAACGCCATATGACATGGTGTACGTCCCTCAGAAGTCCGTCAAAGGCCAAGTATTGGCTGACTTTCTAGCTGCTCATCCGATCCCGGAGGCCTCCAAACTGTATGAGGACATTCCCGATGAAGTTGCAGAGTATAATTCTGCAACGGAAGGTGATGCATGGCAACTGTTCTTCGATGGCACCTCCAGGACTGGTCCCAGGGGAAACGTGGTTTCAGGAGTAGGGATCGTCCTAGTCACTCCTGATAAACTCGTTATCTACCGAGCATATTCTCTTAGCGAGCCCTGTTCTAATAATGTGGTAGAATACAACTCTCTACTAATCGGGCTCCAAGTCGCTAAAGAGCTGGGGGTCGAATCTCTGGAAGCCTTCGGTGATTCTCTGCTGATCGTCAATCAAGTCAGAGGAATATATGAAGTCCGGAATCCCGACCTCATCCCCTATCACCAAGCAACGGTCGAGATAGCCATGACATTCAAGGAATTCTTCCTTGAGCATGTACCTCGATCTCAGAATCTGGAAGCTGATGCCCTAGCAAGTCTAGCTGCAGATTTAGCTACTCCTATAAGAAGGCAGAATTCGGTAATCCTTCTTAACAGAGATTTATTCTGTATGAAAAATAACTTCCACATCGAACGCAGCCACGCGGTGGACACAGATCCTCCCAGGAGTGACTGGAGAAGTCCCTTTATAGATTTCGTAGCATACGAAATCTTGTCGAAGGACCCTAAACAAGCAATATCTGTCAAAAGATGATCATTACGCTTCTACTTCGACGCATCGTCACAATGCCTATATCACCGATCTTATGACGGGTTATTATTACGATGTCTCTCTAGTGATGAAGAACAGCGGATTATCCATGAAGCTCACGATGGCGTGTGCGGCACGCATCAACCCGGTCCTAAGCTACAGGATCGTATCAGGAGAATGGGCTATTACTGGCCCACTATGATCGCAGACGCAATCCAGTATGCCAAACGATGCAGAGCCTGTCAGGTTCATGCAGACTTCATACATCAACCGTCCGAACATCTACATCCTACGGTTGCATCCTGGCCTTTCGAAGCATGGGGTATGGATATCATCGATCCTATTCACCCGTCTTCTTCCAGAGGTCACCGGTTTATACTGGCCATCACGGATTACTTCTCCAAATGGGCAGAGGCGATCCCTCTTGCTTAGGTAAAGACATCTAATGTGACTAGCTTCATCAAGCACCACGTTATTTACCGCTTTAGGGTTTCCCGAAGGATAATCCATGACAATGGACCTCAATTCATCAGCCATACGTTCCACCGATTTTGGATAAAAATCGAATACGAAACATGGCCTCTACGGCATATTATTCGGCTGCTAATGGTTTGGAGGAAGCCTTCAACAAAACTATTATCAAACTCTTGAAGAAGTTCGTCTCTTCGAACAAGAGATATTGGAACGAGAAGCTGGGAGAATATCTCTGGGCGTACCGCACAATGATCCGAGCTCCGACAGGTTGCACACCATTCTCATTGGTCTACGGGAGTGAAGCAGTTCTTCCTATCGAAATTCAAATTCCATCACTCAGGATAGCCGTGGCTAATGAGTTAACTCAAGAAAAGAATGACCTGTTAAGGCTTCAAGAGCTAGAAGGATTAGACGAGAAACGCCTCCAAGCTCAGCAGTGCATCGCGCTCTACCAAGCACGCATTTCCAGAACTTTTAATCAAAAAGTAAAAGAAAGAGTGTTCAAAGCCGGCGAGCTAGTTTTGGCTGTAAGAAGGCCGATGATTCTTACTCACAAGAGTAAAGGCAAATTCTAGCCCAAATGGGAAGGCCCTTACGTGATCGAGACAACGTTCTCAAACGGCCCTTATAAGGTTAGCCCAGCCCAATGGAGACCTGCTAATGGCTCCTATCAGTGGCAAATTCCTGAAAAGGTACTATGCTTAAACCTCCTCTGCTCAAGTGGGATAAGGTGATCTCATTCTGACAAAACTTCTTCCAAAACAAAACTAGTTGGATCATATTCTATCATGTCCATATGACCTCTGAATATATATGCTCTGCTAAAGCTTACCGAAAGTATATCACGTCCATACTACCTCTGATATCACTTTCACCAAAACCTGTCATTTACATTCCAAATTGATGGGTCCACAAAGTCAGATGAAAAGCCTCTTTATTATTCCCAGAAAAGAGCAAAAGTACATTGAAAAGCGAAAGCAAAAGTATATCATGAAGGGGGAGCGGTCAGGTCGCGAAGCTGCTGCGCCAGTACGGCCATCCTCTCAGCCACGAAATCCAAGATATCAGCGCAGACCCGCTCCAACCGTGCCTCGTTATCTATCAGGAGGGACAGTTCGGCTCTAGCCCAAAGGAGACCGGTACGGGCGACTCCTGCACTCGCCAAGTTCTGTTGTGCTGCGACCAGTCGGCCGTTCACCACATCTAGACCTTCCGACGACTGAGAAGCCCACTCATTTGCCTGAGCAAGCTTTGTCTCCAGCTTGTGGACCCTCGCTACATTGCCTTCATGCTCGGCCTAGCACTTCGTTTGAAGGGCGATAGTCTCCTCCAAGACGACTTTCCCTTTATCCATCTCCTGCTGATTGGTCTTGATAAATTTATTCAGACCTTCCTTCTTTTCAACAAGATGCGCAGTTAAGGAGTCGTATCTGGCCTGGACCAGAGCTTCAATATTGCCTCGAGCTAGTTGCAGGTATTTGTTAATGGGTTGCTCTAAACCATTAACCATCGCCTCCAGCGCGTCAGCTACCCCGGCATCACCGAATTCCCTGATCGCCTCTATCGAGAACCGAGAAGACCTCTTCAGCGACGCAAAGTCCAGCTCCTTCACCAACACCATTGACATTAGCGTTCTCAAAGTGGTGTAGAAGATACCGGTGTACTGCTCGGTCAACGCAACTAGGTCCGCATGAACGCGGGGAGTGTCCGTGATGGTGGCGACTTCCCCTCCAGGAATAACCACAGACGATGTCGCCACGGCCGTCGCCTCAACAGGAGGTACGACGAAAGAAGAATCGTCAATACCGGACGAAGTGACCGGCGTGCTCAAAAGAGGTACTGTCGCAATAACAGACTCGTCCTCCTCTTGAGGTATCGGAGTCTCCTCGACAGGCAAGCCAGCACCCGAAGATGTCTCCTCTTCAAAATTAGGTACCTCCGTGTCACCAATAGGACCTGACACAGAGCCAAAGGGCGCGTCTACATCACCCTCTCCGAAGAGGTCTTCCACTAAAAAGAAGACAAAAGTAAGTTCATATCAACGTAATATTAATTTTCCCAAAGAAGAGGCATAAAAGATGACATTTACCCATGGCCGACGGCATATACGTCGCATCTGCAGCCTGTACAGCTAAATTATTTCTTAATAATGCTAGGCGAGTTATCATACCTGGAGAAAGGGGTCTGCGAACGGACACTGGCAAGTAGTCTTCCAGGTCCTCCTCAAAATCCAACCTAGGCTCATCGACTGGAATCTCGCTAGGTGCGCCCACAGGCGCGACAGAAGTCCCTCCCGATGCCGATCCAGCTAAAGGTATACGAAACTTTATTATACTCAGCCCCGAAGGCGACCTCGTTCCACTACCTGAAGCAATAGCAGCGACACCAGCGTCCAGCTCAGATTCTCCGGCACCACCAGCCGAAACTGTAGAAGGTCCCTCTCTAAAAGGCGAGGAACCTCCAAACCAAAGAATCGTTCCTAACGCGGGGAGATGCAAGCTCACCTCCAGGAGCATCAATACCAGGAATCCGGAGAGGACAATTTACCGTCTTCTTCTTCTTCCTCTTACGAGGGGAAGTCTCCTTGGAAGCAGGAGCCCTTCGCTTCCCAGGAACTACTAAAGCCCCTGTAGGCGGAGGTACTTCACCCCTAGGGACCGATACCAGAGGCTCATCCGGGGTAACGGACTCCTCACCCTCGTCGAAAGAAACCGAGGGGACTTCAACTCTTCCCCCAGGCTTGGAAGAGGGCACCCGAAAGCTTCCATGCATATCAAAATCACGACGGAAGGTGTTCGTTGCCACATAGAACTGGGCATACGAATGCAGGATGCGCAGCTCCGTGGAGAGTGTGATGACCGGCACGATAAAAATTGCCCCAGTGAAGCCCATGATAAAATATTACCATCCCCTCGCTCCATCAATGAGTCCACCTCTGGACCTGAAGCTGGTGACGACATTGCCCACGTGCAACTGATCATACCCAAACTGTCGGACAAACTGACTGGGCAAGTAGGGCTCCAAGAAGCAATGATCTTCGCTTCTGTATAGCAGATGGGATGGTCTAATACAGACCAACTAATTAAAAGCTTCAGGAGAAAGAATGGTCTTCTCTCTACCCGAATCCTCGAGCCTAATCCCCGATTGATTACGATGTACAGGAGGGACGGTGCAGAAAAGCTTCCAACTATGACTGAAGCCTAGCGCCCGCCGACAGTCTATACCTGTATTCATGTTCCAGGAAGACTTCCGGTAGTTTAATAAGAAACTACCCCCCGAACTACTGTCGGAACCAGGAGACATTACCCGGGGGTTATGGAGAATTAACCACCCCATCAAATACAGGTATGGTAATTCTATCCTGGGAAATCTATCACGCCGAATTTCATCGACGAGCAGCCCGTCAATCATGGCCCTCAGGCCAGCTTGTATACGATACACCATGGCAGGGAGCAAATCAAGTCTTGCCCCGAACACCAGACACACTGCAGGCCATAGCGTATTGCGGTGAATGAGGTCCGCAGATGCGACGCCAGGCACTACTACTCGGCGCAGCCATATTGAAAGGAAGCCAGCCAGTTGAGCCTCCCTGGACAGAGGCCTGCGATAGTGCCTCAAATTACTATAGGCCTTAGTGCCTTCAAGATAGTTTCCTGTCCCTTCATCGAAGAACCGGTCCGGAGCCCCAGCATCCACTATGAGATCGTCGACTACCTGAGCATTAAGCACGCTCATGGGATTCACAGGCAGATCCTTTCCCTCTAATACCTTCTCCGGCTTAGCAGTCCTAGACCGGTGAAAGAAGAGGTAGGACGTCCATTTGCTGATGTGAGCCAAATCTGAGGGCTCGTCATAAAAAGTGGTGCAAGCGAGGTAGTGGCACATCAACTCCTGGTACACTTCTACTACTCGAGGGTCTGAAACCCCCAACTCCCGGTTCGTAGGAACATACTCTTTATATGGAGTATCCCCCATCGGCAATCTCGAGATCTCTGTCATCTCATGCAGGGCCAATCCCAACTCCTCTAGTGGAGTGGCGAAAGTCCCGGTAAGCGAAATATATCGCTCCATCAGTGCCAGAAACAGGTTAGGGTTAGGAGGTAACCCAACACTGGTAGCACTCACAGCTGCAAACAGACCAATGTTCTCCAACTCGGTCTGGAAATGCTTCAAGGCCCAATCAACTAAGCGAGCCCATCGAAGGTTTGAAGGGGTGATCCACCCGCCACACCGAGGGTTCACCTTAGGGTATACTCCCCCACGCCCCATAAAATTATTACAGAAAGTCGGTAACTAGACCGGCTGAATTACCAAACTGTCTTCACTCGGGACACTGCCCGGGTACAGCCCCCTGAACAGCGCCACAGAGCCAGAAGGGCGGCTGACAAACGACCCCTGGTCAGCTCCTCTCAGATGAAAGATCTTCTCTGGATTGCCGTGAAGATCGGGGGTCAGCGTCCACGACATCTTCCTGGGATGCGTAGCATGGAAGAATGCCGAGATGGGGTAGTCTCTCGGCATATTGGGCAGATACAAGACCAAACCCTCGGCAGGGAAAACCCAGAGTTCTCTCTTGGGCTTTGTCTGGGACCGCTTGTCAATCATGTCCCCGAAGAGGAAAGCCGACTTCAGGTATTGCTCCCCGTCTACGTATGTTAGGGGCTCCCCGTTGATCAAATTCAGCAGCGTTCGCTCGCCCTGAGCCAATATCAGAATTGCCCTTCCTTCGGGATACTGGGGCCCGGAGATAGGAAATGTCACGTACGACAGATCCTCCAGATAGTTGAAGTGTAGCATCCTGGTGGCGGAGCCCATCTCTTCCGCTAGCGGAGACTCATGCAAGTTGACTATAAAAGTACAAAAGAAACACGTCAGGTCCTAACTAGACATTTCGGGACTTGCAGCATCCGCAAAAAAATCAACAGTCTGTGCTTTACGCCGAGATTGTGAAACTTGAGTTTTTACGCTGGAATCCATTTCCTTAACGTAAAATTCAAAATTGGCAGTATGCGGTCTGTGCTTTACGCCAGATTGATTAAATTGAGTTATTACGCCAGGATTTTCATCCACAAGCATAAAACTCAAATTTTAATAGTATACACCAAGTTTTCGGCGGTCAAAGCTTTTACGCTCGACTGCGGAAAAAAAAATGGAGTTCTTACATTGACACATTAGAAATGTGGGCGTAAAAGATGAAACATCTCCATGCGTCATCTTCCTCGAAGAGGCTATCAGCACAGGAGATAACCTAGCGCGGTCACGTTCAACGTGTGCGGATTTTTTAGTCATTCTTTTTTTCCCAAAAGCTCTACCTTCCAGGCCGGGTGCACTACTCGTCGGCGGGATGCTCCGCTCAGAATGAAGTTTGCCTTGTCCAACCAGAGACGCTCTCGCTTGAGCGGAGGAACGAGAAGAAGAATCAACCTTCTTTCCCTTAGTAGAGGAGGATTGTTTTGAAGCCATTACTGGAAACTTTGATGACTCGAAGAAGAAACAGAGAAGAACTCGAACAGTTGAAAGCTTTCTCTCGCAGAAGACGGATGGAAAGTTTTTCTCTCAGAAACTTGGGATATATATAGAGTTCGGATGGACTCCTCGGACCCCGAACCAAATCTCCTAATTAATATTCGGTTATGATTGGGTCCTACATCAGCCTATTTATTCAGAGAAAATGGACAGTCAGCAAATTCGGAAAGTTTTTTGCGCAAAGCAGGTTCATGGTTTCTACGCTAAGGAGCTTTCTACGCTCAACAGCTACGGATCTACGGTTTTACGCTCGCAGGCTATAAGTCTATGGTTTTACGCCCGGATGCCTTTGTGCTTGGTAGCTTTTTTGCTCGAGAGGCTACAAACCTACGACTTCACGCTCAGCAGATACCAAATCGATGATCTCACGCTCGGTGGAGCTTAGTTTACGCTCAGAGGCGACGGATCCATGACTTCACGCTCGGAAAATTTTCTTTTCTGAAGCAAAAAATCTACAGTTCTACGCTAAGGAGCTTTCTACGCTCGACAGCTACGAATCTACGGCTTTACGTTCGACAACTACAAGTCAGGTTTTATGCCCGGATGCCTTTGTGCTCGGTAGCTTTTATGCTCGAGAGGCTACAAACCTACGACTTCACGCTCAGGAACTACAAGTCTATGATTTCACGCTCGATGGTGTTTAGTTTATGCTCAGAGGCTGCCAACTTATGATTTCGCGCTCTATGACTTCCCGCACGTCTAAAAGATATGCAGGCCAGAGTACACGTACATCTGAACGATCCTCAAGGCGGTCAATTATAAGAGTTCACACAGAAGATACTCCTTCTTGACCTCAAAATATCCTAAGTACCCGAAGCATACAGAGTTCAACATTGAAAAATTACTCTTCTTCATGGGTCGATTCGAAATTCATCCAGACTCCAGTTTGAATATTTCATCCACCAAGATGGCAAATCAGCTTGACAGCCATTTTTTGCCCTGTTCCAAGGGATTTTCTAGAAATCATTCTTGAAGGTGATGTCTGAACAAAAGAAATTCTGTTTATCAAAAGTAGCAGTTCATAATTCTACGCAGTTCCTCACTCCTAAAATAGCAGGACAGTTCGAACACTCGAATGCTAAAGCGGCTTTCTACGCATCCCTAGTTATGCGTAAAAGACAGGACAGGACCCAGCACTCTTGCTAAACAGAGTCAGCGTAAAGAATCAGACATGTCAAAGCTACACATATTCAGACTTCACAGCAAAGTATGGTAACATGATCATATGAAGAAGAAAGACGATTTTATTAAAAATTAAAGTCATAATTACATATGAGGGAAATCCAATCTACAAGGGTTTTTCTTCATTTCTCATGACTACATATGAGAGAAATCCCGTCTATAAAAGGATTTTTCTAGTCATCGTCGGAAGGCCACCCCCCAGAATCTGCTCTACCAGGTTCTTGCATGGGCGCCAATTCTTTATCTCTCCTCCAGCAGTTGGTCGGTTTCCGCAACCGACTAAAATGATAAATAGAGGAAGAATACGAAACTGGGCCTGCCTAAATTATGCAGATCCCATGCTCCGT
Organism: Iris macrosiphon; assembly: GCA_036927795.1. Taxonomy (NCBI): domain Eukaryota; kingdom Viridiplantae; phylum Streptophyta; class Magnoliopsida; order Asparagales; family Iridaceae; genus Iris; species Iris macrosiphon. The sequence continues at coordinate 40,504,470 of JAYESA010000008.1, read as the reverse complement.
GCACCATGACATATTGAGTTGAGGTATTTCACCCAACTCAATAACCGAGGTCAGAGCTAGTTGCTGCTCTCATCCCCGGAGGTAACAGGAGAAGGTGCCACTTGCAAGCAGTATGGTAAAATACGATTCTTCTTCTCTTCCGAAGAACCACCATAAAAAGTTGCTGATTATCCCGAGCAAAGGAGGCTATGATATCCTTCCATGATCCATCGTTGCAGAGGATATTTGCTCGAAGATGCCGTATTTTTTGGCTCCTTACATACTGGAAGAGCATGATCTCCTTCTTCCTCAAGTCGACCCGACGAACTCCGGCCATCATCTATGTATGATGAAGGAAGTATGGGAAGAACAGGAGAACTCCTCAGCCTTTTTATAGGCGAGAGAGAGCACCGATCCCCAATAATCTGCCATAAAGTTAGCCTCGACCATTTCAAAACTCCACTCAGAAACGTTTTGAGTTACGAGGAGCGGGTCATGCTTTATTCAAAGTGTTTCAAATTACGAGGAATTTAAAAGCTTTGAAGGAGGACTTGTAGAAGCATGAAAAATATGCTGGAAAGCTCTACGCAGCATATTGATGCAAAGCAGCGTAAGCAGAGGGCTTCAGAGCCTTCAACGTACAAACAAAGCTTCTCTGCCAAGCACAGCATGAAAATATAGGCTCAAGGACCATCCGCGTAGGACAGTATGTCCAGGCTGCTTCCGCGTAAACAGGGTGCTTCATCGCCTTTATGGCGTAAAACTCATCCGCTTTCAATCCAGCATTGAAGTGTACGAGGGACACTTCGTATTCTGCGAAATGAATCTGTCAGATCCTGCAATGAACCTAACGTTTTAACTTCTGACAAAGGGATACTGCTCGACTACCCAGGCGACGGCTATAATGATGGCGCGGCACTGCAACCCAGGCTGTCATTTACTGCCATTTCCCTTGCGTAAACCACTTTTACGTACACAGAGGAATACGCTGCCTAGTTTTAAACAGGCAGATGAGAGCTCCTTACGCTTCGCGGAAGATAAACTGCCTACCACATCAAAATCTATACTCCGTACGGGACTCGAGGCGCATCTCTGCATTTAATGCACAGGCTGGTGACAGGCCCTCGAGGCACGTCTCTGCAATTAATATGTCGAATACTGACAGATGCCTGAGGTACGTCTCTGCGTTTGATGCACCAAAGGGTGGCAGACCTTTAAAATACGCCTCTGTATTTAAATGCGCAGAATGATGGCAAATCTTAAAAACGAGCATCTGCATTTAATGTACAGGATGGGGGTAGATCTCTGCATTTAATGCAAGAGATCTGATTATCTCCAAAAGCCATAATTCCGGCTAAGACGTCCACATCATCACTCTGGCACGTTACGCAGCGGCTTCTACGCCTATTCAGCTTCGGTGCCTGGTCGGCTTCTACGCCCATTCAGCTTCGGTGCCTGCTCGACTTCTACGCCCATTCGACCTTCTGTGCCTGCTCGGCTTCTATGCCTACTCGGCCTCTATGACCACCCGGCCTCTATGACCACTCGGCTTCTACGCCTACTCGGCTTCTACGCCTATTCGGCTTCTATGCCGGTTTGATAACTATTTTGTTTCTATGCCATGGTGACAGACATTGGCTTCTATGCCAACCTCTTCTACACGAGGGATACCTACCTACGTGGCTTCTACGCAGTTATACCCATTTTGTCCCTTAGTTGGACCCGCGTCACACGCTCATTCAAAGGATCATCTATACGCAGGCATTGGTTATTTTAACCGTTGTGTAAAAGGGTGCTGTACTTTCTACTATTTAATTTTTATACCGACTGAGTGGTCACTGTCACTAAAAACTCTATAAATAGAGACCTCTATCAACAGAGGAAGAGGTGGAAAAATTGGTTGAACGATCAGAAGTAGGTCGACGAATTGAAAGAAGAAATAGAGGAGAGAGAAAGAGAGGAGAATCCAGAGCTCAGGCAAAGAGAAGGGATCAAAGACTTTGGCATCAGGCATCCACCCTCTTTAGCAACCCTCGAAGCTGCTACCTATCTTCCATGACACTTCTTCAACATCGTGTGGTCCAAGGGCTAAAGTGATCGACTGTAGATCAGACACCTATAGCAATATTCACCCAGATTAAATAAATTGTACTTAGACATCCTCGTGTAGGATCAAATTTGTACAATCTTGTTTGTAAACATAAAAGAAGGGCGAGTCTTCGTACAAGACCTCGTTTTTCGCATTCATCAAATCTTTTTTCGTTTATATTATCCAAAACAAAGACATGATCCTCGGGCTCTTCTACTAAACCTGGTCAAACAAAACTAGTGGGGTCAGGCCCTGATAGCAAGTACCACAAAGAAGCACAAATGAATGAAGAAAAATCTAATAAATTATATAAAATAAAAAAATTTGGGCCACAATGACAAGCGTATGGCCTTTCATCGGAGCAGTGGGATACCTCTACAACCAAACAAGGATAAGAGGGGTTGCACTACTCCGAGACAGGGTACGACTCACCAATTATGAACACGACGAAGATACAACACATTAATATAATCTAGGAAACACATGTCATAATATAATCTAAGATATAAATATAATATACTGCTTTGGTACATGACCTATTGTGTCACATTGGCGCAACCCTACAACCAAACAAGGACAAGGGTTGAACCATCGTACCATAATAGTTCATGTCCCTAGACTACCAACAAATACTCATTTAATCGGCCAATCAATCATACGACTTGATATATGAAGTCTAGGTTATCCCAGTAATGCAATAATATAGGGATCCTGAAATCGTTCTACAGGTGAACACAGCTAGCCGAACCAATAATAATAACACGTAGTACATAGGATATGCACCGGTCTCCAGCTAGGCTACCTTGCTAAGACAGATCAATAACACTCCCAACCCTTCCTATAGAAAAAATATTGGCTCGATTTAAATATAAAAAGTCGAATATTGCACTCCACTAATATGGATGATATACAATATCCATGGTTGCAAACTTTCATACCTCATAATTTATCAAAGGGTGGCTCGCCACGCACGATCTCGGGATCCCGTTCCTCCCAATGCTCTATTTTTTTAGTAAAAATCATATGGAGTGGTCACATGTTACTCCCCTTATATATCGTACCGTAGTATGGTCCACGCTAGATACTAATCCACTTTGTCACTTGGAAGTTTAATTTAGATTCACCCTAGTATGATGCAACAATCAATCAAGTCCTAGCCACACTTTGGTTGTTGACCCATATACCATGCCCGTGCTGGAGAATTAACATAATAGTATCACATGTCACGTAGTATAATAGGCATTCTCGATGCATAACCCGAAACATGAAATCTCAAAGCACGTGGCAAGTTATGTCGCACCTAAGTGCACATTATAATATATGTACATGTAATACGTAGCAATTGTATCAGTACAGATACAAGAAATTGGGTCAAATCTCCAAACTTACAGTTGGTCGTATGAGTTTTATCACATAGGGACACTTGGTCAAAATATAATCTTCTCAAATCAGCTACACCGACTACGAATCAATTGGAAGTTTAAATTTATGAAATCCTCGAATTAAAAATTATGCCGTCGAATATGAGTAAGGGGAAAAGTGTGAACCACTCTGGAGCTGACCCACAATCCTCAAACCAAAAAAGGACCGGGATTCGTCTCCCGAGCAGAAAAATGCCCCTCACTCTATCCGACGAACAAAGGATAAGTTAATATACTAATCTGAGTTTACTCTGGGTTGCCACATGGTCTACTACAACATATAATCATACTATGCACATAGTCAGTTGTAGCACATAGCCAGTTCTCAGTCTATTTTTCCTTAGAATAATATAAGCAAGAAGCTACGATCAACCACATAGGGTAAGATAAGAAACATTCCAAATAAAATAGTTAAACCCAAGAAATCATGGAATATGTACATAGATTACTAGGGTCGCGTAGGATCACATACACGCATGAGAAGTGCAAGCAAGGATTGTCACAAGGGACAGGCCATATGCACTGATCAGGCGTACGAGCAACTGGCCGCATGGACTCGCTGGCCGCATGCTGCCCCAGGCTGCATATAGCTCCAGGCCGCATGCACTACTTGCCGCATGAGACAGGTGCCGCATAGCGTCAAGGCAAAGTCCACTCTTAGAATAAATATCGAAGTGACATGCGTTAAATGAAGTATCAGTGATGTGATTGAAGTGATGGATGTGACAGGTCATAAATTGTGGCAGGAAGAAAGTACAAAACAATGAAAAGATGTGCCAAACAATCAGAGTCATGCGTCCGAAGGAAAGTGGCCGCATGCTCTGCTTGTCGCATATGCTTGCATGCCACATATGGGTCGGTGCCGCATAGAGGTCGATGCCGCATAGAAGTCTCTTGGACTTAGCAAAATTCCTATTCATTCAGAGAGTGAACACATGGAGTCCCTTTAGAACACATGTGTATCAGTCATGCGTCCAAAAAAGATGTACCCATGCTGGTATACAACAAGGTGTTTAGGCCGCATAGCATTTTTATGCCGCATTGCACCATCTGCCACATATCTAACTGACCGCATGTGAACTCTGTCTTCTCCAGACAACAAGTTCACCTATGGCGGAAAAGCTCCAAAAATCCATAAATTATTTTCTTCATAAAAACTTTATTTTGAGTCCAAATCAAGTAAAACAAAAGCCAAAGTGCTCGAAATAAAATGCTCTAATATAAGGAAAAACTAGTTTTCGAAAACACTTAGTTTTAGTAGATCAAAATCAAGGGAAACTCATAGAATACATAAAAACCTAAATTTTAAAACTTAGATCTACTCAAAACCATTCATCAAAACCAAAAACTCCAAGAACTAAAACTAATGAGGACATCAAGGAGAATATTTCTCATCAAATAAAATTTTAAAACAACATATATATAAAAATTTGAAAATTTATGGCTTTACCACTTTGAGCAAGATGTACTTGCCTTGGTTGACTAACAAACCTCTTTATAAAACCAAGTCTAGGGCTAAGGCTTCGGTTGGGTGCTCTTCAGGGAAGGAGGAAGAAGAAAGAAGAAAGAAAGTAGAAATGAGGAAGGATGAGAGAGAAAAGAGAAAACTACATATATATATACCAAGTGGAGAATAAGGTTAGCCCTAGGATTTAGTCATGACACTCTACAACCAATCTGAACCATCCAAAATAGGCTTAGTGGTTCCAAGAGTGAACCGGATCTGGTATTCATCCTATATACGGTTCCTAGTCCATAGTAATTTGTCAATGTATTCACTACTGGTCTCGGGTAGTCTCCCATAATAAACAGGAATATAATTAAATAAATATAACATATTTAACAGAACAAACATGTAAATACAGCATGGATACATCTACAGGGAAAATTTTAAATATCATAAATTTAAGAATACCAAATTTGGGAACGGGTGTGACAATCTTCAAGAGATAGGTATTGAGATAGTACTTCCACAAGACGTAGGAGTATTGGCAAGTTTACAACTTCAGTCTACCATTGTTGAGAGGATCAGGGTAGCTCAGGTAGAAGATCCGCAGATCCAGAAGCTTCGGACAGACTATGATTCTGGTCGCAGGGAGGAGTTGATAATTTATGAGGACGAAACTCTTAGGGTTGGAAATAGTCTATATGTACTGAGCGAATATATTTGACCATAAGTTATGACCAAGGCACACTGTTTCCAGTAATCAATTCATCCAGGGGGTACCAAGATATATCCAGATTTCAAGCAATATTTTTGGTGGAACAAAATGAAGAGGGAATTAGCGTAATTCGTCTCTCGATGTTTGGTGTGCCAGCAAGTGTAGGCCGACCAGCAAAGATCAGTAGGATTATTACAGCCATTTTCTATCCCGGAGTAGAAGTTGGAGCATATCACGATAGATTTTTTCACTGGTTTACCTAGATCCCCGACTGACCGTAATGCAGTTTGGGTGATAGTGGATCGACTTATGACAGTAGCTCATTGTCTTCCTTTTTGAGTAGCACAGTCTACAGAACAGTTGGCAGAGATGTACATATGATGGATAGTAAGATAGCACGGTGTTCCGTAAGTATTGTATCAGATCGAGATACTCGGTTCATCTCTTATTTTTGGAAGAGCTGTACCAGAGTCTAGGCACCAAAGTTGAGGCTCAGTACCGCTTATTATCCTTAGACAGACGGACAGTCAAAAAGAACCATCCAGACATTAGAGGACATGTTGTAGGCTTGTACTTTAGATTTTGGAGGGTCTTGGGAAGATCACCTTCATCTCGTCGAGTTCTCGTATAACAACAGTTATCAGGTGAGTATCCAGATGGCACCATTCAAGGCATTATATGGGAGGATGTAATCTTCATATCCTGAAATTCTAGCTTAAATATTGTTATTAGATAAATTTGGGACTATTGGGATTTTTTTTCTAATTTCTGGTTAAATAAAAACTAGTAACACTAATTACCTAGGACTTTCAAGAATTTATTTTAGGGTCAAACATAATTAAAAACATCCCAAACTTTTATTTTAGGTTTTAAATAATCAAATATATTTTCTAGAAGTTTTTGTTTATTTTTAACATTTATTTTGAGTTAATTATGCAAAATTGAATTAAAAACTATTTTTTAGTGGATTGATGCCACATGGCGCACTCTAAGCCGCGGCTGATTCTCTCTCCTCTATATATATAGTATTCAGGTTATAATTTTTAGGGTTTTTCTTTTAGCCGATTTTGAGGAATTGTCATCGAGGGTTTCCTTCATCTTCCAAAAGCCAATACTCATAGCTCCAAACTCCAAACGCGGTCCAGTTTCTTGTGTTAGAATAATATTGAGGGTAGTTAATTTATTTCACAAAATTCTAAATATTAAATTCTGGAAAATTCGTAGAGCACAGTATGTCCAAAAATATATGCATCTCGGTATTTTTGTAATTTTGGGAGAACTAGGAATCAGAATCATAAACCGTTTGAAATTTCAAAAAGCTAATGTCGAGATCATTGACATATGTTTTTTTCCAGAATTTAATTCAAAATATTTCTGTGCTATTAATTCTGTACGACTTCTAGGTTAGCAATCAACCATCGTTGATCAAAATAATTTTGTATGTGCAATAATTTCCAAACAAATTTGAATTCGGATGAGTCATAAATTCCAACATATTTGTGATGTTGAAATCTACAAGAAATCATGCATGAAAGTCAAGTTTATATCGGTTGACTTTTTGGTTAATAGATCGCCTCGATTTGCGTACCATGAGTCTCGAGTGGATAAAATTCAGTTTCTTTGAAAAAATTTAGTAATTAACCTAAAAATCAGAATAATAAAATTAAAATAGGATTTTAGAGTAATTTTTCTAAAATTAAATAAATTAAAATAACTTATCTATTGACATGGTAACATATCATACGTATGATTTGGACTCTGAATTGGGACATGATCTAACCACAACTAAGGACCACAGACGAGTACACTTTTGTGATTACTTACAGTACTTGATAGTCTCTATAATGCATGACTAGTATTGATTATTTAATTCTTGACACTTGTTACAGGGATTAGTATGATGGATTCTGGTTATGAGATACGTGACTGTTCTGGATTATTATTATTTTAGAGTAATTTTTTCTATTTGTTCTTCCATACATTGCAGTTATTTTCTATATTGCTTGAAGATATTATACTACATTTTTGCCATGGCAGGACTTCAGCATTTAGTTATTCTTGTTGCCTTATTGTTATTTCAGTTTTGTTACTATCATATATTCTTTACTATTTATTGTCTTATAGCTTGTACCATGTGTTGGAACTATTTTTACTGTGATGTACTCGTTTCTTTTCTGACTGGATAACCATATTTTTGGTGACTACGATGAGGATGTGATCCCTACATATTATGGACCGTATATTAGCGACATAGCTGAGACTGATCTTGACCTTCAGGAGGATCATGGAGAGTTAGCAGCTCAGATACCATCTATAATGGAGTAGTTTAGTAGAGTAGTTGGTTTTGTTAGTTATTTTGGATCGGATTATTCTCCGAAATTTTTTTAAAGTATTTTGAATATTATACTTTAGATATTTAGTTTTTGGGGAGACTTGTTGGACCCGCATCGAGACTATTATTTTATTATTATCTTGGTATATTTATTTAAACTAGTGCTTATGATTGAGTATAGTGTGGAGATGAATATATGTTGTGAGTTATAGATTATACTTGTGGCTTATTGTACATCGTTCAACCGCTGACACTGCTGCATAGGCTGGACGTACCCATGACTCATGCCCAAATCCAGGATGCGGGTTATGACAGAGGAAGTGTCGGTCACCATTGGCATGGGATGATATAAGTATAAGAAAGATGTTAGTCCCCGCGATGAACACACAAACAGTATAAGATGTCAAGAAGATCAGAGAGCGACTTTGGGTTGCGCAAGATAGGTATCATCATTGGGCGGATCAGACCAGAGGCCTTTAGAGTTTTGTATCGACGATCACGTGTTCTTGTAGATTTTGCTGACCTGTGGAGCCAATAGATTCGGTATTCGCGGAAAGCTTAATACGTGATACATCTATCCATTCGATATCCTCGAGCGGGTAAGTGATGTTGCTTACCGTCTTCCCCCTTCGACCTTCGTTACTTGAGGTGCACGATATATCCCATATGTCTAAGTTACGTAGGTATGTCCCGGATCTAAGTCATCCTTAACCATTCTGAGCTAGTCATTGGAACTGACTTGTCTTACGAGGAGCAAACCGTATCTATTTTGGACCAAAGGGCGAAGGTGCTCAAGAATCAGACTATCAATCTTGTCTGAGTTGCTTGGGGTCATCACCCTTTGGGAGAGTCTCATTGGAGCATGAGGACGACATCCGATCTCGGTATCCGTACCTATTCGACTCTGAAGGTATTTTTTTTTGCCTTCATATCTCAAATCTCGTGATTCGTTCACCAATGCTCTGTCATATTTCTTTTCTTTAATATATTATTGGATTTGATTTCATGTGTAGATATACTTGTAGCTAGCATAGTGTTTGTTCTGATTTCTTTAGCTAGTCTTGGGTTTGAATTTTGAGGACAAAATTTTTCGAAGTTGGGTAGAGATTTTACTTTCCGTTCCCGATATTCATATTCATAACATATTATTTCTTGTTGTCATGATAATTAGGTTACATGAAGACTCGACCCATTCTTTGGTTTAGATTGGTTCATGGTTTATTTATTTGGGTTTGTTTGATCATGAGTTGAACCCAAGGTCTAAACCTCGACCCTAACTATATAAGTCGACATCTTTCTTTCTCTTCCCTCATTATCTAATTTTTCTCTCTTTCTTTATTTTAGAAAAGTACACCTTGCATGATATGGAGAAATACTTAGATTTCAATTATTGCTCTTTTATTGTATTTTATTAGTCTAATATGTGTACATTATAATTCTAAGCACTTATAATACTTGGAGTTTTTGGTTTTGATGGACAGATTTGGCTAGATCTATATTTTAGTTAAGGGTTTTCATGGGTTCCATGAGTTTTCTTGATTTTGATCTACTTAAACTTATTATCATTGAAAACTAATTTTTTATGTGGTAGAGCATTCAATTTCGTATAATTTTGACTTTTGTTTTACTTGATTTGGACTAAAAATAAATTTTTTATAGTGGAAATAATTTTTGATTTAGAGCTTTTCCGCCATGGCTGAACTTGTTGTCTGGAAAATACGAAGTTCTCATGCGGCCAATATCTATGTGGCCTAATCCTTATGCGTCCTGGACTATTTGTCAAATATGCCTTCCAACAAGAGCCCATCTTGTTGGATGCATGACAAATTATTACACATGCGATTTGGAGCTAAGTACATGGAAATGTCTTAAGAACGGAACTCTTCGTGTTTCACGTGCTGAACGAATGAGAATTTTACTAAATCCAAAAAATATCTATGCGGCCATGTGACTATGTGGCAGTGACCATATACGCCTCTCATCTCTTGTACGCATAACTCAGCACGACTTTCATGGCTCTGCACGACTTTTTATAAATTTGTCTTTTTCTTCCTGACACAATTTATGGCTTATCATGTCTATCACTTTATTCACTTCTCTGACACAAATTTATTGGTCGTTACTCAATACTTGTCCAAAGGAGTGGACTTTTCCTTGATCCTATGTGGCACTGACTCATATGCGGCCTTGACCTATGCGGCACTGACTCTATGTATTCGCGATCTTCATATGGCCATATGTACACAATTTTTGGTTTTTCTTAGTTTAGAGGTTTTATTGGATTTTGTGATGCCATACATGATTTTAATGATTATAAGTATATATAATCTCAGTGACCAGGTATTAGACTCGACTAAGTGCCTGACCCGATTATAGGCTATGCGCCAAGTTGCCATAATACCCATGTACCAAGTGACTATGACCACCTATGTTCCTGACTTAACTAATGTGTTATTATGTGCTAGAACTTATATGATTTACCAATGATTGGTAACTTGACCCGACTATTAGTATTCGTGCTAATATAATTACTACGTGTTATGTGCTAAGTATTCCAATGCGATTATATTATGTGTTTTACACTAAGGTGTACCTACGTTCTATATGACATGTGATATGATATGATTTCTCCAGCATGGGCATTATAGTTGATAAATAACCAAGCGTGGCTAGGACTCTTGTTGATTGTTTTATCACTCTGGATGAATCCAAATTAAATGGCCAAGTGACCAAATGGATTTGTATCCAGTGTGCTCGTACTGCGGTACGATATATAATGGGAATAACTTGTGACCACACCATATGATTCCAGCTAACTGTATGGTTAACTAGGCAACTAAAACTTGTAGAGCATTGGAAGGGACAGAATCACGAGATTATGCTTAACTAGCCACCCTCAATCATATGGGGACTGAAGGTTGTCCCCTATATGGATATTATTTAAATCATCATTAGTGGATTACGATATCCGACTATTATATTATACTATATATTCTATGTGACCTTAGCACAATAGGCTTACGAGCGACCGGTGCATAACTACTATGTGCTATGCGGTGATTATCATAGCTCGGATAGCCCTACTAGTACATGGTTCGATTTGAGGATTCCTATTGCATGAATAATATCTCTGGGATAACCCAGACTCTACCTAGCAAGGCGTATAAGTGATTGGCCGATACTGTAATTAAACTTGTTTGTGATTATATCTTCTGATAAAAATAGTTTAGGGACATGGAGTATCTTGGTGCGACGGTCTAATCCTTGTCCTTGTTTGGTTGTAGGGTTAGATTATTGTATCACAATAGGTTATTAACCGAAACTATAAGACATAACTATATATATATATATATATATATATATATATATATTTATTTATTTCCTTATGGTTTTGTTTCTTCATTCGTGCTTACTTTGTGGTACTTACTACTTGGGGTCTAACCCTACTGGTTTTGCATGGCCAGGTTTAGAGCCAGCACTCGAGGATCTAGCGTACTTCCCCTTGAACAATGGCGCGCGCCAGACGGTTGGCCATTGAGGGACATGAGTGGATATATATATATATATATATATATATATTTATTAATTTATTAATTTATTTATTTATTTATTTATTTATTTCCCTGTGGTTTTGTTTCTTCATTCGTGCTTACTTTGTGGTACTTGCTATTTGGGGTCTAACCCTATTGGTTTTGCATGGCCAGGTTGCACTCGAGGATCTAGCATACTTCCCCTTGAACAATGGCGTGCGCTAGACGGTTGGCCGTTGAGGGACATGAGTGGGTTTCTTATTCCCTGCTCGATATTTTACATTTTTCTCTTCTTAGTCGTAGATCTGAAAAATTAGTTTCCTTGCATGATTGTAATTAATCAGACTACAGCTGATCATGGTCATGTACTTTTTCTACTCTGCCAGCTTCTTATTTTGTACAGTTAGTTTTTAGAATATTTTGATTGGGCAATTGTGACACATTTTAGCTTTATCATACATGATCTATGTTTGTTATTCTTGTTTGACTGATTGAGTAAATAGATGTTCTGTGTGACCCTAAGTAACTTGCTTGTAATATGCACTACATTATCTAGTTATAGCCGTTATCGCCGTACGACATATAGTACCTTGTATGGGATAGTTGGCCATGTCTGTCTCTGTATTCCGGTACTGGGGTATGACAGTGTAGGCTGGATGTACCCATAATTCTTGCCCAAGTTTCAGGTACGGGTCGTGATAGCTGGGGTACCTTTCTGGGCATGGAAATCCTACGGAATTAAGTTGTCCTCATTAGAAAGGAACAAAATTATGTCGTATGCACAATGGGATGGCGTGGCTTGTATGTTTGATGGTTGATAGTGCGCTTGACATGATGCATCATCTGCAGCTAATGATGACTTAATGGCCCTTCATGTGAAGGTGATGTGTTGAGCCCTTCCTTCCATTAGAGTGTGTTGGCTTGAGTCTTCTACGGGTTGTTGTGGCTTGGGACTTTCACTGGAGACTTTGATATGAGTCTTCTATTGGGGTCCTTTGGCGTTGTCTTTTTTAGGTGCAGTATATAGACTTTAAGATTTTTTATGCTTCTACAGAAACCCCTTCAAAGTTTTTCGAAGGGGTTTTTGAAAATAATTTTAACAATACAAGCATGCCCTACTATGAGTAAAGATCCTCGACGAAGGAGACGATGGTCAGGGACTTTAGCGGGGAAGAGTATGCTTGTAGAGTACCGTGTTAGGAAGAGAATGCGCTAGGGGACCCTATAGAGTGACTTGAAACAAGTATGGTGCACTTTGCTCGGAGAGATGTCCTGGAACTTTGATTTGACGTAGAGGATGGCGGTTGGTGAGCTGGTATTTAGCATTTGGTTTGGCCCAAAAAATGGTACTGTGTCTGATTTGGTGTGCTAAGGATTTGACGTGTAGCCATTTACAGTTCTTGAGACTATCTATTTTGTGGTTTTTGACTCATGTTCCATGGTTTTGACTACTTGTCGTTTGTAATCTTATGAGATAGAGTAGGGTCATAGAATACACTAATAGACATGTAATAAATCTTATTTTTTTATTCGATTTGATAGATAGTAGTTGTATACCTCACGTACGACGACTGGATTCAACCTAGCCCTACATGTCGAACCTTATATTCTAGGTCACATGGTATGACCAGTTTGTCATATCTTGTTATTTATGTCGTACTTTATTTGTTTATATGTTGTTAGTTCATTTTGCTACCTGCTTTCATATTGCCAGTTTTCCATGTTGATTAATTTCATGCTTCTACTTGTCTCTATTTGTTTTCATTACATGATGTTATTACTTATACAATTTCTATTATAATAAATTTATACATGCATTGTATATTTTTATAGTTGTAACAGTACTTGTTCCGTTCCTGACTTGCTATGTTGACAATATTAGGAATTCTTGCCACATTCTTGGAACTTCAGATGATTATATAATTAAGACCACACTTACACCTTAGACTTCTCTAAAAGGGATTGATTTAGTATTTCCTAGTTTTAGTACCTTTTACTAGTTTCATTCCATTAGAAAGTTGACCGGATTTGTCTTCGGAACTTACTTGACTTGTATAAGAAATATTAGATTATATATTTATGACTTGGTGATTTTCATGATATTATATTCATATTTTCATTCCTTATCCGTATCTAGCTTTAGCATATCATGATTGAGTACATTTGGATATTAGTTTGGATTTGTATTACTTATTGAGGTCTAGAGATCGTTCTACCGCCGATACTACGGTATAGCCTGGACATACCCACATACTCGTGCCCCGATCATCCGGGTGCGGGCTGTGACAGAGTTTTATAGTGGCCCATATAGGTCTCATCTTCGTAAATAGGGTGATATCGTGGTAGTACGTAGGTTTAGTCGTACTGCCGTGAGCCTATAATAGAATAGGATTTATGGAATATAGGAAATAGATTACCTAATCACAGGTTATGACTTCCTGAAAGATTTCTAGGATGACCCTTTAAGAATCTTACTATAAATCCTATTTTAAATCTATTTCCACTTGCTTTCGTTCACCTTCACCTTTATACTTGTTCATTTTTGAATTTAATCCTTGTATCGAGATAAATTTTATGGACTATATTTTGGTACATTCTGATGACGTATTTAAATGAGACAGTAGAAACTATAATTGTCTGCCCTAATTATGGAGTCTAAAGTTTATCACAACCATACTAGCTGGTGTGAAAAAAATGTAGAGACCTGATTTTGGATATTCATATCTTAGTTATGGAATTTATAGTTTCTCCCAGCCATACTAGTTGGCATGACAAAATTTCTAGATAACATGATTATAGATTTACATACCTTAGTTATGGACTCTATAGTCTATCACATCTATGCTTACTAACTTGGCAAATTTTTTGGATAATATGATTTCAGATAGACATACACGATTATCAGATTTTATCTTAAATTGGTTCTTAACATATCATCTCTATCATCCTAAATGATTCAAATCTTGAATTATGTTCTGTCTTACCTATTTGACTATATTATGTGTCTTTAATCCCTAGATCTTTAAATTCTTTCAGAATGGCGAGGTCCAGGCATAGAAGTGACCGTCACCACATTGTTCTCTCTAGGTCGTTAGATGAAGGATCAACAGATCCGAAGATGACAGAGACAATTCCTTCTCCATCACCTCTACCAGCATAGGATAGAGATATCTCTAGTCCCCTAGAACAGTTCCCTATAGAGCTTCACCTTCATTAGTTTTTGAGTTGGAACCCTTGGATAAGAAGTATTTATATGTTTATATTTATATCAAGATACAAGTGAGTATCCTAAAGTGATTGTTAGGTGTTAGTATATGGGTTTGTATCCAGATACCAAGATATGAGGGGTATTTTATTCTCAAGATCCGGGGTATCTCAAGTATCAAGGATATATAGGATACGAGTATCCTAGTGGCTAGTGTATTAGATATATATAAGATACTTGAGTATCTTGGAATTAGGGTATCACATGAGTGTCTTGTGTAGGAGTTAGTGTCTTGTGTAGGTAGTGTCAAGTATTTGGATAGGTATCCTATAGATAGTATCCTAGAGTGATGAGTGTGTTTCAATATGATAGATTAGTGTAGGATATTTTGGTCTCATTAGTTAATGACTAGCATCAGTGCCAAATATAATATTCATGTCATGTGTCATAGGATATTAGAGTATGAGATACATAGATATCTAGTTATATATATAAATATGACAATATAAGAGATAAGTTAAGGTAAATATAAGTTATTCATATGGGGTATATAAGTAGGTATAGGATATCTCTAAACATAGGTAATACCTGAGTATAGGTTTTGAGATCATTAAGTATATAATACAAATATGTATTTCTCACATTCCTAGGATGCTCCATCTATTTAAGCACTTCTTGTTCTTTCACCTAGAACCTAAGATAGAGATGGATATAGGCTTCTTATTCATATGTTGGAGGGTGTATAAAAAATTCTTTCTAAACTATCATAGTTAATATTATTCCTAGGTTATCTCTAATCTTTCATATCTTTATTATATTCTTCATGGTATGAAGGATTTTTTGGATTCCATTTACCTTGAGAGGTAACGTATAATCCCTCGTTAATCTATCTTCTTCATGTTCTAGCGTCTACCTTGAGTTTTGTAACTTTTTAGAATATTCAAGGACAAGCCATGACTCCATAAAAATATTTCTATCTAGAGCTATATATATATATATATATATATTCCTTTATATATATATATATATATATATATATATATATATATATATATATATATATATATATATATATATATATATTCCTTCTTCATATTTTCTTTCATGGTAGTAAATGGTTCTTATTAAAATTTTCAATAACATAGGTTGCCACCTCTTGCAAGACAAATCAATCTTTCTAGCCTAGTTATTCTTTTAATTTCGAGGACGAAATTATTTTATGGGGGGTGGTGGTAGACTTGTAACCACCTAAAACTTGAGTAAGGATATTTTTGTCAATTAATTTTTGGGTTGCTAATAATATTAGTTTTGTTAATTTAGTTGTTAATTTAGAATTAATTATAATTATTTAGTCATTGATAGAATATTCTATTTTAGTTGTCTAGATGCCATCCATAACTACTTAGATTCTCTCAATAACCAATTGATTCATTTTTCATTAGATATAGAATTCAAATTTAGAGAGTGGAGTAGAAAAATTATAATTATGACAATATCTATGACTTCCATACATGGTCGGCCCTTCCTCCCACTCTATTTTATTTTATTTCCCTCAAATTCTTTTTCTTCTTCCTTAAGTCTTCTTCTCCACCAAGCTACTCCCTTACCAAACCCAATTTCTACCTCCACTACCCCAAATCAACCCAAATTCATCCTTGTTCCTTTTTCATTGGAGAGATAGAGTCTGGGAGCACAAGAAAAGCTTGGATAGGAGCTCAAGCTAAGATGATCATGTCCAATTCATACTCTTTGTGTCCAATTCGTGGTTCTTTTTTGGAAAACCACTCCCAATAGGTAATTTTTTTCTTTTTCTCCAATTTCTATGGTAGAAATTCAAATTGAACCCATAAGAACCTTCTAATATTTAGATCTAACCTTCTAGGTAGTGAATTAGGTGGTAGAGACCCATTTTCTAGTATATCTATGTATTTTTATGGTCAATTTAGTGTAATTATGAATTTTTATCCACCAAGTATTTGTGTGGTGTCCCCAAAGAGATTTTTGTGTCCAATTTGTGTTGTACTTGTGTCATAGTATCTAAAATTGGATACCTAGTATTTGTGTCATGATACATCATGATACACATGGCTAGATCTGGTAATTTAGTTGTATTTGGGTTCCTCATATCAATTATACCTATTTGCTAGTTAGATCTATTTATATTATGTATGGAGTATCAATTCTAATATTATATATATATATATATATATATATATATTTCACTGGTGTTTGGTATCAAAGAATTGGTGTGGTGTATCAATTGGTGATACTTGTTAACAATGGAATAAGGTACTATGATGTAATTGGTGTGTGTATCATAGAGATTGGTGATGGTAACATAAGTGTTGTGTATTTGTGTCATGTGTAGAATGTACCACTTGTGCACCTGAGTGTTATTGAGTGGTGTTCTAGATGAGTGTGTATGTTGATAGTGGAGGTAAACTTGAGTGTTCATATGTCTGTGCTGGTAGAGGGAAAGTTCAGCAAGTTGCTATCTGTACAGCAACAACAACTGCAATTTTTTACCTATGCAACAACAGCATATATAGGTCATTCACTACTACCTGTATTCAGCAGATGCCATTGCAGCATGAGTAATGGTAGTTGTTGCCTGTAATCATAGAACAAATGCAGCATATTGAGCTACATTGGCAGTAGCAATAGGGTCTGTATAAGACTGCAACAATGGGAGTCAACAACTGTATGTTGATGTAGTTTTAGTATACAGCAGTTGGTAAGTATCCTAGTTGTAGGTAAGTGCAGATTTTGTATAAAAGTGTAGTGTTAGGCTAATAAGTGGATATAAAATAGGGGTGTGGTGTCAAGTGAGAATCATAGGAATTCATATATGTATTGTATCAAAGATATGGGGTATTAAGTATCATAGGTATTAAATACAAGTGAGTAATCTATGGCAAGTATTTTGATATATATATATATATAAGGTATGACTAAAAAAAACCTAGAAATAACTTGGTAATATAATAAATAGTTATATATACAAACCAAGTAAGTATAGTGAACCTAAAATAGGTACCTACCTAATATAAACCAAGTATAAACCCAATTGACCTAGAAACCTAATAACCAAGTAGTTGAGATGGTTATTGATTTAAATCACATATTGATATTTTAAATTCGTAATATAGGTTACTTGGACTCCGATATAGGTTCTGACATGACCACCGGCTCAGGACGACAAGCAAGTACTTTACAATTAGGGATTTACCTTTACATTA
This sequence comes from Iris macrosiphon, assembly GCA_036927795.1. Lineage (NCBI taxonomy): Eukaryota > Viridiplantae > Streptophyta > Magnoliopsida > Asparagales > Iridaceae > Iris > Iris macrosiphon. Next base: position 40,486,513 of record JAYESA010000008.1, on the reverse strand, counting down.
TAAATTATATTATTCCTTCTTAATAGTTTTCTTGATACTATGATTTGTGCACATGGATGGATTATCTTGATTCATAATTGAGTTAAATATGTGTCGTGACATCGTGATCATTCGAGTTTTGATACGTGAGCCCGAGTTGTGATGCGTTTATCGTGTCATGATTCGTGAGTCTCAGTGTTGTGATTCGTTACTATATGTATGCGTGACATCTGTATATCCGTAATGTGATTCAGGATTATCCGTTCTTCGTGAGTAGGACTATCTATTTTATGGTTCTTGACTTATGTTCCATGGTTGTGACTACTTGTCTTTTGTGATCTTATAAGAGAGAGTCGGGTGCGAGAATACACTAGTAGACGTATAGTAAACACTATTTTTCCTATTCAATTCGGTAGATAGTAGTCGTACACCTCATGTACGATGGACCAGATTCATCCTAGCCCCCACATGTCAAACCCTGTATTCTAGGTCACATGGTATTACCAATTTGTCAGAACTTGTTATTCATGTCCTAGTATATTTGTATATATATTGCTAGTTCATCTTGCTACCTACTTTCATATTGCCAATTTTCCATGTTGATTAGTTTCATGCTTCTACTTGTCTCTATTTATTTTTATTACATGATGTCATTCCTTGTACAGTTTCTATCATAATAGATTTATACAGGCATTGTGTATTTTCATAGTTGTAACAGTACTTGCTTCCCTCTTGACTTGATATATTGACAATATTAGGAATGCTTGCCACACACTTGGACCTTCGAACGATGATATAGTTGAGACCGCTCATGCATCATTGACTTCTCTAAGAGGGCTAGATTAGTATTTCCTAGTTTCAATACCTTTTACTAGTTTCATTCCATTAGATAGTTGACCGGATTAGTCTCTGAAACTTATTTGGCTTGTATAAGAAATATTGGATTATAGATTTGTGACTTAGTGATTTTTATGATATTATATTCAGTATTTTCTTTCCTTATCCGTATCTTCCATTATCTTATTGTGATCGAGTACATTTGGATATTAGTTAGGATTTGTATTTCTTATTGAGGTCTGGACAGCGTTCTTCTATTGATACTATGATGTAGGTTAGACGTACCCACGTACTCGGACTCCGATCATCCGGGTGTGGGTGATGAGTAAAAGGGCCTCAACAAACCAATTAGAGGCTTCAGCCAGTATAGACTTGTGCAGAAGCTCAAAGCTATGAAATTTCCTTCTTAAAGATTAGAATCATCAAAGACTCAAGACCTCGCTGGTGGAAAAAGAAACTACTATGGAACATATTAAAAAAAATTCAAAATTAGATGAACTAATTCGATCTTAAGCAAGAGAAAACTCTTATGGAGGAGATAGGACGACTACAACTTATCAAAGAAATTCAACTCAAACAAAGGACTAAGTGTGATTGGCTTAAGGATGGGGATAGGTGTACCAAATTCTTTTATGGAATCATCTGCGCAAGACAACATCATAACCATATAGCCAATATGATCTCTACCAATGGTATGGTGCAAATCGATCTCTCAGATTCAGAATAAAACCATCCATTACTTCTCTGAACTCTATAACCATGATGATCATGGAGCTCCCTGCGGTCACCTGCAAACGGGTGGTGACTGCTGAAGGTAATAATATGCTTTAAAGCCTCTCTCTCTAAAGGAAATTAAGGGTATCATAAAATCTTTAACCCTATTAAGCCGCCAGGCCCCGATGGATTCACTGCGATGTTCTTTAGAACAAATTGGGATGATTTAAAGATCTTAATCCTTAAAGCCATAAGCAATTTCTTCCAAACGGGTAAACTGCTTCATCAACTAAACCATATGTTCATTACGTTAATCCCTTATAAGGAAGTAGCATTGTATATGTCTGATTTCAGACCTATCGTTAGCTAAAACTATGTTTATATGGTGATTACCCATCTTATATGTCAACTTATGTGCAAAACAAAGACGTGGACCTTCTGCTCAAATTATACGCCATTTGGACAAAGAGAGGTAGGATACTTTTGTCTCCCTGATTTCATCTCTTTAAACCAATCTACTTTATTCGAAGGAAGAAGCATCTCCGAGAACTGTCTTCTTGCTCATGAGTTGGTTAGAGATTACAACAAAGTTGGAGGAAACAAATCATACATCAAGCTTGATCTCAAGAAAGCCTTCGACACTATCACAAGAATATTTGTCTACCATTAGATGACAGCTATGGGCTTCTCCAAGTGGTTGCTGAGTAGATTAAACGAGCGCATCTCAGCTCCTACATTCTCTATTCTGATCAAGAGGCAACCACTTTGGTTCATACTTAGTAATAAAGGACTTCGCTAATGAGACCCGTTATCTTCCTACTTCTTTACTATAGTCATAGAACACTTCACATGATTGAAATTTTTTCCACTATCGAAGAATCGATCCTTTGTTCAGGTTTGTCTCTTCCCTTGTGTCATACCTCATTTATGCTGATGATTTTCTTATTTTCATCAAGCCTATAAAATATAGATTCTCCGATGTAAGCCCCCTAATTTTAATGAATTTCTAATTTGGTTTTTAACAATTTTCTGGAATTTTTCGGAATTTTTTGTAATTAAAACCTAGGCTTTGATAATTAAATAATTTTTAATTACTGTTAATTAATATTAAAATATTATAGAAATAATATTTTATGGTGTAAAATAGAAAACCGGACATAGGGTAATTTTCCGGGAATTTATTGGACTCCGGAAACCCGTTTAAAGCCCTAAAAACTATTAAATAAATAAACCTAATTAAACCCCTAAATAAAGCCGGTTCAATTAAACCAAACCAAATTAACTCAAACCGAATCGCTAATCTGAACCCGACCCGAACCCGAATAACCGAAACCCGCACTTAAGCAATAGTGGATCGGGCCAGATTCATATTGAACCCGACCCGACCCAAACCCAATAACCCATCGAACCCCAAGTCGGATTCCATATCATAAATACTGTTCCGACTATAAAATCAGTCCGCCGGAACCCTAGTTTTCCTCTCCTCCACTTTGCTCCTCCTCGCACCGCCGGACGCGCCCCGAGCCACTCCACAGCCCCTCGCCGTCGATCCTGAACTCCACAGCCACCATCTTCTCCCTACACCACCGCCCCATCGACTCATCCCCGCCGATCACCGACTCCGCCTGAACCCTAAGACCGCCTCCGTTCCTCTCCTCCTCCCGCTCCACCAACGACCTGACGCCCCGACTGTCTCCGCCACTCCACAGCCAACCTTTCCCGCTCGACCCCCGCCGTCGACCACCGATCGATGCCTCCCTCACCCGCTGCCAAGCGCCGCAGACGACGTCGCCCCGCCACGTTGCGATGCCGGCCTCCCTCTCCTTCCTCCTCCCCCGCTGCCTCCGGCTCCCCCGACCCAGCACAGCCCCCAGCGGCCGTCCCCCGCCCGCTCCAACGCGCCGTCGCGCCGCCGGACAGCGCCGCCACCCTCGCCAGCGCCGCCCCGCTTCCCCGGCCTCCCTCCGCCACAGCTCCTGCCATCGCACAGCAGAACCCTAACCCTAGGTCACCGAAGACTCGGACACTCGGTCGACGCAGGACACGATCAGGACACGTTCAGACACGAGAATTCAGTCTTCACGGAGCCCTGTTCAGGTAGCGTTTCCTCTCACCTCATGATTCCATTTTTGATTTCGTCAGTTGCATCGCGTAGACTGTATGACCCTCTCGGTGCCCGTGCAACCCGCTCGGTGCATCGCGTCCTGTGGTGATCGTAAACCGCGATCCAAAAACAGGAAAAACCAATGCCCTGTTTCACCCCAGAACTGAGTACGCCCCGCCAAACAGGATGACTTGGTCGTACGCGGTCTTCACCGATACGTGCGCGCCGACGATACGGACGTGCGGGATTTCGCAGAAGTTGATTTGGATGTGCGTGCACACCGAAATCAACGCATATCCGCCGACAACGCCCCGTATCCGTCCATTCTGGAATACGCTGTAACTTTGTGTACACACGATGGATCGAGACGAAACTTGCGCCATCGGACTCGTAGCAATACGCTGGTCCTGTGACCCAAGTTTGGTTCAATTCTGAGAACGTTGACAAAATCGCGTATCGTGGGCCCCACAGGCTCCACTTGACAGGCGATTTTGTAAACGGCTCATCGGAATCCAATTCTGGAAGTTCCGTTGGGTTCGTATTATCGTTCCTGACTTGTTGACACTGAGTTTGATAATTTTGGAGACCTTTGACCCTGACACACTTTTCGGTGCAAAGTGGCCCACATGTGGACCCCGCTTTGACCCGGAAATATTATTTTTGTCCTTGTGTCCAAATTGGACTTAAGGACAGGCATTTCCAGCTATTTGATATTTTCTGAATCTAGTGGTGATATTTATTTTAGCAACCGAAGTAGTACCTGCAGATCACACTGAGACCAGAGCTACAGTTGGAGCCAGGACCCCAAGCAAGTGTACCTCGCCAAATCCTGCAGCTTTGCTACTTATTTTCTTGACTTGTTTATATATCTTGGGCAAGTATACCTTCCCAACTTACAGTTCTTGTTGCATATTTCCTTGCTTTATTTATATTTTTGTGCATGCTTGACCTAGGACCGTGTGACTTACTTAGCGTCCGATTATTAGTCGGGTGCCAACACCGTACGCGATGTTGTGTCTTTCATCTAGAGATGGACATTCGTGACCCCTTTGCATTCTCGTACTTGTCTTATCAAGTACATTATACCCAGGACACTTGACACTATTCATGGACAGGATCTTTCTGAGATATTCATGGTGATTCTGTATAGGATGTAGGATTTGACATTGACATTATATTCCTATATACTATATGACTTGTTGCATTAGATATGATTGTGCGTGACATGGACATGGTGCATCGTGGACATGAGACGTATGATTTCATGGGGTGGGGAGAGACACACAGACTACAGGCTTATCATATATATATAAACCCCTATTATTGTGAGGCACAAGACTCTCGAGCAGAGCTTGGCCCATTACGTGTTATTACCGCTACCGGCTCCCCGACACAGAGCTTGTAGTGGCTCAGCCTGAGTACTAGTGATGCTCTCACTTGCATTTTCACATAGATGGTTATATAGCTTACCCTATTTATTGCATTCTCTGCTGCACTGCATTTATTTTGGCTTGTATTTTCTGTACCTTGCTGTCCCCTGAGGACCTGGATCCGGACTTTGTCCCCAGGACTAGGAGAGGAGATCCACCTAGAGTTATACAGTACAGGAGCATTATCAGGAGCCGAAGCAGGAACAGGAGCAGATACAGGAGCTGTACCAACATCTGAGGACGAGGTCATACCAGAGGACTTCTCTTGAGTATTGGCGTGAGATATTCATTTATTTCTGTTTCTAGTTATTTTCTTTCCAGTCTATTTCATTGATGTATCAGACTTATTCTCGGATTGTTCTCCGAGACACCTTTATTGAGATATACTAGTTTATTTCTATTTGTATTTATTCTGGCATTTGATCTGTGATTATCTATTGTGGATAAGATTAGCTTAGACTATGACTTATATCATTGCACCTACTTATTATTACATTACAGCTTAAGCATGCCCTGATGGATCCATTAAATTGGGTTTGTCCATCGGTGTGTGCTGCTGGCCATTATCACGCGTCCAGTCCCTCGGTATTTTGGGACTGGGGCGTGACATGGTTTTTGTGGTGGCCCATGCAGGTCAACGACTAAATTGTTCGGTTTCAACTTAGGGACTGAGCAAGCCTGCAATAAGAATAGGATAAGTTTTAAGGATCTCATCTACTTGCTTGAATCGTTCTTGACATCTATATCGGATTCGAATCAATTTCTTGACTCGTATCCTGCCTTGATTCCTGTATGCCTCATATTGTTTATTTTGGATGCAGAGTTATGGAATCCCGATCAAGCAACGAGACTCCTGCAAGATCACCACGAGATGCTGCGGTAGCCAACGAAGATGAAGTAACACCAGTTGATGAAGGTCAAGCAGCTCAACAACATAGTCAAGCAAGTCAGCATGCCTCGAGAATCCAGGAAGATGATGTTCCACCATCGACGCAGTCTGCTCCACAGACGCCTACCTTTCCACAAGGGCAGGCTATGGACGAACAACAAATATTTTGAATATTCTACACGATGATGCAAGCCCATCAGAAGGTTCAAGAAGAAGTTCAGCAAAACCAAGCGGAGAAGTTCATCGACAGATTTAGCTCAGAGTTACGAAAGTTAATCAGCTCTGTTGCAACGGACGTTCTTACTACAACACGACCCATGGAGAGCAACCCAAGGATATAGTCCAGCCAGAAGCGGCCATATGCATCAGCACCAGACCAAGCACAACAGGAAAGAGCTGCAAAGCGACCACAGATAAATCCACCACCGAGAGCAGCACCAAGAGCCCTAGTTCTCCCAACTTGTCACTACTGTGGCAAGACAGGTCATTTCGCTAAAGAATGCCGATGCAGATTGGGACTATGTTTATCTTGCGGATCCAAAAAGCATTCGGTAAGGGATTGCCCTGAACGTCGAGAGAAAGCAGTGATGATTCATCAACCAGCCACATCAGCCCCAACCGAAGCACCACAGGAAAAAATTGTAAGAAAGTCTCACCTGCACCAGCCACCAGAAGCACCTCCTCAAGAAATACCTGTCTGTCCATATTGTCGCAAGCGAGGCCATATAGAGAACGAGTGTAGACGCAAAAGGAAATTATGCTTAGCTTGCAGATCCAGTCAGCATTTAAAGAAGGAATGCCCCGAACGTCGAGACAGAGCACCAATGAATAACCAACAAGCGTTACCAGCACCAAGGCCAGCCTTTCCAGCATTGGAAGCACCACAAACGAGAGTTGAAGGAGTTAGACCACCAGCCCCAGGAGAGAATCAGCCGAGGCCACCCTTGGCACCACAAACAATACTCTTCCAGCAGGCTCAACAGCAGTAGAGGAATCAACTGCAAGAACGTGAACAAGCTCCAGCGATGACTTTGGAAGACGCATAGACCCATGGAGTAGCTAATGCGCATAATTTTTCGTAGTTATCTGTTTATAGATTTATTTTATCTCGTGCCTATTGATTCGTGACCTCAGCCCTAACCTATGTAATTTGTAACTTGCTTATAATTGATAACTGTAGAGATTATAGAGTCTTTTGTTATTGTGCTTATTTTGTGTTGTTTTGTGAACTTAAATTAAGTTGTACCTCCTTCCATCCTCATCTAGCGTACTTATATTTCATATACTACCTTGACTTATGCTGCTATATTATAGCCTAGTTTTTGCAAGCCTATTCTTTATCAAGCTTGTTCAGGACATATGTGTTATTGGGGCCTGATCAAACCCACTAATACAATTGTCGATTCAGAATCAATGTATTACGGTCTGATCAACCTTAGTGTATTTTGGTTCGCTCTTCGCACGACTACTTTACGTGGATTGAGATATATAGTTGACTAGTATACTTGCCCTCTAGATATGTCTAAGCATATCGTATCAGTTATATAACTGTACTAATACGAGCATATGAAAAAAGGATTACCATAATAGGATTTTGATCCATAATTGTCTTGACAAATCCTATTTGAATTCGTTAAACGCCTTGATCCTGATACTTCTATTCTACTACCTCACCCTTGAACTCTTTATTATTGATCTTTGTCTTCCTTTATTTCGGAAAGACGAAACCTTATGCTTGGTATAAGTTGATATATAGACAGTACTAGATATACCCCTCAGGCCGGTCGCATTGTTGATGACCCTTTTATATATGATTAAGGGAATATCATAGGTGATATATTGGTGTTAAAGACTTGAGGATCCAATACCATGATTAAATAAGTTGGGGCATAGCTTTATTAGATGTATAGCCTTAGAGAATAGATGGGTAAATTCTAAGTTGGGTAGAGACCGCAGTGTTCACTTGAGAAGAGTCCTTTAGACTGTAATCAAGTGAGATTGGATAGAAGAACCCTACCATATTTTAATTTTGAGGACAAAATTTTTATAAGTTGGGTAGATTGTAAGCCCCCTGATTTTCATGAATTTCTAATTTGGTTTTTAACAATTTTCTGGAATTTTTCAGAATTTTTTATAATTAAAACCTAGGCTTTTGATAATTAAATGATTTTTAATTGCTGTTAATTAATATTAAAATATTATAGAAATAATATTTTATGGTGTAAAATGGAAAACCGGACATAGGATAATTTTTCGAGAATTTATTGGACTCCGAAAACCCGTTTAAAGCCCTAAAAACTATTAAATAAATAAACCTAATTAAACCACTAAATAAACCCGGTTCAATTAAACCAAACCAAATTAACTCAAACTGAACCGCTAATCTGAACCCGATCCGAACCCGAATAACCGAAACCCGCACTTAAGCAATAGTGGATTGGGCCAGATTCATATTGAACCCGACCCGACCCAAACCCAATAACCCATCGAACCCCAAGTCGGATTCCATATCAGAAATACTGTTCGAACTATAAAATCAGTCCGCCGGAACCCTAATTTTCCTCTCCTCCACTTTGCTCCTCCTCGCGCCGCCGGACGCGCCCCGAGCCACTCCACAGCCCCTCGCCGTCGATCCTGAACTCCACAGCCACCATCTTCTTCCTACACCACCGCCCCATCGACTCATCCCCGCCGATCACCGACTCCGCCTGAACCCTAAGACCGCCCCCGTTCCTCTCCTCCTCCTGCTCCACCAATGACCCGATGCCCCGACTGTCTCCGCCACTCCACAGCCAACCTTCCCCGCTCGACACCCGCCGTCGACCACCGATCGACGCCTCCCTCACCCGCTGCCCAACGCCGCCGACGACGTCGCCCCTCCACGCTGCGAGGCCGGCCTCCCTCTCCTTCCTCCTCCCCCGCTGCCTCCGGCTCCCCCGACCCAGCACAGCCCCCAGCGGCCGTCCCCCGCCCGCTCTGGCGCACCGCCGCACCGCCGGACAGCGCCGCCAGCCTCGCCAGCGCCGCCCCGCTGCCCCGGCCTCCCTCTGCCACAACTCCTGCCGTCGCACAGCAGAACCCTAACCCTAGGTCACCAAGGATTCGGACACTCGGTCGACGCAGGACACGATCAGGACGCGTTCGGACACGAGAATTTAGTCTTCACGGAGCCCTGTTCAGGTAGCGTTTCATCTCACCTCGTAATTTTGTTTTCGATTCCGTCAGTTGCGTCTCATAGACTGTATGACCCTCTCGGTGCCCGTGCAACCCGCTCGGTGCATCACGTCCTGTGGTGATCGCAAACTGCGATCCAAAAATTAGAAAAATCAACGTCTGGTTTTACCCCGGAACTGAGTGCGCCCCGCCAAACAGGACGACTTGGTCGTACGCGGTCTTCACATATACGTGCGCGCCGTCGATACGGACGTGCGAGATTTCACAGAAGTTGATTTGGATGTGCGTGCACACCGGAATCAACGCGTATCCGCCGACAACGCCCCGTATCCGTCTATTCTGGAATACGCTGTAACTTTCTGTACACACGTCGGATCGAGACAAAACTTATGCCATCGGACTCGTAGCAATACGCTGGTCCTGTGGCCAAAGTTTGGTTCAATTCTGAGAACGTTGACAAAATTGCGTATCGTGGGCCCTACAGGCTCTGCTTGACGGGCGATTTTGTAATCGGCTCATCGGAATCCAATTCTGGAAGTTCCGTTGGGTTCGTATTATCGTTCCTGACTTGTTGAAACTGAGTTTGATAATTTTGGAGACCTTTGACCCTGACACAATTTTCGGTGCAAAGTGGCCCCTATATGGAACCCTCTTTGATCCAGAAATGTCATTTTTGCCCTCGTGTCCAAATTGGACTTAAGGACAGGCGTTTCTAGCTATTTGATATTTTCTGAATCTAATGGTGATGTTTAGTTCAGCAACCGGAGTAGTACCTACAGATCACACTGAGACCAGAGCTACAGTTGGAGCCAGGACCCCAGGCAAGTGTACCTCGCCAAATCCTGCAGCTTTGCTACTTATTTCCTTGACTTGTTTATATATCATGGGCAAGTATACCTTGCCAACTTACAGTTCTTGTTGCATATTTCCTTGCTTTATTTATATTGCTGTGCCTGCTTGACCTAGGACCGTGTGACTTACTTAGCGTCCGATTATTAGTCGGGTGCCAACACCGTACGCGATGTTGTGTCTGTCATCTAGAGATGGACATTCGTGACCCCTTTGCATTCTCGTACTTGTCTTATCAAGTACATTATACCCAGGACACTTGACACTATTCATGGACAGGATCTTTCTGAGATATTCATGGTGATTCTGTATAGGATGTAGGATTTGACATTGACATTATATTCCTAGATACTATATGACTTGTTGCATTAGATATGATTGTGCGTGACATGGACATAGTGCATCGTGGACATGAGACGTGTGATTACATGGGGTGGGGAGAGACACACAGACTACAGGCTGATCATATATATAAACCCCTATTATTGTGAGGCACAAGACTCTCGAGCAGAGCTTGGCCCATTACGTGTTATTACCGCTACCGGCTCCTCGACATGGAGCTTGTAGTAGCTCAGCCTGAGTACTAGTGATGCTCTCACTTGCATTTTCACATAGATGGTTATATAGCTTACCCTATTTATTGCATTCTCTGCTACACTGCATTTATTTTGGCTTATATTTTTTGTACCTTGCTGTCCCCTGAGGACCTGGATCCGGACTTTGTCCCCAGGACTAGGAGAGGAGATCTACCTAGAGTTATACAGTACAGGAGCATTATCAGGAGCAGAAGCAGGAACAGGAGCAGATACAGGAGCTGTACCGACATCTGAGGACGAGGTCATACCAGAGGAGTTCTCTTGAGTATTGGCGTGAGATATTCATTTATTTCTGTTTCTAGTTATTTTCTTTCCAGTCTATTTCATTGATGTATCAGACTTATTCTCGGATTGTTCTCCGAGACACCTTTATTGAGATATGCTAGTTTATTTCTATTTACATTTATTCTGGCATTTGATCTGTGATTATCTGTTGTGGATGAGATTAGCTTAGACTGTGACTTATATCATTGGACCTACTTATTATTATATTACAGCTTAAGCATGCCCTGATGGATCCATTAAATTAGGTTTGTCCATCGGTGTGTGCTGCTGGCCATTATCACGCGTCCGGTCCCTCGATATTTTGGGACTGGGGCGTGACATCCGACCTTCTAAATATTTTAAGAAATTTTGGGAAAATTGCGTGTCTTCAACTTAACAAAGAGACGAGCTAGCTATTTTCACTAGAAGTTGCACTTCCAAAAGGAGATAGCTGCAGCTCCTTAATGTGGAAAAGGGTCAGCTTTCGGTCCATTACTTGGGCATCCCGCTTGCAATCTCTTATGCTAAGTACTCTAATTGTGCTAACATTATCCAGATTATTCAATCCAGATTGGAAGGATGGCAAGCCCAATTACTTACGTTTAATGGCAGGTTGGAACTGGTCCAAGCAGTGATCAACGTCGTAGTTTCCTTTTAGCTTCAAGTTATTCTCCTACTGGAGAAAACTATCCATAAAATAGAGGAGATATGTGCTAATTTCGTTTGGAAAGGGGATTGCAAACTATTGCATGGTACAAACTATGTCGGCGTAAGGATGAGGGCGGGATCAGGATACGCTCTTTGTCCACGCTCAGAGAACTTGTCGCGCTTACACTCACTTAGAGGTAAGTAGAGGGGTGATCTCTCTGGGCTAAATGAACCCTTAGCAGATATTCTTCTAAGCCTAACTTTTGGTTACTGTCACACCCCAAACTAGAATACTTGAGAGCGGGAATGACAAGGCCAGCTACGTAAACTTAGAGCACACCGGTACTCCGCATATATGGTGAAGCTGTAAGACACGAGGGGTCACTACTACAAACCAACAGTCAAGCCTAGATCCAACAAAACCTCGTGTCTCAATCACAAGAAGAACAGGAATAGTAACAATATGTTAGATCAACTGAAATATAATAGTAAAGCGTTCCAAACTATAATATACAGATTATCATGATGCTAGTGAACACAAAATGAATAAACTAGCCAGAATCTAAGTCATACATGATCAACCCTAGGATATGTCAATCATGTTATTGCCCATAGGCTAACTAATCAAACCAAAATACGAGCTAAACACGTGCTCGGTGGCTAAAGGCCAACAAAAGTAGAATGTACATCAGAGTGAGGATGTAAGAAAATCCAATCAAGTTGTCTGGTGCTCCAGGTAGTCACTATCCTCATAAAGGTATAGAAGATCCTCTGGTGCTGCTACTAGATCTGGCCATGCAAAACCAGTGGGGTCAGACCCCAAATATCAAGTATCACAAAGGAATCCAATCTAGGAACTTAAAATAATAACTCAAGCAATAGAACTACTGAAAGTAAAGACTGAATGTAATGATCTCAGGATAAAAAAAAAATACTATAAACCTGAAATGAGACATATCCAGAACTGATAAACAAAATAAAATAATAAGTGCATAAAATAAATGTGTGATCATGTAAAGACTGAACTAACCATTATCCACCAATCACGGCAAATCATATAAGTACAGATTGATACTTTAACTAACTAGGGTTATCACAATCCTAATTACTAACAATTATAATGCAACGCGATACTAGGGTTCCTTCTGATCGTATGCACTACAGTCTGTCCAGGATATCTATACGCACAAACCAGCCATGGATAATCCCCAAGATACTATACAAGATACGCTACTGGATAATCCACAAGATACTCAACAAGATAACCATATGAATAACCAGGACTGCATGCAATCTAGGAAAATTCTTAGCCATGTACTAAGTGAATATCTAGTTAATAATTTCTAGCTTTTTCTTGTATGAATTTGGGTGTGGCATTCCATAAAATCCACCCAGGTGAGGCTAAGTGAAACTAAGTCAAGCCATGTCCGATGAAGCCATATAAAATCATGCCAAGTCAAGTCCAGTCAATTTTGTCATTATGTGTAGCCGGGCAAAGCCGGGTGAAACTGAGTAAAGCCAACTCAAGTCAAGTCATCTGAAGCCATGTAAGTTCATGTCTAGTCAGGTCAAGTCACCGCGTGTCCAAGAAAAAGCTAGAAGAATCAAAATAAAATTACAAAAAACCAAGAATTCCTAAAGAAAGAGCACAACAAGTCTGGATTCCAACAAATTGGTATATTGTCGATATACTATAGTATACCGTCGGTATGCCATTCCAAGTAAGCAAGATTGGTTCTAAAAAATGAAGTTCCATAAATCGGTATACCGTCAGTATGCCTGCCAAGACAAATATCCTGAAGTCAGTTAACAATGTCGGCAATGATCGATATACCGTCGGTATACTATAGTATTATAGAAGCATGGAAAAAATGCTACCATGCGACCGACGTCTATGTGCCCCCAAATAAAAACTCAACAGATGGATCGTATGGACATCATGCAGCCCAGAAAGGGACACCCATGCGGTCTAAACAAGCGTCCTAACAACTGGCCGCAGGTCGACCTGACATAACGTCCTGACAACAAAGATGGCGCCTGACACAGAATCCTGACAAAAAAGATTTTTTCTGATCGCCTCAAAGGACTATAACATACTAAGAGGCAGAAGTCCCAAGGATGGTGTAGGGCCATGTGTACAACACGATAATAGATCTCATGTGTCTCTTGCCCATGTGTTCCAGACTCTGTACGTCCCATGCGACTCTGGCCCATGGTTCCAGACTCCATGCTGTCCATGCGTCTCTGGCCCCGTACATTCTAGACTTTGTGCGTCCCGTACGTCTTTGGCCACTCTACACTCAAGGGAGAGAGAAAAGCTTCCGCCCCGGATCGTCCACGGAGTAAAGAGAGTTGCTACACTCCTAACCCTCCATCGTCACCCCCCAGAAAATAAATTTGTACTTAGATTGTCTCTAAGGACTCTTTTTTGTACTTTTTTAGTTTGTTAGATCAAATCTAGTTCTCTCAGTTCTCGTTTTGATATAAAATAGAAAACACGGTGGCGACTCTGCTTGGGACTTCCTTCTCCTCTGTTGAGAAGGCGGTGACGCAATCCGATGCGGCCAAGCTCAGCTCGATGCAAAAGATGCTGGTGGTCCGCTTCGACCAGCAAGTGTTCGAGGACAAGCTCTCTATAGATAGCACGAGTCCTTCTCTGAGGCAATCAAAGCCCAAGAAGACCCGTCAGAAGTAGGTGGCAATGACCACTGAGCCTCGCCCAACTATGGAGCATGATCTTCCCGTCCCTTTCCATGTCGCAGTGATCGTTAATCATGCGGCCACTATCGATACGTCAGCCTCTTCCAGCCGAAAGAGTGCTTCCCACACGAGTACCCACAGAACGTGGGAGGCCAAGGCCGCTGTGCCCCACCAAGATGTGGAGCAAATACTTCCAACCTCTCATACTGTTGCCCATGATGGTCGTCAGAAGAACACCCATAACGTCCATATCTATCCAGCATCCCGGGCTGACAAAGTGACTGTTCAGCACCCAGACTATGGCAGAGGAAAATACTACGATGCCATATGTCATAGTTCTTAGGCAGCTTCTATGAGGCCAAAGATGAGGTCGCATAAGACTTCCCAAGCGGCATCAACTCACAATCGCAGATGGCAGCCAGCATACGCCCCCCAATAGCAACAGAACCTCAGTTTTCGACCGTATCTCATATGGCAAATATTCTATACGACCCACCTAGAATGGTGAAAACCTAAAGGTGGACTCTTCATACTACGCATATGCGGTAGCTAAGTTGAAGAAGTCTAGGAAAGTGCGAGTGCGTCAAGCTCGAGCAACTGCCCATATGATCGACCACCAACAGGCATTGCTAGTTATTAAGAGAGCCTCTGACGGATAGTTGTACAAGACCGACCCTTGCGACCAGCCCACATGGACCAATGGATAGGACCAGTCTCAAAAGCCTTCCACCTGTACCTTAGGGTAGGTTTGTGTACAAACCCCAGGCCAGGGAGGAAATACAGTGCTTGCACATCCGTGTGCCTGGTGTAACTGAAATCTCAAAGAGAATGCAAAGGTAAAATACCCTTCGCATGATTTGCGTGACGTTATTACTCACAAACGCAAAGCAAGGGAAACTAATAAGATGTGCGACGTGCCCTCTCCGAGGCACAGCTATTCCAGCATTATTATCAATTGTTGCCATAATAAAACAGAAGTACTCACAGACAGGTCGTCGAGCTTCTAGCGACTGCACCAGAAAGCCCCTAACCGGCGGCAACCCGGAGATCATGAGCAATTACCAAAGGAGAAGGAGTTGAGCTTTGCCTCATGCTGCTCAACTGGGAAACTGCTCGCCAATAAGGGAAGAACACTCAGTCAGATACCTCCAGTCCAGCGCCCTCTACCACGATATCGCTAAGACGATTACATAGAAGGCTGACGATGGCACCCGCGGAAGGCGTCTACCAAGGTACCCGCTCAAGGATAAATCTGTCAGATCCTGGGGGTAGTTTATCCTCAGAACCCCTGGGCGTGGCCCAAGCTGGGGGTAGTGTCCCCCTGGAGCTACGCGATAACCCGGCATTCCGAGGAGACTACGATTCTCAAGAAACGGTCGCCAAGATCTTGGAGCATATCTACTTACACCAAGATGACACAATCTTCTACACTGGGGGTAGTATTCCCTCTGAATCTGAGGAAGACATAGTGGCTCCCGTCCTCCTTGAAGACTACTCCCTACAAGGGTATGAGACAGGGAGCCCGACATCGACCGCCCCCTCCATTTCTTTCCGAGTGAGGATGGTGTACATGGCCGAAGACGACCATGAAGTCCCTAGTGACTGGAAGTGCCTTAAGATGCTCGAAGCTATGATGCACACAATGGGCGCATTAGAACAAGCCTTAACCCAGACAATACTGGAGATCAAGGCAAACATGGCCTCCCAGCCAGCAAGAGCCTTTGGACAAGCAAACTTGGACCCCGAGACCAACTGGGATTCAAACACGTCCGCTCCACCCACGAGCGGTGATCCTCTCCTACCTGGCTCGTCCGTGCCTCTGTCTAGAGATGAAGCTAAGGAAGCAAGGAGGGAGGTCCGGGAACTTCGGGCTTGCTAAGACTCCATGTGTCATGCCCCAGTCCCAAAAATACGTAGAACTAGGACACGTAAGCATGCCAGCCGCATGGGTATGACAACTCCAATATATGGAAACCAAAACCATACGTATACTGTAATATGAATATCAAATCCATAGTGGTATAACATATATCACAAGTCACATGGTATAATCAAAATCTCATCCACGAAAATCAAATAGAAATAAATAACCAATATCTATGAACTAAATCTAGATACAAAGTATCTGGAGATAATAGTTGGATGGAAAAAATCTACTACCAACTGGAATATAAGGACAAATACAATATAAGGACAACACAACAAACATAATATAAGATTACCCGTTAACAATCACGGGCTCGAAGAGAAGACGTCCACGAAACATATAACCATCCAAATATGCGCTCCTGCAAATACTCAAGAATAGATACACTTGGCAGGGGACCAGGTCCTCAGAGGGACGTAACAAGATACATAAAACACATGCCAATAAAGTACTGAAATAAATATCCAATGGGGTCGCCTAACCATCTAAGTGAATGCAATTAAGAACAACTTTCCCCACAAGTGAGCTATCTGGCCGAAAACTGGAACTGGCATGACTCTCTCGGAGAACCAG
The DNA here is from genome assembly GCA_036927795.1 of Iris macrosiphon. Lineage (NCBI taxonomy): Eukaryota > Viridiplantae > Streptophyta > Magnoliopsida > Asparagales > Iridaceae > Iris > Iris macrosiphon. The sequence continues at coordinate 40,469,829 of JAYESA010000008.1, read as the reverse complement.
GGGCCTCAAAAGCATATCGTCTTTTGAATTGCGAAGGCCCGCCAAGTAGTATAGGGGTCATTACCGCCCGTATCTCCAGCGGAGCTTCCGGGTTACAGAAGGAAAAGTGTAAAGGAGCTCAAATGCGGTACTTTTTGTTCTTCCCACCTAATGCTCTAAGCATGTCACATCCATGACACAATTTGGTTCATAGCATATTATTAGTACCCTAGCCCAATCTTGCAACCAAATAAGGACAAGGATGGGACCACCGTACTACAATAGGCTATGCCCCTAGACCTCTAATAACTGCTAAGTCTACTAGCATGCAAAGTTTCTAACAGCAGTTATTCCTAACGCACGACCCACACGTACAGGAGGCCAAACCCTGCATGCCAGTTCGTGATCTATATGAGACTCATAACTCGTGTAACAACTGTGTCACAGCCAATGAACCTAAATATGCTACATGATAATGGGGTAGTCTCATAAACAAGGTCAATGCAATACATAAATAAGAATATATCGCGACGACACCGTCGCGCGCATTTTATATGACAGTTAAAATATATGAACTAAAGATAGAAAATAAAGATGCATGCAACATATGGAATATGAATAACAGTACAATGGCAAGGTATACTTACCTGGCAAGAAGCTGCAAAATATAACGTCTAGATGTCCAATACACAGGACCAGAAGCTATGGCCTCAGAACGAATATCTCTGGATGCTGAAATAGATATCACCAATATTTCTAGAATAAGCAAAATAGCTAAAAAGTACTTCCCTTTCGTCCAATTTGGATACAGGGGTAAAATCGTAATTTTGGATCAAAGTGGGGTCCACGTGTGGCCTGCTTCGTACCGAAAAATGTGTCAGAACCAATGGTCTCCAAATTCGTCCAACTTAGTGTCAACAAGTCCAGAATGATGATACGAACACAACGAAACTTCCAGAATTGGAATCCGATGAGCCGATCACAAAATTGCCCGTCAAGTGGAGCCGTAGGGCCCACGATATGCGATTTTGGTCAACGTCCTCAGAATCGAACCAAACTTGGGTCACAGGATCAACGTATTGCTATGAGTCCTATGGCACAAGTTTCGTTTCGATCCGACGTGTGTACAATGTTACAACGTGTTCCAGAACAGGCGGATACAGGACGTTGTCGGCGGATACGCGTTGATTCCGGTGTGCATGCACATCCAAATCAACTTCTGCAAAATCTCGCATGTCCTTATCGTCGGTGCGCACATTTCGATGAAGACCGTACGCGACCAAGTCGTCCCGTTTGGCGGGGCGCACTCAGTTCCGGGGAAAAACAGGGTGTTGTTTTTCCTATTTTTGGATCGCAGTTCGCAATCGCCACAGGATGCTACGCACCGAACGGGTTGTACGGGCGTCGAGAGGGTTACACAGCCTACGCGTCACAAATAATAGAACGAAAAATAGAGCAACAAGGAGAGAGAATGGGTTACCTGAACGGGGCTACGCAGAAACCAAAATTCCCGTGTCCGTGAGTCGATATGACACACCGACACAGTACTGCTGTGTCCGGTACTTTGCTGGGTCCGGTACTGTGCTGTGTCCGATAATGTGTTGTGGTTAGGGTTTCTGCTCGAGTCGGGGTCGTCGGTCAGCGGGGCGGCCGAAGAGAGGCGGCGCTGCTCGTGGGTAGGCGTGGCAGAGCTCGACGAGGGGAGAGGGTCAGGCGGAGAGCGGCTAGGGCGTTTGTAAACCCCTCACCCAAAATAGGTATTTTGTGTGTATTTTATATTATTATAGATTATTTTAAATATTGAATTTCGTTAGAGTAATCTCTTAGTTAATTAGAAATAAATTTCTTGATATATTTACTTATATAAATATTTATTTAGAATCATTTTTAGACTATTTTAGATTTTTGGAGATTTTTCTAGAATTTTTAGGTAATTAAAACATAGAAAACGTAAATTTCTAGCACTTTTATGATTTACTATACGACCATACTTGCATGTTGTTCCTACCAAATATTTATTTTAGGTTAAAATATTTAATTATATTTTCTGTAATTTATTTATAATTTTAAGAAATTTATTTAGATTTTTCAAATTATTTAGGATTTATTTGGATATATATAGTCTTAATATTAGATAGATGCTAATTTAGTGTTAATAGATATTAATAAGATTTTATAAATTATTTGTATTATCTTTAATTATATTTAAGATTATAAATTATTGAGATAAATTCAAACACTATTTTAAATTAATTCAAATCCTGAACCTACTAGGAAAGCAACTTCATGCATATCCTATCCTTATTTAAATTCATCATAATCCTATCCAAATTAACCAATCCTAGTCGTATTTAATTAAGTAGTGTCCACCATTATAAATGCCTCATCCTTCATATATTTTTTCCCCAAATTCTCCTCTTTTTCGTCCAAAAATAGTCAAAATTCGTCATAAATTCATCCTCATTTTCTAGTAGTTATGACGACTTAAAAAAAATGATATCTGCTAGTTCCGGACTCCAAACGCGCTCCAGTTTTTTTTGTTAGAATTATATCAAGGTTAGTTTTCTGAATATATAAATTATTTTAATAATTTCGGAATCTATTTTTCCAAAAAATTCTGAAAGTGCCAGTTGTTCGAAATCAGACGCATTTTGGTATTTTTGAGATTTCGGGAGATTCCGAACTCAAAATTATGAACCGTTTGAAGTTTCAGAAAGCTGACATGATAAACTTCCAGAAAAGTATTTTTCTGAATTTAAAATATAATTTTATTCTACTGTAAAATTTGTGCAACGTAAACGGAAATAGAAAACCACCAAAAACTATCATCTGTGCGCCCTAGTGGACATAACTATTTACCGACTTGTGATTTTATGAAACCATCGAATATGGTGTTCATATAGTATTGAAATCTATAGGATTCCATACACAAATCCAGGATTTGAGTTGGTTGACTTTTTGGTCAACGGATTTCCTCGATTTGCGTGCCATGGATCACAAATCCGTAAAGTTGACTTTCTTTGGACCAAAATTAGGGTTTAACAATAAAATCAGATTATAATAAGATTAAAATACTATTTTAGGTTATTTTATTCAAAATTAAAATAGATTAAATGGAGGAACATATTTACCCACTTTTGTAACCTAACTTGTTTAATTTATGTGACGGGTAGATCGGACGACGCCTTGAGTTAGGACTTCATCCTTTTCAGACCAGGCAAGATACCTTGCCAAATTGCTTACAGTATTTTGCATGCTTAGTATATTTCTGTATATTTATTACATTTTTATTTATTTATTGTATGTGCAGTTTTTTTCAATTATTACTATATATTAGATATGTTGACACACACTTGACACTTAGTATCATAGAGGAAAATCATTAGGCGTATGAGATTTTAACCACTCTGGTAAACCGTAGTATATAGTTCGCACTACGGGCGTGTGTCGCGCTGGTCGCTACCCCCGCGGTATGTCGATTTCTGGAGTCTCGCTGGTCGCTACCCCCGCGATATGTCAATTTCTGATATCCATTGACGGGTGTGTGAGTTGTGAGGTAGATCGAGTAGCCTACCCTTGCCCATACGTTGAAAAGATGTCCTCATTTGCATTCATATAGATTGTCTTATACATCGTACTTACATATTTTTTACCTATTATGCATGTTTACTGTATTCAAATTGGCTTGATGTTCTGTATCTTGTTACGTCCCTCTGAGGACCTGGTCCCCTTTCCAGGTGTGTCTGTTCTTGAGTATTTGTAGTTGCACAGATTTGGATGGATATATATGTTCCGTGGATGTCTTCTCTTCGAGCCCGTGGTCGTTAGCGGGTATTCTTATATTGTGTTTATTGTGTTGTACCTTTACATTCGAGTTGGTAGTGGATTTGTTTCCATCCAACTATCCTCCTTAGATACTTATATTGGGATCTAGTTTCCTAGACACTGGTAAGTTATTTATATTGATTTTCGTGGATGAGATTTAGATTGTACCCTGTGACTTGTGACTTATGTTTATACCACTTGTGGATTGATATTCATATTACAGCGTACGTGTGGATTTTGGTTTCCATATATTAGAGTTGCCATATCCATGCGGTTGGCATGCTTACGTGTCCTAGTCCTACATATTTTTGGGACTGGGGCGTGACAGCGTCGGGGTGGATAGGGCTTTGTCGTCGAGGGCTGGGCTCAGGCCAGCGGGGCTCGTGGTCGACGGAGGCGACAGAGGAGGGAGGCGAAGTCCGTGCTCAGGCCGAGGGAAGGAGGTAGAGTTGGGAAAGGAGGAAGAGGGGAGAGGGTGGTGGTGCGGGGCTGGGGTTCGACGGTGGAGCGGGGAGAGGGAGACGGAGGCGAGCGGCGGCTAGGCGGATTAGGGTTCAGGCGGAGGAGGATCTGGGGAAGACTAGGGTGGCCGAGGGCTAGGGCAGGGGAGACGGCGGGGCTAGGGCAGCGGTCGGTTCGTCGAGAGGAGGAGGAGGTGGTTCGGCCGACGGAGCGTGGAGTCGGGGGGATTTATAACCGCCGGAACAGTAATATGGGTAGGATTAGGATTTAGGGTTTCAGCCGGGTTTCGGGTCCGGGTCGGGTTCACTTCGGAACCGACCCGACCCGTTAAGAGCTGGGTTTGGTTTGGTTCGGTTTGGTTTACAGCGGTTTGGTTTGGTTTATTTTCAAATAAACCGGGTTCAATTTCAGGGTTTATTTTGGTTTAAATATAAATTAGTTTTTAGGGCTTTAAAACTGCTTCTGCGGTGCAATAAATTTCCGAAAAATTATTCTATGTCTAGTTTTTTATTTTACACAAGAAAAAATTATTTTTATAATATTTTAATATTAATTAACATTATTTAAAAATTATTTAATCACAAAATACCTTAGTTTTAATTCCAGAAAATTACAAAAAATTGTGTAAAAATTATTTTTAAAAATCCTTAAAAAATTAGGGGATTTACAATCTACCCAACTTATAAAAAATTTGTCCTCGAAATTAAAATAAAGTCACGGTAGAAAGTCCAGGATGGTATAAGATTTTTATTGTTTAAAATGCAAGGCCAGGTTTAAAGGAGTGGGCGATGTTGCACGTTGCACATCCCGAAAAATCATGGAAAAAATCTGCATAAGCGAAAAATAGGTTTCTTCATGTGTCATGTCCAATAGTGTGGACACCTAAATGCTCTTTTGCATAAAAGCGCCCAATAATTGGAAAATTGCAAAAAGATGGAAATTGGATGATGGGCATGTCTACGATAAGGGTGTAGAATTTGTAGGAAGACAGTGACTAGTGAAGTGCTCCAATTATCGAAGCAATGGTAAGGTGCGCTAATTGATACCATATTGTAAAACTAAATAAAAATACCGTATTCTATTTCTAAGTGGATTCGAGCTAGACTCAGTCTCACTATCTAAGCCAAGTAGGTCTAATTCTTGGGTGAGGGGGTTTCACAATCCAGCTAACTTAAAACAATCTCGTCCTCAAAATTAAAATAAGACATAATTTGTTAATCCTTCATGTACATAAGGCAAGTCAATCGCAATCTCCTTGCGATAATTAAAATCCTAATCATATCCATCGCAATCACTTCAAGGTTAAGAGGATCACTGTTCCAATCAAAATTAAACCTATGGTTATCACTTCTCACTTTCTCAAATTACCCACAGGCAAATTTAAATTAAATCTATATAACATCTTCAAGATTTAAATACGCATATAAATTTGCCTCACGATCTCCAACTATTATCATTTCCTCTAGAAGTAATTCGAGTCCAATATTATTCTTTATTTTTACTTATAAATTTTATTTTGTATTCTTCAACTTTTTAAATTCCATTCACTTCCTCAAAATTTCAAATAGGTAGTCCAACTATCAAATTTTAATTCTTAATTTAAACCATCAAATTGAAAAATAATTTAAATACAGTCCACCAATGTTCAAGTCTGAAATTCTATATTTATCCTCCAATTTCAAATTGATGATTTTACCTTTAATATTCAAAAATTTAAATCATGCACTTAAGGTATAAATATTGGGTCCTCAATATCAAGATTTTAAAATTTATTAATCCTCATCATCTTAGTCATTCTTCTAAAATTCTTGAAATTAAAATGGCTTGAACCTCTCCCAATCTAATCTTACTCGATCATAATCTAAAAGAAATTCCTCTTGAGTTGACAATGCACTGCTACCCAACTTAGAATTTACTTATCTATCACATAAGGCTATATACTAAGAAAGCTATGCCCCAAATTATTTAATCATGCTATTGAATCCTCAAACATATCATCTATGATATTCCCTTAGTCATTTATAAAAGATAGTCACCAAACAATGCGATTGGCCTGTGGGGTATATCTAGTACTATCTATGTATCAACTTATACCAAGCACGAAGTTTCGTCCTTCCAAAATAAGAGAAGACGGAAAACAATAATAAAGAGTTCAAGTGGAGGTGATAGAATACAAGTATGGGGATCAAGGCGGTTTAGAGAATTCAAAATAGAATTGTCAAGGCAGTTGTGGATTGAAATCATATTTTAGTAAATTCCTATTCACATGCTCATATCAGTACAGTTATGTAGCCGATATGATATGCTCGGACATGTCTAGAGGGCAAGTACATTCGCCTAAGAAGCTAAGTCAATTTTATCTCAATCCAAGTAAAGTAGTTATGCGAAGGGCGAACCAATGCACTAAGGTTAGCTAGACCTTAATACACTAATTCTGAAATATATTAATGTATGCATCCACTAATACATATATAGTGAACAAGCTTGATAAAAGAATAAGCTTGCAAAACTAGGCTATAATAGCAGCATAAGTCAAGGTGGTACAACAATTATAAGTACGCTAGATGATGATGAAAGGAGGTACAAGTCAAGTCAAGTTCACAAAAAAAGCAATAATAATAAAGACTCTACAAATCTCTACAGTTATCATACAATCTCCTTGTCTATGTCGCTAGTCGACCAAATGGGGGCAAGGACCTCTAAATTCTATTATCTGAATAACCACTGTCGTCTTATGCTAGTATATAATTAATGTCATTCAATTATACTTCAATAATAGGTCAAAAGACTATGTGATACTAGGGTGTGAGGTATACTACATAACTTATAACAATTGAACTACTATTGTAATTATCTTAAGGATACCGTAGAAGCTCCTATTAAGGTCTACGAAAAGGGGTCTTGGTGCTTATTAGGGTATCTTCCTATATTATATAGGTCATGGTCGTCTTAAGCCTTAGTCAAAGTGCTTATAGAACAAGTGTCAATAGCAAGAATAGAAAGGTTACTAGTCTTAAGGGAAGGGAATATAACTTGTATCGAGGTGAGGGTACAAATTACGTGATCTACAACTAGGGGTAATCATCATAATCTAATTGAACAACTCAACTATCATGTTCTAACTACAAGGCACACAATTCAAAGTTCAAGGTCACAACTATAACTTTAGCAAACTATATATCCTATCGTAGAATACAATCACTTGGTCTATAATTAGAAGTGTCAGATGGCACGAGTTAAAAAATAAAGAGAAGAAACATAATCAGTCGTCGCACACTAGCGAGTGCTATGGTAGTAGAGGAGCAATAAATAAAATTAAAATAGAGGGCTCTAGATAGCATCATGGTTTTCTAAGGGGAAGTGGTATGCTAGTTGCTATGTTTGAGGTATGATTAGGAAAATATTCTATACATTGCTCTTGGCTTTCTAAGGCACTGTTTGCTTATCTCAAGACAAGAATCTAAATTTATAGTTCTCCAATACTTATCTAACTGCGAAGGTTAGGTTCAGTCCTAACATTCGATCTGGATTTCTATTGGTTCCTCAAGGCTGGGGTCAAACATTAGAATCAAATCTCTCTAACTAGCTCTTAGTAGTGCCTATACTACTCTTAGGTCATTCATGACTATAACAAGAAATAATGATAAATTATTCTATAGGTGAGGGACGCTAGGGTTCATTAAGCGTTCTACTTAGGGGGTGTCAATATCCTAGCTGTACTCTTAATAGGAAGGTTACCCTACTTATCATTCTATCAACAGGGACTTCTATATTCTAGGAGAAGGCTACCCTCAAGGAACTAATGAGAAGGCACATGAATAAAGCAGGATGCAATTATTCAACGGAATGGATTGGAAGAAGGATGAGTCATAGTCAGTTGTGGATGAGATCCTATACTCTAATCCTAGGTGCAGGCTTGCCCAGTACAGTAACGTAACCGAGACAATATGCTCTCGACCAGCATGGGCCACCACTAAAAATATGTCATGCCCCAGTCCCAAAAATACGTAGGACTAGGACACGTAAGCATGCCAACAGCATAGGTATGGCAACTCTAATATATGGAAACCAAACCCATACGTACACTGTAATATGAATATCAAATCCACAGTGGTATAACATATGTCACAAGTCACAGGGTATAATCTAAATATCATCCACGAAAATCAAATATAAATAAATAACCAATATCTATGAACAAGATCTAGACACAAAGTATCTGGAGATAATAGTTGGATGAAAACAAATCTACTACCAACTAGAATATAAGGACAAATACAATATGAGGACAACACAACAAACACAATATAAGATTACCAGTTAACAATCACGGGCTCGAAGAGAAGACGTCCACGAAACATATAACCATCCAAATCTGCGCTCCTGTAAATACTCAAGAACAGATACACCTGGCAGGGGACCAGGTCCTCAGAGGGACGTAACAAGATACATAAAATATATGCCAATAAAGTACTGAAATAAATATCCAATGGGGTCGTCTAACCATCTAAGTGAATGCAGTTAAGAACAACTTTCCCCACAAGTGAGCTATCTGGCCGAAAACTGGGATTGGCATGACTCTCTCGTAGAACCAGGGGCCTCAAAGGCACGTCATCTTTTGAACGGCGGAGGCCCGCCAAGTAGTATAGGGGTCATCACCACCCGTATCTCCCGCGGAGCTTCCGGGTTATAGAAAAAAGAGTGTAAAGGAGCTCAAATGTGGTACTTGTTGTTCTCCCTACCCAATGCTCTAAGCATGTCACATCTATGACACAATTTGGTTCATAGCCTATTCTTAGTACCCTAGCCCAATCCTGCAACCAAACAAGGACAAGGATGGAACAACCATACTATAATAGGCTATGCCCCTAGACCTCTAATAACTGCTAAGTCTACTAGCATGCAAAGTTTCTAACAGTAGTTATTCCTAACGCACGTTCCACACGTATAGGAGGCCAAACCCTGCACGCCAGTCCGTGATCTATATGAGACTCATAACTCGTGTAACAACTGTGTCACGACCAATGAACCTAAAGATGCTACATGATAATGGGGTAGTCTAATAAACAAGGTTAATGCAATACATAAATAAAAATATATCGCGACGACACCGTCGCACGCATTTTATATGACAGTTAAAATATATGAACTAAAGATAAAAAATAAAGATGCATGCAACATATAGAATATGAATAACAGTACAATGGCAAGGTATACTTGCCTGGTAAGAAGCTGCAAAACGTAACGTCCAGATGTCCAATACACAGGGCCAGAAGCTATGGCCTCAGAACGAATATCTTCGAATGCTAAAATAGATATCACCAACGTTCCCAGAATAAGCAAAATAGCTAAAAAGCACTTCCCTTTTGTCCAATTTGGACACAGGGGCAAAACTGTAATTTTGGGTCAAAGTGGGGTCTACGTATGGCCCGCTTCGTACCGAAAAATGTGTCAGAACCAATGGTCTCCAAATTCGTCCAACTTAGTGTCAACAAGTCCAAAACGATGATACGAACCCAACGGAACTTGCAGAATTTGATTTCGATGAGCCGATCACAAAATCGCCCGTCAAGTGGAGGCGTGGCCCACGATACGCGATTTTGGTCAACGTCCTCAGAAACGAACCAAACTTGGGTCACAGGACCAACTTATTGCTACGAGTCCGATGGCGCAAGTTTCGTTTCGATCCGACATGTGTATACAAAGTTACAACATATTCCAGAATAGGTGGATACAGGGCGTTGTCGGCGATACGCGTTGATTCCGGTATGCACGCACATCCAAATCAACTTCTGCAAAATCTCGCAAGTCCGTATCGACGGCGCGCACGTTTCGATGAAGACCGCATGCGACCAAGTCGTCCCGTTTGGAGGGGCGCACTCAGTTCCGGGAGAAAATGGGGCATTATTTTTCCTGTTTTTGGATCATAGTTCACGATCGCCCCAGGTCGCGACGCACCGAGCGGGTTGCACGGGCGTCGAGAGGGTTACACAGCCTACGCATCCAACTGACGGAATAGAAAATGGAGTAACGAGGAGAGAGAATGGGTTACCTGAAAGGGGCTACGCAGAAACTGAAATTTCCGTATCCGTGAGTCGACACGACACACCGATACAGTACTGCTGTGTCCGGTACTGTGCTATGTCCGGTACGATGCTGTGGTTAGGGTTTCTGCTCGAGTCGGGGTCATCGGTCAGCGGGGCGGACGGAGAGAGGTGGCGCTGCTCGTGGGGAGGCGTGGCGGAGCTCGGCGAGGGGAGAGGGTCAGGCGGAGGGCGGGTAGGGCGTCGGGGTGGCTAGGGCTCTATCGTCGAGGGCTGGGCTTGGGCCAGCGGGGCTCGTGGTCGACGGAGGCGACAGAGGAGGGAGGCGAAGTCCGTGCTCAGGCCGAGGGAAGTAGGTGGAGTCGGGGAAGGAGGAAGAGGGGAGAGGGTGGTGGTGCGGGGCTGGGGTTCGACGGTGGAGCGGGGAGAGGGAGACGGAGGCGAGCGGCGGCTAGGCGAATTAGGGTTCAGGCGGAGGAGGATCTGGGGAAGACTAGGGTGGCCGAGGGCTAGGGCAGGGGAGACGGCGGGGCTAGGGCAGCGGTCGGTTCATCGAGAGGAGGAGGAGGTGGTTCGGCCGGCGGAGCGTGGAGTCGGGGGGATTTATAGCCGCCAGAACAGTAATATGGGTAGGATTAGGATTTAGGGTTTCGGCCGGGTTTCGGGTCCGGGTCGGGTTCACTTCGGATCCGACCCGACCCGTTAAGAGCTGGGTTTGGTTCGGTTTGGTTTACAGCGGATCGGTTTGGTTTATTTTCAAATAAACCGGGTTCAATTTCAGGGTTTATTTTGGTTTAAATATAAATTAGTTTTTAGTCTTTAAAAATGCTTATGGGGTCCAATAAATTCCCGAAAAAATACCCTATGTCTAATTTTTTATTTTACACCAGAAAATATTATTTTCATAATATTTTAATATTAATTAACATTATTTAAAAATTATTTAATCACAAAATACTTTTGTTTTAATTCCAGAAAATTGTATAAAAATTGTTTTTAAAAATCCTTAAAAAATTAGGGGGTTTACACCATGAGCAATCGGGACTCACTCCGTGACCTTGGGGTGCGGCAACCATACCCGATAGAGTAGAGTGATGTTTCGTCTAAGTACAAGCCCTTCAACATCAATATGTTTGATGGAAAGTCCTTCCCTTGCCGCTTCATGAGCAACTTCGAGATCACCACGGGACACCCTGTAGCGACGCTATCCTTACCAGGCTCTTCGTCGGATTATTTGATGGGGTAGGTTTTGATTGGTTCTGCAATCTCATCATTTAACAACCTCAAGCGTCTGTTCCTTAATAGTATGAGGAAGAAAATGATATGGCAATGTCTTCTCTGATGGAAGTCGCCCAAGGAGAGAAAGAACTGACAAAAAACTACATCGAGCGATTCTGATTGGCCACGCTAAGGTTGCCTCTTGCCAATCTCGAGGCCACACTCATGGAGATGTGCTGGAAGAACATGCTCCCGGCTGTCAATCTCTGGATGGATGAGAGCCAGTTCAAGGATTGGACGATGTTCATTATAAGTGTCATCAACGATGAGAAAAAGCTCAAAGATACTCGGCACTTGGGAATCCATGTCCCTTCTGCCGAACAACAACAATAACAACAACAACAACAAAAATAATAGCGGCAATAGCAGCCGCAACGGAGAGGAAAAATAGGCTGTGGTCGCTACCTTGACCAAGAAGACTGAGGAAAAGCCGGCAGAGCCTTTAAAACCAAAGAAGACATACTCTTTCGAGGATGCCGATGTCAAACCCATCTTCGACATATTGATGAAGGGAGGTAAAACCCGGATCCGCGACGTCAGACGTCATCTTGAGGCGGTATAAATTGCCAACCCAAAGTACTGTCACTTACACCGCTACGTCCATCACCCGACGCTGGAATGCTATATCATGAAGCGGTATATCCAACGTCTGATAGACACCAAAGCTCTTTCTATTGACTTCAATGACGTGACGGTAGCCGCCAACATGGTGTCCCTCCAGTTTGGCAACTTTCCACCGACGGAAGCCCAAGAAGGAGTAATTCCAGTCCCTAAGGCGAACATAGAAGTGGACAAACTTCCACCAGCTCAAGACCAGATGGCCAGGCTAATACCTTTTCCCACACTACGTGGAGAGGTCATGTGGGTCCATCCTGACCCCGTGTCAGACTTGACACAGCCCGCGGCTTCCTCTACTACCAAATACAAAGACAGGAAAACCAAGACCTGTTACACAGTTTTCTCCTCGGCTGAAGAGCTGGAAGAAGGTGCAACAAGGTCAGCCGCAAAATACCAACTGATGTACGGTGATACGCACCCGGTAGTCACGCCTACCACCACTGGTCCCGGGCCATCTCAGCCCCCACCGGTGGACAGGTCTAAACAGAAGAAGACGCGCTTCGATAAACTATTGCGCAAGGATACACCACAAGGGCTGAAAAGGCCCTATAATTTTGATATCTTAGCATAATTACCCCATACTCTGGCAAAATTATTACTATTTGATCTTTTGCGGCTCTCTAAAGACACTCGGGCTGCCCTGAGTTATGGACTGCAGAACATCGATGTCTACATAGCGCAAGTCAAGTCGCCAACCAAAGATCCTGTCGCTTTTCCATATTTCAACAACGCCATGGATGCGATACCCAGTATCGTCTTCTCGCAACAAGACATATTGCTCAAGAATAATAGGCACGATCGACCCCTGTACTACACCGGGCATATTGGCGATATCAAGATGGACCGAATGCATATTGATCCAGGATCGTCGATCAGCATCATCCTAAAAAGTTTGCTTCAGACCCTGGGAATCCCAATCCATCGTTTGGCGGCCACAAATATCGCCATCAGTGGCTTTAACAAGGGGAGGAGCTACCCTCTGGGCAAAATTTGCCTAAAATTCTAGATCAACGACTTAAAAACAAAGGTCATCTGCTACACATAGACGTAGATACATCCTACAATGTCTTATTGGGGCATCCGTATATACATGAACACATGATCATTCCATCCACCCTGCACCAGTGCCTAAAATATGTAAAGGAATAGGGTTTCGTCAAAACGGAGTTCGCTGACGTTGATCCGTTTAAGAGTATCGAGATATACTACTCTAACTTAATCCTCTACAAGAAAGTATGCCAAGATGAAGGTGGAAACGAAGTCGACGATAAAGCTGAGGTCACAATAGCACCCGAGGGGCCTATGAGAATCTGCCTCAAGGCTCGCACTCCCGATGCGGCCGTACCTCTCATCGACAAAACGTGCGTGAAGGCATCGCCAGAACCAATGGTTGTCCACCTTTGAAGTCTGAATCGACCATAAAAAGAAGTTTTGCCCTATCTACGCCTTCCGAACCAATGATCATTCCCCTTAACAGGCCAAGTCGACCACCAAAGGAAGATCCAACCACGGCTGCAACCTCTGGACCTTTGGTGATAAAATTATACAGAAAACCACCAAAGCCTTCACTTACGCTAGGGGCAGCCGAGGAGAAGGATTAGCTAGAGGAATATATATCCTCCAATGTCAATATCCCTTCCCCTGATGATGTAATCCCGTCGGAAGAGATACCTTATTTTATCAATAAAGGACTATCTTTGAACTACTCGGATTGTATGCGTATAAGTACACTCTACTCCCTGGAGCACAATCTGGGCCTTCACCTGCACACACAAGTAACCACTACAAGCACCGTGTACTGGCTTCACCTTACTAAGAATTCTTATTTCTTAGTCCTACCCAGGAAGCAGGGAGATAAGATCATCATCTTCGGCAGAGTGGAATACCCCCGGTCTTTCATCCCAGAAGAAGAAGAACTAGAATCCGAGAAATACAGAATGCCACTCTACCGGTACAGCTCGCAAGCTCTATATCTGATCCAAAAGATGGGATACAACTTGGAGGTCACCGAAGGATTAAACTACAACAAAGGCCGAAGGGCACCTTTATGACTTCCCTTCCCTGCGGGCAAGCCCGAGGATTACTATCACATGACTAAGCATGGCTTAGGATATGTAATGCCTCCCACAACCGTCGAGGGCTCAGATAAGGAAGATGAAGAGTGCTCACACTCTTTAAAATCTTCAGCCTATGACTCTGACGTCAGCATCGGGAACATTCTCAGACAAATACTGTCCTCCAACATGGTATCGACAGGCCTTGAGGAAGACAACGAGGACCCACCCGTGCTCTTTGAGATGGAACCTTGGACCTAACACTTGGGTTCACAATGGGAGATGCGATTTGAGCAGTAGGAACCTCCTACCGAGGATGAAGTCGTTTAAGTCAATTTAGGTGATGAGACCTCTCCAAAGCCTATCTTCGTCAGCAAAAATCTGCCCGACGATGACTAAGAATCCCTATTACAACTCGTCAAAGAATACATCTATGTATTCGCCTGTAGTTACGAAGACATGCAAGGACAGCAACAACATTGATGTTTATGGCCAGAAGTGATGGATTCCATCAAAGCTGAAGTCAACAAGCTGATAGCTAGTGGCTTCATCCGCGAGGAACAACACCCCGACTGGTTAGCCAATATCGTGCCCATCGTTAAGAATAATGGAAAGATCTAAGTCTGCATCAACTTTCATGATCTAAATGCGGCATATCCCAAAGATGAATTTCCTCTTCCAATCACGAAAGTAATGATCGACAACACTTGTGGCTTCGAGCGCATGTCCTTCATGGATGGCTTCTCAGGCTAAAACCAAATCAAGATATTTCTCGACGATGAGAAACATACGTCATTCCAAACTCCGATAGGCGTATACTGTTATGCAGTCATTCCTATCGGCCTGAAGAACGTAGGTGCTACATATCAGCGAGCCATGAGCACCATTTTTTTTAAACATCTGCGCAAGACGGTAGAATGCTACGTCGACGACATCGCCGTCAAGAGTCGCTCCAAAGATGATCACCTCCAAGATCTGAGGACTGTGTTCGATTTAATGCGTGCATACCGTCTCAAGATGAACCCTATAAAGTCCTTCCTGGGAGTCTCTAGCGGCAAATTCCTGGGTTTCTTCATCACTTCCTGGGGTATTCATATAGATGCCGACAAGACCAAGGCCATCCTAGAGATGCACCCACCAAGGAACCTTCGGGAACTCTGCGGTCTCCAAAAGAGGTTGGCATATATAAGGAGGTTCATATCAAACCTCTAGGGATATTGCCGACCGTTCACATAGCTCATGAAGAAAGGTGTATCATTTGTTTGGAATGAAGAATGCCAACTAGCGTTCGACAATATCAAAGAATACCTATCAAACCCTCCTGTGTTGGTAGCCCCGATCATAAGAAAGTCATTCCTGCTCCATGTACGCAGAATAGATCACTCTCCCGGTGCCCTGTTATCCCAAAATAGTGATTCAGGTCACAAATAGACCATATACTATCTTAGCCGGATGATGGTCGGCCCAGAGCATAGATATACCATCATAGAGAAAGAGTACCTTGCGCTAGTATTCGCCATCCAGAAAACTCGAAACTATGTGACTGGACAGACCATTCATGTAATCTTGTGAGTCAACCCCCTCAGGGTCCTCAT